>OX328267.1:34016608-34616608 GCA_946814005.1 Chamaenerion angustifolium | reverse complement strand
ACGGTGAATAGTGAAAAAACCAAATAGTCACATTTCAAAACCAATTAATCACATTTTGAAACATGTGTAACCATTCTGAACATTGGTCAAACATGTGTAACCAATTAAGTAATTAACCCTTATTATTATTATAACTCCGGTTTGATATAAGTTACTTTTGGGGCCGGTTTAATATAAGTAGGATTGTAGAAGCGAAGGGCTGCCCCTTTCCTGGTTTCTTCATCGTCTTTCTGTCTGTCCTCTCTATCAATCGTGTTCTCTCAATTTATCTTCACCGACTCTCCAGTCACCTGGATCCTCCGAGCCGTAAGTACCCTCAGTTTCAAACTCTGATCGGCAACTGAATCACGTTCCCCGATACTTCCGTTGTATTTCCATCTATTCTGATGATTGATTGGTATTCTGATGTTGGATTGCTATCTGATATTTGATTGCTAGGTTTATGTTTGATGCTGCAAATTATTCTGAATATTTCATTGAAAATGTTGTCGCGTTTCTTCGCTTCTTCATGGTAGTTTTTTTTGCTTTAATTTCTGTTCCCCGTGTTCTTGCGGGTTCTTCTGCATACTGCTGGAAACGGTTAAATTGAATATCTGGTTGGATTGGTATTGTGTAAATCATGACAATATAATGCAATGCACTGCGACAATTGAACGGACTACATGTTGTAATCTTAAATTTTATAAAATAATAATTGCAATGAATTTTACTGTCAGAGAGTTGAACTTATAGATTAGGATTGTTCTTCGTTTTCATGCTCATTAGGTTGCCAATGGAAAGTACGTGCGATTGCAATGGATTAGGTCACTTCAGATGTGCCTGCCTCAAGCCATTTTGGTCCCATATATAAAAGAGTTACATAAGCTCTCTGAAGTGTAGTACAAATTAGTCCTCACAAAATGTGAAGAGTGATGTCATCAGATGGCATTCCCTTTCCATTGTCCTTGAAATTCCAGCATAAAGTTCCATCAACTTATTGCAGACAGATTATCTAAGCACAATAACTGATGAAGATATTTGATATAACAGAAAAATCAAAACTAGCATGTCACCATGTAAAATGAAGCCTCCCCTCAACTTTTCTTATCTTTTCTTCCTCTCATACCTTTACTTGCCAAGTGTAGCATTTTTTTTGTCTTCGAGCCCCTATGTTTAGCTTCCTTAGCTAATCGTTTCTGTAAGAATGAATATTTAGTCAAAATGTCAAATGAATTAAGTGTCCCCCCATAGTATATTGTTGCATTTCCTACCAAAATAAGAATTTTCATAATCTCTTGGGACTTTTATACTGATATGGATCGTTCTTTTCCATCAGAGCTCTGAGATCTCAATTTCGACTGCTCGAGATATGATTCTTGATCTTCATCTTCTGGGACGTTCTTAATGTTTTTCTCATATTGTTGTTTACATGGATGCTTATGAGGACGGTCTGAGATTAGAATCTGTGTCCAGTATTCAATCGTACTGTGTTTTCATTGAGGTGCTTTTATGTCAATGCATCTTAGTATTTGCAAACAATAATTAAATGTAGGCCTAATATTTTTGTAAAGTCTTTTAGGGATCAATTGAGGCTTGAGGTTGATGCATCATTTATTACACTTGCATAGTTGTACGAGCTCATTATTTAATATTTATTTTACTGATTTAACATTATTGTCAATAATTACTTCCTCCTTTGTGTTTACAGAATCCAATACTATTGGAGAAGCTGTCTATCAGTGATCAGTGGGTATTTCCCAGAATATGAACTCTAATTCCCGAAACCATCGTGAAGGTGGACCAAGATCTCATGCACCTATTGCTCGCCAGGAATGGGTCCCTAGAGGCCAGCCAAATACCCCTCCTCCTCCCTTGAACCAGCCAAATGCTCCTCCTCTTCCTCTCTTGAACCAGCCAAATGCTCCTCGTCGTCCCTTGAACCAACCAAATGCTCATCCTCCTTCCTTGAACACGCCACCAAGTCATGATTATGAATCTACTATAGACAATTCAAATGGTAATGCTGCTAACGGGAGGCATAGAGGGAAATCATCGAACCAACAGAGGAGCAATGGGATCGGTGATCGTGTTCCAGCTCATAGAGTTAACCATGATCCTAGGGGATATACAGGAAGATATACAAGCCACAGGAGGGAAAAAGAGAAAGAGAGTTGTGAGGTTGATAGAAGGAAGGAGGTAAAGAACTTAAATCTGCCTCAACTAGTGCAGGAAATTCAGGAGAAGCTCACAAAGGGCACTGTTGAGTGTATGATTTGCTATGACATGGTGCGGAGGTCTGCACCCATTTGGTCTTGCTCTAGCTGCTACTCGATTTTTCATTTGAACTGTATAAAGAAGTGGGCCCGGGCGCCTACCTCTGTTGATCTGTCAGCAGACAAGAATAATGGTAATAATTGGCGGTGCCCTGGGTGTCAGCATGTGCAGCTAACTTCATCAAAGGAGATCCAATATCTATGCTTTTGTAGGAAAAGGACCGATCCGCCATCTGATTTATATGTGACACCCCATTCATGTGGTGAATCTTGTGGGAAGCCATTGGAGAGAGATGTTACCACTGCTTGTGAGGGGAAGGAGGAATATCTCTGTCCCCATGCCTGTGTCTTGCAATGCCATCCTGGTCCATGCCCTCCTTGTAAGGCATTTGCGCCACCAAGGATATGTCCTTGTGGTAAAAAGACAATCACAACCCGATGCTCTGATAGAAAACCTGTTCTGACTTGTGGTCAACGCTGCTTTAAGATCCTTGAATGTGGACGACATCGGTGCATGCAAACTTGCCATGTGGGGCCCTGTCATCCTTGCAAGGATTTGTTTAATGCGTCCTGCTTTTGTAAGAAAAAGGTTGAGGTTATTCCTTGTGGAGAAATGACTGTTAAGGGAGAAGTGGACTTGAATAATGGCGTCTTTTCATGTGGTTCAATTTGTGGAAATAAGCTTGGCTGTGAGAATCATTCTTGCAGAGAAATTTGCCATCCAGGCCCTTGTGAAGAGTGTAACTTGCTTCCAGGAAAGATTGATACATGCCATTGTGGAAAGACGACTTTGATAGAGGAAAGGAAGAGCTGTTTGGATCCAGTTCCTATTTGCTCTCAAGTCTGTGACAAGTCCCTCCTATGTAGGTAAGACTTGATACACATGCATTCTCTCTTTCCTCTTTGCCACATGATGTTAAATAGTTCTATTTGAAGCTCTACTTTATCATGGCCTAAATGACTACGAAATTGTACTCAAATTGCCATTTTTGTAGGATTCACCAATGTAAAGAGACCTGCCATGTTGGGGATTGTACACTTTGTGTCATCCCTGTGATTCAAAAGTGTCGGTGCGGGTTAACTTCTCGAACCACAGAGTGTTACAAATCAGGAGAAGAGAATTTCACTTGTGATAAACCATGCGGACGGAAGAAGAACTGTGGCCGGCATCGTTGTAGTGAAAAATGCTGTCCATTGTCGACCAACATCAATACTTTGCCCAACAGTGAGTGGGACCCTCATTTTTGCACGATACCTTGCGGGAAAAAGCTTAGATGTGGGCAGCACTATTGCCAAACACTCTGCCACAGCGGGCACTGTCCCCCTTGTCTTGAGACAATCTTCAACGACTTGTCTTGTGCTTGTGGAAACACTTCATTACCTCCTCCATTGCCTTGTGGTACTCCTCCTCCTTCATGTCAGCTACCATGTTCGGCTCCTCAACCTTGTGGACACCTATCTTCTCACAGCTGCCATTTTGGTGAGTGCCCTCCTTGCTCTGTCCCTGTGGCCAAAGAGTGCGTTGGTGGACATGTTGTTCTCAGAAACATACCATGTGGTTCCAAAGACATCAGATGCAACAAGCTATGTGGAAAGGCTCGGTGTTGTGGCCTCCATGCTTGTGGCAGGACCTGCCACCCACCACCATGTGATGCTAGTAACATTAACACCTCTAACCAGAGAAGTTCTTGCGCACAGATATGTGGCGCCCCAAGAAGAGAGTGCAGACATACCTGTAGAGCACTTTGCCACCCATCATCTCCTTGTCCTGATGCCAAATGTGACTATCTCGTCACAATCACTTGTTCATGTGGAAGAATCACTGCATCTGTACCGTGCGATTCAGGTGGGGCCAACAGTAATTTTGCCTCTGATTCTGTTTTCGAAGCATCCATTATTCAGATGTTGCCTACCCCACTTCAAGCTGTGGATTCCAAGACTTCGCTCGGGCAGAAGAAGCTTGTCTGTGACAGCGAATGTGCTAAATTGGACCGCAAGCGAGTCCTAGCTGATGCATTCGATGTTGCACCCCCAAACCTAGAAGCTCTCCATCTTGGAGAAAATCCTGCAGTATCGGACTTAGTAACAGATCTCCTAAGGCGCGACCCCAAGTGGGCGATCTCTGTTGAGGAGAGATGTAGGTTTTTGGTACTTGGCAAGAACAGGCTAAATTCAACCAATGTCAAGGTCCATGTCTTCTGTCCCATGGTCAAAGAAAAGAGAGATGCAGTGAGGTTAATAGCTTATAGATGGAAGCTCGCAGTCAGCACAGCTGGTTGGGAGCCGAGGCGGTTCGTTGTGATCCATGCCACACCGAAGTCAAAGACCCCTGCAAGAGTCCTAGGAGTAAAGGGCTCGATAACAAATGTACACCACCCACCCGCTTTCGACCCCTTAGTGGATATGGACCCGAGGCTCGTGGTGTCCTTCCTCGAACTGCCCAAAGAAGCTGACATCAGCGCTCTTGTTTTACGATTCGGTGGAGAATGTGAACTGGTTTGGTTAAATGATAAGAATGCATTGGCTGTGTTTAGCAATCCTGCACGAGCTGCAACTGCATTGAGGAGGTTGGATCACGGGTCGGTGTACCACGGGGCTGTGGTGGTGGTGCAGGAGGGAGGGAGCGGCAGCAGCTCGAATAATGTGTGGGGAGGAGCACCAGTTAGTTCTAGAGGGAATAATCCATGGAAGAAGGCGGTTATACAGGAGGCTAGCTGGAACGAAGAAGACTTGTTGTCAACTGTTCCCTCTACTGATGCTGCTCCTAGCAGTAGAGAGACCCCAATTGTGGCTTCGAGTAATAGGTGGAGCGTCCTCAATGGAGGAGCTTCGCAGTCTTCAAGGGTGGAGGCAGGGAACGCCAGTTTTGCAGGTGAAGTAGTGGATGATTGGGAGAAGGCTTATGAGTGATGATGAAGAGGTGATGCGTAATCCTTCTCTGTTTTTGGATGCCGGTTTGTTGTCTGTGTAGAGGGAAAAATTTGATGGACGGCGCCGTTATAATTGGTGTGTTGGTTGCCATTTTGGATGATGATATGCTCTCTCCACCCTCACCGGAAACACTGATGGAGTGGGAGATGTATGTACTCTTTACTCTTTACCTTTAAATGTAGTCCAGTGTTCGGAAAATTAGACAAAAGGTTAGTTTAGTTACTACATGATATTGAACGTGCCATAAATTTATTAAACGACACATATTTGGATGCACATTTGCATGTAGCTTTGTCAATAAGACGATACATATTTGCACACGTGGTATGCACGTTGTAATGTGGTGTAATTCCGTATTAGGTTTATATGATCGACCATACCAACGTTTGCCAAGTCAGACAATACCATCTTGACTTCCTAAAACCAGATTACGAGTTTTATAATTTAGGTAAAGGAGTACGTTAGTGCTCATATTAAGTAAGAATTGCATACAATATTAACCCCGTATCATCCGAACAAAATATATTTTCTCCTTTATTTATGATGTATCCATTTCTTTTATTGTAAAAACTGGTTTCTTTTATTAATTAAAGTTTTACTTGATTGGGTAATTTAAAATTTCCATGTAAGCCTAAAGTAAAATTCTCTCGATTTTCATCCGACCCAAAAAGGCAAAAAGTAAGGAAAGGGGCAGGGAGAAGAACATTGCCTTTTCGGCGAGAAAGGAAGAAAAATTCTGAAAACAACGAATGGAAAAAGGTCAAAAAAATACTATATGTTTAGTAAAATTATTGGATATAATTTATTTTTGACTTTTCAGTAATATATTATATTTTATTCTGTTAATAATCCTTTTTTTTTTGGCCAACGTTAAATCCAATTAACTTTTAAGAAAATTGAATACATAACAATACGTGATTGAATCACAGTGAAAAAATAATAATATATTATTTTAAACATAAATAAATATTTATAATATTTTTTTTATTTTAATACAAATTATTTAGCAAAAAAAAAAAAGTTTTTCCTTATTTTTTAGATATCTTTTTATTTTTATTCACATTTTTTTAATTATATATTTATTTATTATATCATCTCTCACATGTTTTGTTTTTATAATTATGGATTAAAAAACTCGCTATAGGTTACAAAGTTTCACCCAAGTTCAAAACTACACAACCCAAAACTAGCTAGCTTAACATTTCACGAAAAAGAAAACCCCACAGCGTCTTTTCGGAATGCGTTAGTAGTTTCTTTCGGATGTGAGGTATGGAGTTCAAAAACATGTCGCTGGTTGATCGCCATACCCGTCATGATATCCGCTACTGCATTTGCTTCTCGGAAGATATGTCTTAACTTCACTCTTTCGAACTGCATCATTAATTTTATGCAATCCGCAATGATGAGTATTAGTTTTAGATTTGACATATTGTCATCATAGATTACCTTATGAGCTGAGAGAGCGTCCGTTTCGAGGTGAATAGATTTGAATTCAAGTGTATTTGTCAGTAGTAGCCCGTTTCGGATGACCTAACATTCCGCAGTTATAGCTATTACATGTTAATTATTAAGGAAAACCTATTACATTTTAAACTAAACATATTACACATTTGTTATAGCCTTTATTTTGAGGAAACCTGGAATTTAACAGAGACTGAGGTGTTTGTACGGTGTGCGAAATTCTGTGAGAGAGATGGCGAGCGCCGGCGGCGGGAAGGTGTCGTTCAAAGTCACACTCACTTCCGATCCCAAGCTCCCTTTCAAAGTGTAGGAAGCTAATGGGAATCTGCTGTCAATCAGTTCATATTCTGATTGTAGCTCCTCAATCAGTCTCCGCTAATATCCTCTTTTATTTTCTGTTATGAAATCTTTCAGGTTTAGTGTTCCAGAGGCGGCCCCGTTCACCGCGGTGCTCAAATTCGCAGCCGAGGAATTCAAGGTGCCTCCACAGACAAGCGCCATCATCACAAACGGTATTCTCTTTCACATCACGCGCTTTTGATCTCTTCTGAATTATTGATTTATCGATCAATTTCATTGGAGCTGCAAAGTGAATTCAGTTGAAGTGTTTGATGGAGTGCATCAATAACAGATCTTTATGCCATGCATGTATTGATTGAGCATATAGCCGATCGTAGCTCACCGGTTGGCTTAAGTCTCAATAATGTCTGAAGGATTTTCTAAGTTTTTTTCAGTCTGGGGGCACGAGCACGAGCAAAAATGGTTAAAAAGTCTACTGTTTGAAAAAGAGTAAAAGATTTTTTGGCTCAAGGATGCATTCTATATCCATGTATTAATTTGATCTCGATCTTCCAGAACATCAATTGATACTTACAACTATTGTAGAAGACTTCAAATTGTTTGGCGAAGTAAAAATCATTCTTTGACCACTTTGCGCTTTGTTCAGTTTCAATCTGTTAGTTGGCTATTCTGCTATCAAATATTAAATATTAAATATAATGAAAAGTTGTTTTCTTTTCTTTCACATTCAACGTGGAATGTGTTGCTTCAATCAAAATGCTCTTCAGAAATTCGGATGGGCATTTTTTTAACCGTGTGGATCAGAATTTATCATCCGATTTTATCCGACTTCTCCACTTGATAACTATGCTTTTTGAATATGAGTATCAAGAACTATACATTCGGTGGAGACTGATCTCTCGCCTGAGACATTATTTGGGACTCTTTGACTGAAACCTGATAATGCTTTGTACTCATCATTGGACTTCCATAAACCCTCCGTGTCAATTTCTGAAAAACAGCATGCTAAGTCTGTTTGATCTGATATCCTTAACTTTTAAGTTGTTTTATATCATATGTCTGGCTTTCTACTTTAAAAGTGTATCTCCCTTTTTTATGCAGTTGGAGTGGGCATCAATCCTCAACAAAGTGCTGGTATGTCCCATTCCCTATATAATATTTGTAGAAGTGTTTTCCTTCATGATAGTATAGTAGAGACTCCTTTGATCGTAGTTGATTAATCCAAGGGCTTAGGACCTATTAGTAATTACTGTCAGTAATGACTTGGGGTTTGAGGGAAACAGTTCGGCACCTCAGAGAAATTTGAAACCAAAAAAGAAAATACCTGAATACCCACTTTACTAAGAGATTTAACAGGTAGTGGTATTTGAATTTGAGAAACAGAATTCGTGTTACTGTTGTTATTCAATGCAAATTTATGGTAATTCTTTTGATACTTACATGTTATCTGCTTACATATGCCCCTTTTTTCTTGGTATTAGACAGTTTCTAAAATTATATATAGTATCTTACAACATAATTCTTCTTAATTTTTTCCCAAACTCCTTTGCTTTCTTTTACTTGAATATCTTCATGAGTGGTATTTTTGGAACAAAACGGTTGAACTTATTAACTAGTCTGGATGGTTCTACCATAAAATACTTGTGTGCCAGTGATGGCATTATATTCCAGAGGAGCTGATTTTCCTCATGTTTTACCATGACTAGACGCTACTATAGTTATTCAACAATGGAGTAACACACCAGATCGTAGATAAGTAGGCCATTTGCTGCTTTAGATGGCCAATTTTTCTTAGATTACACTAATATGAATTGTTCAGTTAATCTCTAGTAATAAGAGATTACTACTTGCTCTCATTCCCCTTTCTGAAATGACGCAAAAGGATATGCGCATTCGCCTTTTCTACGGATTATTTAATTGTACTATCCTAGTTCAGCTGATTACCTCTACCAGAACTTCCCGTGTAGATCCACTCTTTTTGTGACCAGACCAGGCTCCTCCCCTATTGAGATATTACAGACCACCACCTCCGATGGTGACAAACTTATGGCTTGGCCAAACTGCACCCCATTCTAACAGTTGTTTTCAGATTTGATTTATGTTTTCATGGGGATAGTTTGATGAGATATTACACAATGCCTCCTATTGGTCGTTTGTGATGCTTGGTTTGCATATTTTTTTTTACTTTATGGTGGGTTTACGTATTTAATCGCCTTCTCAGAAAGATAATTCATCACTGAAGTATCTTCTCTGCTGTGCTATTTATTTGGTACTCTTAACTCGTTAAATGGTCGGCATGGTTTTAATGTAGATAATTTATTAGTGCATGAAAGTTGGTATATAAGCATGTCCTCAATACACTGATGCATTCAACTAATCTATTGTTCCAGGAAATGTCTTCTTAAAGCATGGGTCTGAGCTGCGCCTTATACCGCGTGATCGAGTTGGAGCCACCGCTTAAGCTTCTGCAACTATGGTATTATGTGTTTGAACTATGTGCAACTTGTTGTCCTTCCTTATTTATAACGACTATGGTAATAAATCTGACAAGAGAAGATTAGATATTTCAAGTGAAATATGAATGAAAAGATGGAATCATCAATTGGTATGGATGTCTATAGGTGGAGTATCAAGCTTTACAGATTTAAATTTAATGCTATTGGTGCACAAGTACTTGTAGTATGTGACCATGGCAGGTGAAGAAGGGGGTCTAATTTGTTTGTCTAGTAAAGTCCCGTGGGGATGTCTAGCATTGACTGCCTTGTTAATGAGGTAAAGGGCCACACCCCTTCTGTCTAAGTAGTGGTATACTGGTATTGGTATGGTTTCCATTGTCTCAAAATTCATGGATGTCTCGGGCAATCTCTAGCAGCACCCAAAACTGCATTTTCAAAAACTATCTACTATATAATACACTTTATTTTTAGGAGACAGAACAAATTGCTTGATAGAACAGCATATGAATCACAGAATATAGAATAGTAGGGTATGGTATGGGTGTCCAGTTGGTTGCATTGAAAGTGAAGCATTGAAAGCGATTTGTGGTCTTATTGCCTGCCTCACGTCCCCTCCTCTCCCCATTGTCTGATGTAAGTGATAATCTTGGGTCGTCGTTTGTGAATCAGGGAGTCACTAGGGTTGTTATGATATGCCAAAGAGGAAGAATCCATATCCATTGATTTGTATTGCAGATTGGGTGGTGTGCATGAAAAAATTGAATCGAATCCATGTCCTTGTTCCATACCGACAGTGCCATTGTCTCTAAGTAGAAGTATTGCTTTCAAAGTTACTCTACTATTAGAATTGATGATGGAATGGTGGATGGGGCATACAATGGGACCCGATGCACCATGTTGTGTTGTGGTTGCTTGCCCAAAGAAACAAACATCACGCTGATTTTGAGATCTTTGGATTTGGAATTTTAGAATCCATATGTATGGTTAGTAGTAGAAGAAGAAAGGGTTGGGTTTAGAAGTAGAAGTAGTATTAGCTAATCCTATTATGAGCATACTAATCGAGGACTTAACTTGAGTTAATAAAGGTTTTATTTTATGAATTGAAGTGGTAGAGTAAGAATGTCACTATTATTTATAATACGATTTAAACCAAATACCCTATTTAATTTAATGTACACAAAATTCTTTTTCCTTGCAAGATTCAAATATGTCATAAAATACTTTTATTATATATAACTTAAACGACATTCCGTTCCACATGTCACGGCGCGGGCAGTGGATCCTAAGATGGTCCGTCCCTCTTTTATCATGTGAAAGTTCAACGCAAAGTGGGATCACTTTATAAAAATGTAATTAAAGACAAGATTTAATTGGATTTTCTGGATATAATAAGAATGTTTTTAACATATTTGTACCAAAAAAAAAAAATGGATTAATATTTTTTTTTTATGCTTAATGGTGCAACATATGTTGAAAACAATAATAATTAATATTTCAGTAAATTATCTGTAAAAAAATATTTTACTAAATAGTCTTACATTAGTCTTATATTAAATTTAATTGAATATTCTTCACAACATTACTAAATATTTTACATTAGTCTTATTAACTAATAAGTTCTGATTCAATTAAAATCATATTAGGGTCCCCACTAGGTGGTCTGAATTTAGACCAATTGACCCAACCTTGGGGATCTGATTTGGATTCAAACTCAAGATAGGGGACTCTGATTGAGACTCAATTGTCTAAACCAAGTTCAGTCTCAATCGATTAAGACTCCAATTGAATCACGATCAGGGATCTCTTGACATGAGTTCGAACCCAGATCAAGTTCTCGCCTTGTAGTCTTGTACCACCTGAGCACTTGAGACTTGTTAGTACTATTAATATAGATTTGCATGAATTAGTTGTAATGTTTGAAAAAGTATTTTATTAATTTTATTAATTTTATAAATTTAAAAATATCAATTATCATAATTTTAAAATATGTTAAAATATTTTTGGGTTAAAGAAATGCAAACATGTTGTTAGAGTATTTTTATAAGAGTTTTTCATTAGTGATAATACGTTTTATGAATTATGACCCATCATCGATTGAATTGGAGGAGTCCCGACCATACCACTTCACATTAATACTCTTCTTCATCATGTGTTTTAATGTGGTTGCATGCAAACAAAGAGAGTATGGGGAAGTCGAATTCGTGTCATTTGAGGGTTTCAATCAAATCACTTCTATGGAAATTGGAATGGCATACTAAATAACTATAAATTCAGAGTTTATAATAAAATATTTTCAGGAATTTTCATCCAATGGATGACTTGCATATAACATAATTTATAGTGAATTTGGATCCCTTAATCCAGAGTTTACACTAACTCAGTCAAAATCCATTTTGGATGGTTAAGAAGTCTAGGGTTTGACTTAAGGTATCTTAATTGCTCGCATGCAATACACGAAACAAATAATATATTTTTCTAATATTTAAAAAATATGTATATCAAACCTTATATTTTTAAAAGGGATGGATGTGGACCCTACCATTCATTATCTTCACTCCTTATATTGGATGGGCGTGGCCCCACACTAAAAACGGGGCCATATCTGTCGGATCGGCCTATCATCGCCTTCACACATTCGCCCGGCCTCAGGTAAACATCAACCGACATCCATCATTGGATCTTCCTTAGGTGTGGCATGCTATCTGGAAGGTGGACGCTTGACCCAAGATTAAGGCGTTCATGTGAAAACTAGCAAACAACGTTTTGCCTACTCGGGGATCATTGGCGCGGCGAGGGGTGCAATTGGACACTCTTTGCCCAACTTGTAGCACGGAGGAGTCTTGGGAACACCTTCTCTTCGGGTGCCCTTGGACAAAACAGGTATGGTCCCATTTCGTAACACCATCCTCGATCGCCATGGGTCTAGACTCGGTGGAAGGGTGGCTGGCTGAAGCCACTCATCAGACAACGGGATCGAGACAGTCAAACGCCGATCCATGGAGAACTATTATGATCGTTTGCTGGGTAATTTGGAAAGCAAGGTGCCGCCTCGCCTTCGACAACATCCAGCCGATCGTCGGCTCCTTGCTTCGAGAGATTCAAGCGACAACCTCAAACATGATCAAACCCGGGCCTCGGGGACGACAGACACCATCATTCACAGCTTGGAGCCGACCTCCACCTAACGTCATCAAGATCAACTGCGACGCGGCCTGGAATCGCACCTCATCGATCGGGGGGAATGGGGGTTATAGCAAGGGACTGCAACGGGACGGTACTAGCAGGGAACTGTTCGGTTAATAGGTTGGGCTCAGTGGAGGAGTGCGAGGCCGAGGCGGTCCTTTTGGCGGTACGGTTGGCTTTGGACCATCAGTGGCCGAGAGTCATCATCGAGACCGATGCCTCCATCATCATTGACCATATTCACCTTAGGGAGTTCGCTTGGCGGGTAGACACCATTTTGTCAAACGCGGTCTCACTATCATCTTCGATTAGTGAAATCGCGTGGGTGTTTGCTCCCCAATCCGCTAACTCTTGTGCGGATTGGATTGCGAAACATGCATTATTAGAGTTGTGTCCTTCGGATTGAGTGTCTTCACCACCAACCCCTTTACTTAGATGTATCTTTGCAGATAATATTTTGTACTTGAACTCGGTTACTTCTCTTGCAATGAATTAGCATGTCTATCTTGGCCAAAAAAAATAAATGTAGATAACTAATTAATTATTAAGCTTAATTACGATTAATATTTAACAACGAATAATTAAATCAAACAATGCTTCGATCATCTCACTCTCATCCATCCACTGCCTCGTATCCCCCAACACTTGACCTACAATCCACCCCAAAAATTTGGAAGGATAAGTCGTAAGAAATATACTAATAAAGATTTCCTTAATTAATATTACCATAAAATACATAATCCGACTCCTCTTCGTGGGGTGATTAGGTAATCTTCAAGGAAAGGGCGATATATATATATATATATTTAAATTAATTTTTATTCGTACTCCTTATCTTATAATTTAAAAGTAAAACGTTAAATTACTATTTTATATTAAGTCCATTTGATTAACATTACCTTTAAGTTGCGATTATCTTTCTTATTGTAATTTCTACATACAAAGGGCACGTGCTGCAAACGTACGTCTTACACACATGAATGTTCCTTGATTCTAACCACATTCTCCGCAAATACAACTCATGCCCTATATAAATATATATTAGTTTATATCTACAAAGTTTGACAATTTTAGTAACATATACAACAATAGACATATATACATGTATAGTATATAACTAAAAAAGTCTTAACTATACTCATGTATTTTCTATTCTATAATAATATGGTCTGTGAGTCTTAACATCGACTATTATGTTTTAACACAAGGTATGTACATATTCTCTAGGTCAATTTATATATCAAATTGTATTATTATATATGTTTATGTAAATGAGTAAGTTTAAAATTTCATCATTACCACCGGTAGTTGTGGTCTAGTGGTTGAGAGCGCTGACTCACAAGTTTTTTGACTTCAGGGTCACAAGTTCGAATCCCCCCAAATGTTATTGGAAAATGGTCAACTTGTGTCCGAAGGGCCAGCCTCTCAACTCTAGGTTGTCGGTGGTGGGGCTACGTTGACTAGGTCAGTGCAAAATGTTGTTCTCAGATGTGGTATATAACGATAGAACTCCCAGATGTTAACAGGAAAGCCCGAACATTATATAGCGAGATGAGACTAAGGTCGGCACTACTAACCCATTGAGCCCTTCCTTTTTATTGACAAAAAAACAATTTCATCATTGATTTTATCTTATTAATATGTGATACTGAGGAAATAAAATATATTTTTTTTAAATGAAGTGTAATTAATTTCCAAGTCAGGACAGCTAGTCACTTTAAATTAAATAGTTATATATGTGTTGATATTTTAGGTGGTAACTTTTAATAAAGTGCCCCACAATGTCCTTTTGCAACCATTCAGACCATTAATCATATTTGAAAAATAAAAATGAGTTGTAAGTCTCGTTGTGGAATTAGATATTTGTATGTACATAATTTACACATTACATAGAGTGGTACGTTGAATTTGAAATAATAATAACAATAATAATCAAATTATTTATATGTGATGTAATCTCTTCTCTATAAATAAGGAATTTCCCAAAATCAGACAAAAAAAATATCTGAAGTCTGAACAGAAGATCTCTCTATGTGGAGGGGAGCTTCCTCCAAAAACAAAAACCATGACGGTATAATATAATACAAATACAACTACAAGCCCACATCATCACCCTCCTCTCACTCAGTCATTGCATGGCCATTGGCAAGGCGTCTGCTCATAAAGCCATAAAAACCGCCGCCACCGGTACTAGTTCCATGGATTGCTGCAACGGCAACTCCGGCAGAAGCAACTCACCTAGTCCTCCTCTGTCGCCTCGCAGACGTTCCCACACCCACCGCCGGGGACGGCCGAGGCTCAGTCCCACCTCGGGCTCCGGATACCTGTCCCGACGGAGAGTGCGGTACATGGTCGTGCTTCCTCTGCTCTACTTCTCAGGTCTGATCATGTGTGTGGGACCCTTCTCGTCATTCGTGAGCTTTCTGAGCTCACCTCCTGGCGCTGTTTACAGAAGCCACCAGATCTTTGAGAAGCTATGGCCTGACATTCGCTCTGATAACAGCTCCTCAGTTCAGGTTCTTAACTCAGTCTTCTTCTTCTTCTTCTTCAACTACAATTTCTTCTCTAAGCTTCTCGAGCCAGGTGATCCTTACAAGTTACAAATGCTGCTTTCTGATTTCATACTCCATTGCTCAATCGTTCTGGTTTCTTACTGCATTTTTACTATATGTTTTTTTCTGGTAAAAAAATCAAATTTGTCAAAATGGGTCGGGTCAAATGATCTACATTTGGATCTCTGTTAGCGCTCCACCATGACTAATTTTGATGCATTTTTCAGAGGTTATTGTTAGTCCATGATATTATTGACATTTTCTTTCCACGGGAAAATACATTTTTCTTTAATACAATCATGTAAAACAAAATTGCCACCGACTCTCTCTATTTTAATAAACCCCCTCTTGTGCATTTTAAATGAAAGGAAGGATCTTGAAGAAGAGATCATGATTGGGGCACCTAAAGTTCGTGCTGAGCATGTATTGATCCGTGGATTTCGACACATTTTCAACAAACTTTGAAAAAACAACTATTTGGAAATCTTGGTGAATATCTGGATGCAGTAAAAATTTGTCCTTCTAATTCAGCCTACCTTCAGTTGGTTGATCACTTGATCAGAAGTGTCTATTGCCAGTACTGCTTTTAATCAATTGAGCTATTTTTACTGAAGCAAATCTTGTCTCAAAACACAGAAACGCCAGATTTTAGGATCATTGTGTGGTGAAATGAAAGTGTTTTTCTAATCAAAATGAACAAAAGTTTCATCTTTTGCTATATTGTTTTGATGTTTCTATCTGAACTGACAAGTTCGAAAACTGAGATCTTAATGTGTTACAAATTAAAATTTACTCATTCTTGTTACAGTTGCAATCGCTGTGGACGTTCTCCTATAAACGGAGGTTGAAAGAGCAAAAGCCTTGTTATGGTAGCCAACAGTTTATCATTGATGGCGGTAAGAGTATAAATACAGTGTAAAGTTTTTGTTTTAATCTTTGTGCTACATATTTTAGCATGACCTAAAGAGGAGATAAATTGTGTGCATAGCAGAGGCTATAGAAAGAAGTGGTTACTTGATTGTCGAAGCCAATGGTGGTCTTAATCAACAACGCTCAGCGGTGAGCTATATCTTTCTGTTAAGAATAAGATGACTAGTAAAAGGAGGCATTTGGAAGTACTTCCTATTCGTAATGCTTTGCAATTTTCTTATCAGATTTCCAATGCAGTGGCTTTGGCTGGACTTTTGAATGCAATACTTGTCATTCCACGGTTTGAATTCAATAGTGTTTGGAAGGATCCAAGGTAACCCAACAATTCACTTTCAAAGTGCACTTGTGATAGATTTCTACCGTTTTCCAATTTGTCTCGGTTACAATTAGTCTTTATATTTCTTATACATACAAGTTTACCTTAAAATTAATGATTTTTTTGGGTGGGCAGTGAATTTGGCGACATATATGACGAAGATCATTTCATAGCAACTTTAGATGGGCACGTGAAAGTGGTCCGTGAGCTCCCTGAAGTATTAATGGAAAGATTTAATTTCAATGATAGTAACATACCAACAATAAGAGTGGAGGCTTGGTCTACAGCAAAGTACTATCTAAGAGAAGTTTACCCTGTGTTAAGGGAGCAAGGGTAAGTATGAATGATTGCATCACATTCTATTTTCTTCTTCATTGTCAAGAGGAGCAGAATTTACAAAATCGAACCTTTTTTTAGAAGTCATCTCTTCATACCATGTTTTGTTGTTGCAGAGTCATCCGAATTACTCCATTTGCAAATAGATTGGCAATGAATGTTCCACAACAAATTCAATTTTTAAGATGCTTGGCAAATTACAAAGCCTTGAGGTTTTCTCCCAAAATATTGGCACTTGCAAAGACGCTTGTTGACCGAATGATCGAGAGGAGCTCGAGGACTGAGGGGAGGTACATGGCTGTGCACCTCCGGTTTGAAGAGGTACTAATGATTCTCCTTCTTTGTAATAGTCATCACTTCCAATTTCAAGACAGACTTTTGCTAAATGAAGTGAAACATGTTCCTCGCTGATAGGACATGGTAGCCTTCTCTTGCTGCGAATATGATGGTGGGAAAACTGAAAAGGACGAGTTGGATTTGATTCGAGAAAAAGGGTGGGGCAAGAAATTCAAAAAGAAAAGTCTCTCTATCGTTCCCGGTCTTAATCGTGTTGAGGGAAAATGCCCTCTAACCCCTTTAGAGGTATGCCTTCTATACTAAAACCTTTTTCTCTTTCTGCCTTTTGAACACAAGTTGTGGTAAATTTTTGTTCAGGAATACAAAATGCAGAAATACAGAAACACAAAAATGGTGTAATGCTTGTCAACTGTACTCTGCAATAATAACGGTGCTTACCAACTTAGGGAAAATTTCTGCTATAAGGCAAATCACTATTTTTATCATAAAAAAGGTGACTCCTTGCAATAAGACAGTCATTTCTATTACTTTACAAGTGCTGCCTAAGCTAATGTTGCTGTTAAAAAAAAGAAAGTTAGATCATTCAGTGACAATTTGATTGTCATTGTAACACGGGTAATTTTTTTGTTAGCGTAGGTTGGAATGATGCTACGTGGCATGGGATTTGACAACAACACTTCTATATTCTTAGCCTCGGGGAAACTATACCATGCAGAAAGATATTTGTCTCCTCTGCTAAAGATGTTTCCCCTTATCTATAACAAGGAGTCCCTTGCAACTAAGGATGAACTTGCTCCTTTCATGGTAAAAGTCCAAGCTCTCTTCTTTACCATCCATATATATGAATTCAATTATTTTTTGAAGATGATTCTGAAAATGTTGTTTATTTCTCTAAAATTAGGATTATTCTTCAAGATTGGCAGCTCTGGACTATATGGTATCCTTGGCTAGTGAGGTTTTTGTGACAACACATGGAGGAAATTTCCCACATTTTCTGATGGGACATAGAAGATTCATCTATGGCGGCCATTCTAAAACGATAAATCCTGATAAACAAAAGCTTGTTCTTTTGCTGCAAGACCTTGGTGTCAGGTAAATGATTGAATTAACCCTTTACTTAAATTTGCAGGTTTCTTTGTTGTTTTTTCTTTTCTTTCTCCTTAGTAAGTTATTTTTGCAGATGGAATTCGATTAAGCTTCAAATGGAGGCGATGCTAAGGGAGAATGATCGGAAGGGCAAGATTGTCCCGAGAGTGAAGAAGTTCAACAGAAAAACTTCAATCTACACATTCCCATTTCCTGAATGTCGATGTCTTGAACAACAGCAGCCAACAAACCCAGATACCATTTTCTCTCAGGTTTCCTCTGTTAGTAGTAGATAGCAGAAGATGAAAGTAACAAGATCAACTATTCTCAATTGTGCATCTCCCCATATCATATCCATCTTTCTTTCTTGGTTTCCTTTGTTGTCACCAGGGTTTCCAATTTTGTCCAGCAAGTGTATGTTTACCCTTTATGTGGAATGCCTTTAGCTGACTGTTTCCCCCCTATATTGTACAGAAGTGGCAAGTGTATATTGATTGGATAGGATGTCTGAAATGGTATATGAAGGGTTCCTCTCTGTTCTGTAGGGGTACGAGTTATCTTTATATAATTTGCATTGTGTGTTATATTTGTTGGATCTTACTTTGAGTTTTCAAATCGATGCTCTCTTATGCTCCGCAGGAAGGAAATACTGGGTTGATTTGTTTGTGTTTCACTCCAATGATTAAGTTAGTACCAAGTCGTTGGAGCAGTGTGCCAATAATATGAGAAATCAATAATATATCTTAAATGCGGTAAATGCATCATATTTATAGAGTTAACTCGTTGATCGGATTAACCCATTTACTCGGATTAACCCTTTTACTGTGGTTAACTAACATTTGACCGTAGTAATTTTTTATCACTCGGAAAATGATAAGATGTCAAATCATCTGATATATATAGTAACTACCATTTTGTCACGTGTGGCGACGCTTATCTGTTGACAAAGAGGAGACCTAGGTCATTGTTTTAAGGTGAAACCCTCTCCTGGACTCAGGCGGGGTTTGGTAAACTAAAGGAGAAACCTTTCCTTTAACCTTAGGCGAGGTCTAGTATAAAAATTCGAGGCAAAGTCTGAACATCAAGGTGAGGCATCTTTTACTAGCGAAGGTATAAAATCGTCTCACTATCCATCAATATTCAATTTAAATCTATGTTTTTTTTGTTTTAATCTTAATCTGGTGTAAAAGATGGATTAAGACTTAAAAACATTATATTTCAATTTTGTTGAAGTTCCAAAATTTACATATTATTTATTATAAAAAGTATAAAGTATAAACTTTTTTTTTTTTGATCAAGTATAAAGTATAAACTTAGGTATTTTCCGACATTAAGAAAAAAAACATAGAAATAATAAGCTAATTAGAAAATGGCGTTTTCCGACACTTTTAAGCCCATTTTATGGAGTCGGCCCGGCCCATAAGGATCAAAGTTCAACTCCCAAATGGAGCGCCTATAAGATTTTTTCAAATCTCTCTCCCTCTCCCTAGAAGACGAGCTCCCATTTCCTCTTGAATCTTGATGTCACTCCAGGCAATTGAAGGCGAATCATCGCTGCCACTTGTTCGGAGCAACGCTACTCCGTGACAGAGATGCGGTTTACCTTCCGACATGGACGGGGAGGCTAAGCTTCCAGTCCGTGCTGTAGCGCCGAGGAATTTGATTCGTCCGGTTGGACCCAGCAATCCCGATACAACATCGTCATCAAGTTCATCTACGCTGTCATCTTCTAACTCGCCGCCTGGATTGTTCCGGGATCTTCAAGCAGCCTTCAAGCGCCATCGACCTATTGGTACTTACTGTTTTAACTTGTCCAGATTCACGTGTTTTAGTTACAGTCGGGATACTGTTCCTCATTTGACCTAACTAGTTATCAATTTAAGAATTTGAACGCATACTCCACAATGGTCACTGATTCAACTGTTCCTATAGGATTATTATTATTTCAGTGTCCGCTATGGAAGAAACGGAAATTAAAAGAGAAGTTGGGCGTTTACATGTGTAGCTGTGATAGTTGAATTGCAATATGTGCTTTTAATGGAATAATGAAGTCCATTATTAAATTGTTCATTGGTGTGATGAAAGCTCTAAATGTAATTGCTACGAGTGAGTTCATGAAAGAAGCTTGTATACTGATTGAGCTAGATGGGGAGCAAGTGCTCACTAATGTCATGCTATAGGAACAATTGATGTTTGAGAGAGACGTTAGTGCATCACTTATAGTTTTTCTGACTTAGTTAACATTGTTATGTGGTCACAAGTAATGCAACTTTTCATGAACTATGCAATCTCTTGTAAGTAAAAGAATTATCTACATCGTTCTGCTCTTTCCAATTATTGGATTCTTCAATTGTAAAATCTTCATGAATTTTTGGCTAGTTGATGTTTTTATTTATTTATTAAGAAAATATACAGTAAGTATATTCTTGTTTAACAATGATTTGATAAGAAATTACAGGACCAATGGCATCAAATGATTTAAGACCCCGGCGAGTGTTTGCTCCTATTCGAAACCTCGGCCCTGCTAAGGAGCCCGTTGTGCAGAGACTGCAGACAGAAAACATGGTATCTGTTGCCACAGAAGCCCAGCTCGATGCATTAGTTACACCACCTTCCCTTTTAGCTACCACTACCAGCCCTTTGGATGAAAGCCCCAGTCCAGTTGACGAGCAAATGAATCAACTAAAATGCAGTACCCATTCTTCAAAAAAGAATTTGATGCCTCTATCACACGTGGAGTCTCAAATTGACCGAGTAAAGAAAGTTCAGTTTTCAGTTGGTGACAATGTGATATCTCAAGGCAATCTAATCAATCGACTAGGTACATTCTAACTGCTTCGTAGTTGTTCTCTTTCTCTTTCTCTCTCTCTCTCTCTTTTAAAAGGAAATTTGCCTTCTAAATTGGGCACACTATTTTATCAGTCCTATTTTCAAGATATTAGCAATAGATTCTGCGATATCTTCAATATGCAGGGGCCAATGAAGGAGTGGCCACTGGACTAAGGAACTTATCATCTCATGTCAATTCAGTTGCATTGACAGAAATGGAGTGGAATTCGAGCAGTCAAATAGATGCTTCGAATGCTATGGATCATGACTTAAAGCAGCAGACATTGCCTAATTCAGAATGTGGTGTTACTTCGAAGTCTGATGTTGTAACGTCTTCTTCATTAGCAAAGCGAACAGCTGCATTACAGGAGAAACTGCATCAGTTAAGGAGCTTCGTGAACCAACCTGCTACTCAGTCTTCAGTCATGATCACATCTTGTGCCACCACAACTTCTGTTCATGCAACCTCTGTGCCTATGCAAAACTCAACCTACACATCTCGTTCTAACCGAGATGAGGAATCACATATGGCTGTAGAACATCTGGGTGATTCCAATTTGAATGAGGAAAATATAAACCAAGGCAAGATGATGCATTTGCCAAAGTCTTCACTTAGTAACACTGGATTGTTAAGTGGTCAGGTGGCCGTTACTGCTCAAGCTCCTATGTCTTCCGTTTCTAAGTCGATAGAAAACAACATGCATAACGTATCAAAAGAGGACATGCAGAAGATGGAGAAGCAAAGTGTTTCTCCAAAAAATTCTTCTTTGAATGATGATAAAGCCGTTGGATCGAATAAGTACTGTGGGGATGTGACCAATGTGAATTCACAGGCACCTTTAACTAGAGATTCGACCATGGATACAAAACGTGAGCCTTCTCAAACAGGAAAAGCAGAAAAGGTTGGTAGCAGCAAAGGTGTAGCAGCACCCCGGAAAAGAAACCATGATGCTGATCATTTCTTTAAAGTCAACGGGAAACTCTATCAACGGTTGGGAAAAATTGGTAGTGGAGGAAGCAGTGAGGTTCACAAGGTCATTTCATCAGATTGTTCGATTTATGCACTGAAGAAAATTAAACTTAAGGGCCGAGATTATATGACAGCGTATGGTTTCTGTCAAGAGATTCAGTATCTAAACAAACTTAAAGGGAAGAATAACATCATACAGCTGATTGACTACGAGGTACTCTTGCACCAAATTGTTTTTTCTTGAACGGTTCCTCATGACTAATTGCCAGATGTGTGTTGGTTATTTCGATTCCACCCCATGTATTGATTTCATTATTGTTTCATCTCATATACTACGAGTAAGTTCTGTGGCAAATCATATTAATTATGAGCACCTGTAGGAAACATTATTTGTTGGACAGAAGTTCTCGTTCATTGTTTTCACTCATTTTTTTATTGGATTATTCTGCTTTTTGCAATCCACTAGCTCAACACTCCAGGTTTCATGCTGTTGTTTTTCCTTTCCTGTTTAATAACTTCTGAACACTTGATTGAATGTGCTATACATAGGTGACAGATAAAAATTTGCTTCACGAAGTGATGAATGGTTCCATGAATAATAAAGATGGGAGAGTCAAGGATGATGGTTATATCTACATGGTACTTGAATACGGTGAAATTGATTTGGCCCATATGCTGTCCCAGAAATGGAGGGAGTTGGATGACTCAGAAACCATAGATGAAAACTGGCTTCGGTTTTATTTTCAGGTTAGCGTCTACTTAATAAGTGATCAAGGACTTCTTTATAATCAGTGCCTGTATTTTTTCGGTTGCTGTAGTTACAAATTTCCACCCCAGAATCCTGTCAGGTTCCCTCATCCCCTCATCCACCCCACATGTTTTTGTGAGTTTGTCTTCTTATATACATCACCTCTCTCACTATTTGGTGTTGGATATTTTATGATCTCCATTTATTTTACATCTACAAACTTGACTGGGGATTTATATTTTTCTTTACTTATTCAGAACTGCTAAAATAAAGATTAACAGTACTTTATTTGGTAACCGTTTCAGCAAATTCTACTAGCAGTCAACACCATCCACGAGGAACGCATCGTGCATTCCGATCTAAAACCCGCGAATTTCCTTCTGGTGAAGGGTTCTTTGAAGCTAATTGATTTCGGTATTGCAAAAGCGATTATGAGTGATACTACCAACATACAGAGGGATTCACAGGTAAGCATTTTCCCATTTCATTCTCTTGAGGCACTGGTTTACAGAGTGTAACTAACTAGTGTTAATATAACTGCAGGTGGGTACGTTGAGCTACATGTCACCCGAGGCTTTCTTGTGCAACGAGACGGACGCAAATGGAAACGTGATCAAGTGCGGCCGCCCTTCAGACATATGGTCCCTCGGCTGCATACTTTACCAAATGGTGTACGGAAGTACCCCATTTTCAGATTACAAGACATTCTGGTCTAAATTCAAGGTCATAACCGACCCCAGCTACGAGATTCAATACGAATCCATCCCGAATCCGTGGCTTCTCGATATAATGAAGAAGTGTCTCGCGTGGGACAGGAACGAGAGGTGGCGGATCCCTCAGCTTCTACAGCATCCCTTCCTGGTCCCTCCTGTCCCACAGGTTCCTTTTGGGAATCCCATGATTAAATTCATTGCTGAGGGGTGTAAAGACGATGAAGAAGCATCAGGTCTTTGCGATCAGCTGAGGAAGTTGTTGGAAGGCCCGACACCGGTCGTAGTAAAGTCCCAATCACGTGACCAACGATGTCTGCTGTTGTCTCAGATGTCAAAACTATGTTTTCAGATTAGGGAGTGTTTGGTGAAATCTGACAATGAGAGAGGTGGATATAAGTAAAGCTGTAACTTGTAAGGTGGGGTTCCCTACTTGTGAAGGGTGGGTTTTGATTTGTGGTTCAGACAAGCGAATGGAGTAGTTTTTGTACAAAATGGTTAATACATCTGTGTTGTGTGTTTGAATTAATGAGAATGATAAGTCATGCAAAGCATTAATGGAGCGCAAATAACGTCATTCTGATATATGGATTTAGTTATGAATTTATATTCATGCGTTTGTAAGACGCTTCTGCATGAGCCTCATCCAATTTCAGAACGAGTTCCTTCACAAAAGGTGTACTTGCTTGCTCAGTGATGTAACAGAGCTCTCTATACTCTGCGTGGAACAAAGACTAAAAAATTGTTCGAACTCTCCACTCATACTCTCATAGTCATCCTTTTTCAAACTTTGAGATTGGTTTGCTATCATTTTCCGTTAACTATTGTCTTATGTCTGCCCCAGCTCTTCATTTTTTCGGCCCCCGACTCCATATTAAATATTTTAGTATAATTGGATTGATTAGTTGACCAATATGATTATATTATTTCATTAAAAAAGTCAGGAGGAGTGTGCAGAGTGCACAATTGTTTAACTATATTATGATTCACTGTATCGGAACTTCATCACTTGCTTAGGGACGAACAATGGGGGGTCAAAGATATGATAAAGTTACTATTCTAAAAATTCATTATAAACTTGAATTTTTAGAATTAATGACTACATTTTAACTCAAAATTCCCGATTTTTGGGCACTTGCTTTGGAGCCAAGTTTTCAACCGAAGTGTTGCAAGTAACTTCGGCACCAAGTATCATCCCAAGGGGTTCTTATGTTTTGGAGCCAAATTTTCAAATGAAGAGGTGCAACCGAAGGAGTTCTTATGATTTGGAGCCAAGATTCAAATGAAGAGTCATGTAACTTGGGCGGCAAGCCTCTTCCAAAGGGTGTGGAGTCTATTTTTCAAAGGGTGTGTCAAACACTATAAATTGATCATGGTTGAGGTTCAAAATTATCATCGCAAAAACACACATTCATTCTCAAGTTCTAATTCAGACAAATTCTGATTTTATCCGATTAAAATTTAGTTAAACCACCAAATTATTTCAATTTAAAATAGTTTCACGAAAGTGTCGACTTAAAATGAATCCAAGAAATCCTCTTAAAAGTCAATACTCCGTATAGATATGTTAGACGGGACCCACTTCATCAATCTTCCCTCTTCTTCGGCAACTAATTTTGTGACAACAGCAGCCGCCGCTCGTAATCCTCCATTTCTCTGTTCAGTCCGCAATTAATCTCTCTCTTCAGAGCAACGTGTCTGTGGCAGGTGAGCTAACACCCACCATCGTTTCGTCCGCCTTAATGGTGGAAGCCGTCCACCATTATTTGTGAAATTGACAGAGCGGTACCTTGATACAAAAAAGGTCGATTTTTCACATGCTGAGAAGCTCTCGTTACTTACTCCAGACTGGAAATTTTCGAGCGTGTACCTCTCTCAAGAGAATAATCGTATACGCGAAAAGAAAGAGCTTCAGATTCTTCGCGACTGCGGAAGGTCAGTCTTTTCGACCTCTCTCGTAATCCATTCCGTATCTTTTCATATGTCTGTTTGGCATCTGCGAAGAAAAACTGTGGAAATACCACAATCTGATCCGGAGCCAATATATAATGACTTGTAATTCTCACTTTACAATCAGATGCCCTTTCGGCTATGGGCATGATTTCTGTGACCAAGCAATTTTTCTGGTTTTAAGCAACTGCAAGTGTAAAGGATCAAGAGCTTGTAAAGATTGAAATGATCGGTTTGGTTGTGTAGTGATGGATTTGCACGGCCCATGCACGCTAGTGTTTTCTGGGAAGACAGATGCAGAAATGGAAGTTGCAAAATCTTGGAAGAGCATCAACAAACTGAAACTTCCAGACAGTACTGAAGTTAAAGCATATCTGGATTCAGAGAAGGAGACGCTCCCAGGCAGTGAACATTTTCGAACTGATTTGTACTACAGTGCTCTTTCCACAAATCAGTTTGGTAGGTTTCTGATCTGGTCACCGCTTTTGGCTTCAACTCATGATGTTATTTCGCAGTAAGTATTGAGTTACTTTTAGTTGTTTGTTTCAAGACTTCAAAAAAAAAATCTAAATGGATTATAATTTTTAACAGAAATTTTGATGAGCTTCCAATTGGAGCAGCATGTGTTGCTGACATTCAATGCAAAGGCCGAGGTTCGGAATCACCTTAAACTTTTTGCGAACCTTTGGGACCAGGTATCAGGTTATATACATCTCTGGTTTTGCAGGGAGATTAAAGAATGTATGGGAATCTCCGAATGGTTGCCTTATGTTCTCTTTTTCTCTACAAATGGAAGATGGGAGAGCTGTCCCCCTTGTACAATATGTTGTTTGTCTGGCGATTACGGAAGCGATAAAGGACATCTGTGACCAAAAAGTAAGTAATTTTTGCATCTATTATTCCTTGAGAGGTTAAGAGTTAGAGCTACACATTGTATTGAAGATGCTTTTCCCTATCAAACTGTGCCTTTTCTATTTTAAAGATCGGACGTTTGTATTGGATGCACTAGCCACTAACCATGCTTCACGACCCAAATAAAAGATTTAGTTGCATGTAGGTCTTGTTAGTCGATGTAGGTCTTCACTCTTCATGAATTTGAAGTATTAGGGATCTGCGTCATGCTGTATACAATTGTATGAAATTCTAAACCATGATCTTGTTTATGCTGTGTACTAGTATATGGAATTCAAAGCCTGTGACTTCTACTCATGAAATTGTACAATTGTGATCGTCAAATCGCTACACGTTTAATAACTTTGGAAGAAGCATGCTTCTGGGATTTCAAGTGTTACAGATAGAATGTAATCAATGTCTATTATTGTAGATGAGGTTCATTCATACCTTTTCCATACTATCATTGCAGAGATTACCGTACCTTGGAGTTAGAATAAAATGGCCAAATGATCTTTATGTAAATGGTCTCAAGGTTGGGGGAATCTTGTGCACATCCACGTATAGGTCCAAGAAGTTCAATGTTAGTGCTGGTAAATGTTTCATCTAGTTCTTCATATTCTTTTTCTTTCTTTTTAATAGCAAAAGGGAAAAGACAATCTATAACAACAGCTTTGCCTGGGTGGTTAAATAGTTTTTTGCAGCTAGTTTTATATATATTCTTGATACATATTTTACTGGTTTCTGTATTATTATCTGTTCACAGGAATTGGGTTGAATGTTGATAATGATAAGCCATCCATTTGCTTGAATCAAGTGTTGCGGGAATCATTTGCAGTTGATGACAAATTGACAAGAGAAGAAGTTCTTGCAGCTTTCTTCAATAAGTTCGAGAAGCTATATGACATTTTCATCAATGAAGGTAGATAATGACATATTTATATGCTGCATTCATCAATTTTCACATCCATTTAATGATTATATATAGTAGAGTCATCCCGAACTTGTATGATGCTTTTACATGCTACACTGAGCTGAGATAAGTACATCAAACTCAAAGCTGACTGTAGAGTTTATTAGCCAGAAAATATCCAAATTGTATAAAAGCGATACAAAACTGAGTTGACTCCTAGCTGGTACTCAAAAGTCAAAACTTTTACCAACTAATCTTCCTAGAACAAATGACGGTATATTTTCGGTGATGTCCATGAATTATCATCAATGAATTACATCAACCGGGATTACCAATAAGCATTCACATCAAGGTTGTAACTTGGAATAACTTGGGTTGATTGTTCTTTCTGTTCGGGATGCTGGTAGTACTTATGACAGGATCCAAGTTTCAATCAGATGCCAAGTGAAGTATAGCGCCTACTAAAATTATCATATTATAGATCTATATATGAAGTTCTTGTAAGCATTTCATGCTCGTTAATTGAACATGTATTATCTGATATGGACATATTTCACGGATTATGTATATTTCATAATGCAGGTTTTCAAACTCTTGAACAGCTATACTATCAAACGTGGTTGCACAGGTGATGCATATAATCAAGCCTGTTTTTATGTCATCTTTATTCTCCACATTCTCAATCAACGTATAGTTTATAGTTAATCTTTAATAGCCTTTTCTATAAGATAGAATCTGGAATTTAAAGATAACCATTCAGAAAATAAAATACAAATTAAGTGAAGGTGGAAGGATGATTCTGGAAGTTGAATGAACTGGATATCAATATTCATGTCTGCAAGTGATCTGGCATAGTATATAGATAAGGCTTTCAATGGGCTAGCAAGAACCGATACTATTATCTCACTTCATGCAAATACTTGACTTGTTATGAAAAAAAATTAATCCTGCACTACTCTCCTGTCCTGCTTATTGATGCAATTATTCTTAAACCTTCTTGAAATTTTGTACTGAGTGCAGTGGGCAGCGGGTAATTGTACAGGAGGAAACTGAAAGTGAAGTCGTGAAAAATGTTGTTACCATACAGGTAGAAATAACAAGTGTGTGTGTGTGTGTGTATATATGTTTTTAATGTAAAAACGTGATTGAGAAAAGAAAGCATATTGGATGTATTGCTGTGGCTTTTTCTCCCTTCTCATCATTGTTCTTATTAGTGTTTTGTGAATGGAACCCAGGGATTGACATCGTCAGGTTACCTGCTAGCAATTGGGGATGACAATCAAATGTGTGAACTGCATCCTGATGGCAAGAGGTAGTCCTCCTGACAGTTTTGCTGAATGTCTCTACTACTACTACTCCTCCTCCTCCTCCTCCTCCTCTTAACTCTGTTTCATGGTGTAGTTTTGACTTCTTGAAGGGACTCATCCAAAGGAAGCTCAATTGAAGGAAGCAAAACTAACTGCACAAACCTAGTTAGTGCTGTCTGAGCTTTATCATCATCATCATCATCATCATCCTCCAGGACACGTGTCTGGAACTTATACTTGTTTGAGAAGTAGGGGAAAGTTTGTTGTTTATTCTCGTATTATCTGTATAAACACCAGATAATTTGCATTTATTGATTGGTACGACAGTATTTTCAAAAAACTGAGAAGAAAAGGTTAAAAAATAATAAAAGAAAGAAAGGTTCTCATCCCCATCTTCCAATCATGCAGTCTGATCCCCACTGCACATCAGCTTGTTATCATGGTACCTGCAGACTGATTGATTCCTGAAACGATAGAAACGTGGATGAACTCTAAATTCACAAATTAATATTGGTATAATTAAATGAAAATTACCCCCCCCCCCCCCCTCCCTCCCTGAACCAACCAAAAAGAAAGAAAATAATTAACAGTTACTAACCGAGCACGACGTAGTCAATCCCTGAGCACGTAAAAATGCTCGTCCCGTCATTGTAAGCATAGCTATAAGCAGTGGGGCAGGCTTCATTAAACTTTTTTGAGTAAAACGTCGGTTGGCAAATCAAGGGGTTACTAGAAACGCCTTTACAACAGTACGTCTCAGTCTTGAACACATCACATGCAACCCACGGCCACAACCTTCCCATTCACCTTGACCGCGAGCTTAGTGGGGCAGTTACTCCTAAGGTCATGATCGCACCCGGTGATGCTACATTGCCCCATCCGTTAGTCGAGGTGACAGTCATGGGGATGTTGAACCCATCAACAAGGCGAGAGGGTTACCCATTTGAGGGTGTTCCCACATGAACCCCGTTTGGCCCGTGCCATTTTCAGTTTTGCTGAAACAGCATCTGGTTCGACCCCTTATCCAACCTGACTACCCCACTGGGCCCATGTGGGTAAAGTGAAAGACCATCAAAGGAAGGAGCAGAAGAAGAGGAATGCAATGCAATGCATTCAGGCAAAGTCTAGTAGATTATTTTCCTCCCTGCCCCCATCAATCCAGTTTAGTATATATATATTGAATTTGATGACACCATATAATCGAAAAATTAGTAACCGATTGTTTCCCTCACACATTCATTATCTTCGTTATTGTACAATAAAACGATCATACGTATTGCATCTAAGAAAAAGAGTTGCACAACATTCATTTCTTGCGGATTTAATGTGTTCATACTTCGGACACTGCTCTACCTATCTATCTAGTGGTTCAACTCCGCATATGATGTAGGCACCAAAGGGTGTCTTTAAACTAGGGAAGACAAGAGTCTGCTTCCTCATCAAGTAGTTGAGTTCTCGTGCAACAGTACATACTCCCGACTGCAAAGCAAAAACAAACAATAAATAAACCCATGTGTGGCTTTGATTTCAACATTTCAGCACATACCCGATCCAACAAAAAGCTGGCACAACTAAAAACATTCAGAATCTGCCTCAATACTACAAGTCAGGAGCAGAAAAACAAGGCACCAAATATATAGTTAGGGTTGCATTTTACCTGCTATTGCCAAACTTGATTGTGTCCTTCTCAAACAGCTCGTAGTATCGTTGAGGTTCAATAGGATTTTCCTGCATGAAAAGAAAAATTCCCAACCAAATTATAACGTTGCCTGGATTGCAGACAATTTTCTTATGGGAAGAGTAACAAATATCTTCTTACATTTAGGAAAGTTTTATTCGTGCTGCCAAGATCCATCAAGTAAGGCCTACAACAAATCAGATGGAACGGAGAATTTAAGATAGAGATTTCTAAATAATGCTTCTACAGTTGCAATAAATGGTCAGTCGGTCGAGTCTTACAGTACAAGCTTCTTCATCATTCCATCAGGCTGCTCCTTTTCTACTTGCCTGATGAAACATGCATTAAGACAACTGAGATTGTGTTCTAGCTCGATTACAGGAAATAGGAAACATATATAATGGATTCAATGCCCCATCTACACCTGAACTGAATCACAGCATGTTGCTTGCTACAGGATGGGTGGTCAGTCGGTATATCAGCTACCCTCCTTTCTCTTCCAAAGAGGTAAACACTTTGACGATGGATGTAGAGGGGTTCTATTCAAACAAAAGCTAGTTAGAAAGATGCAACTAATAAGTGTATATATCATCATAATTATTATTAAAAAAAAACGTAGAATTCAGTTCGAACGAGTTGGGACTGGGATGGATAAAAATTAAAAACTACCTACTATTGATTATACTAGCAAATGTTTAATCATATATGCACATAGAAAAATTTATTTATCAATAACCAAGCTGCATAAATTAAGTAGTGATACGAGCATCATAGAAGCATGACATATTTTAGTTAAAGACACTTAAGGTAATCAGTATCTACCACAAGTCACTTTACTAGGCGCTTTGGAAACTCTAAACCTCTCTGTTCATAACTATGACAGTGCTAACAAGTAATCTGAAAGAAAGAACTACAGTTTCTCTTAACCCCAATGCTATATATCATCAGGGGTCCCAGCTAGGGCTGTCAATGGTTAGGGTATGGTAGGGGTATGACAAATACCATAACCATACCATATTTTTAAAACGCATACCATAACCATAACGGGTACAATTTTCAATACCATAACCATTAAAATAACCGGGGTTATTAACCATGGTTTTACCCATATACCCATATTTATTCCACATGTAATATAATAAAATACCGAAAATTTTATTTTAAAAAAATGCATAAATCTATATTGTCAATAATAAAAATATATAAAACTAACATCATAGTTATTTATTATCTGTATGTATAGTAACTTCTATTATTTATTATATATTAGTTTATTAATAATAAATAATTATTATATTTATATAATAACCATGGGTATAATTCAAATACCATAACCATAACCATTATGGGTAGAAAATTCATCACCATAACCGTACCGCACCATAATGGTATGGTTAACCATATTAAACAGTAACGGTTATAACCATGGTTATGGGTTTTTCACCGCACCATTGCCGGCCCTAGTCCCAGCGTTAGTGACAAATCTAGCAAATGACAGGCAGCGAACTCAAACTATACTCACCAGTCACAAACAAATCTGAGTAAAAATCAAATAGTACTTAAAAAGTCATTTAAGTTCATAATCAATCTTTACTTAAAAAGAGGGAGCTCCACTCCAAATTTTATCCATTATCAACATATGGCTCGAGATTGACTTTGTTGAGCAAATTTTCAACATCAATACACTTTTCATTATTGGCCAAGCTATTTGTGGATGACATTATTCTGGTGAAGCCTAGTCCTAATTCACAAGGATTACACTTCTTTGTATCTTACTAGAACTGATTATTCACTGATCCCTAAGACATAATGTCATGTAGGACACTAACATATACATGTTAAACGCTTTCTTGATAAATTACGTGAATGGTCTACAAGTTAAGCCACATTGGCATGTCCCCTACATAAATCCTGTATTTTTCTAAAAATATACTGTTATCCTGCTGTTAAAATTATTGTAGACTGGTAAGTGTAGGTGGGGGGGCGGGGGCGGGGGCATGAATGCATACAAACATCAACTGCCCGAAGTTGGTCTGCCTTACAACTACTATGTTCCGGCCCAAGCTACACACAGAAGCTTTTTAACATGATTACGTAGAAGGCAGGTTATAATCAACCTTAAAAGGCAACCAATCTACAGCAATGAGCTGTGTCAATCTCATAAAAGGTTACTAGTGGATCCATATTGACATAAAGATGGCATACAGCGCACAAGTAGGATTTATCTGACATACCATTCAGCGCTTCACCAGCTTTAAACACATACAATCGCCATCTTACATCAGGTTTCCGAGCATCCGGAGGTTCATTAAAAAGAAGTGTCACGCCTGCAAAAGAAAACCATTCTCAATATGAAGCAACACAGATCCTCAGACACAATCTGAGAGAAGTGAAGAGCATTTAGGTGAAGTAAGCTTCTTAAGATATCAAGGTACTTAAGATATCAAGTTACATAAGATATCAATGCACCAACAGAAGCATGCTGAGCATTGTTACATTATCCATTGGATTGAGAAAGTCCAAGGAGTGACAGTAAACATCACCACATAATCGCAAGTGAAATCCATCCTAAACCAAATTGTGATAAAAGTAGCTCACTTGTTGTAGGTGGAGTCTCTCAAAAACATTTACAAGGTTCATAGGTGGAGTCTCTAAACACTCCCCACGTCAATTTACAAAGCTAGAGTCTCTGAACAAGTGATAAGCTACCAATTATAGCACCATCCGGTGTACGATTGGTAGAAGTTTGAGTTTGAAAACCACCAGCACACGATTAATTAAAAAATAAATGTCACATTATTACCAAATACTAGTTGTTGTTTTTTGATTGATAAGGATTACCAAATACTAGTTACTACATAGTTTTACCTTTTACAATAACACTAATATAATTGTTTAGAATTATTTTGCCACATACTGTGACATTCAACTTTGAAAAATCTTGACATACACTTTACCTTTAACTCTATTGGTTTCATCTGCAAGTTTCCCGGATAGCTCAAATGAAGGTTTTTGCTGGAAAATAAAGCAATATCAAACTATTATTAGTTAAATCAACTATACCAACTATATAATCTAAACATGATATTTTTAAGAAACAAAAAAAATACCAAAGTTTTTAACCTTACAGTACATAGCACTAGCATTACCAAATGACATTCATGATGGTACATACTGCAAGATTCAGCAGCTGTAGTAAATTACCTTCTGTTTCTGTTCGAGGGCCTTTTCAGCAGCCTCCATTTTCGACACTGAATCAATTTCACCATCTCTGCCAGAAAGTTAAAAGGAATGTGTGAAAGAATGACTAATTTAGTTAAGCATCATTATAACAACATGTGACATTGCACTACTATCATAAAACTTTTTTCAGTGAGTCCTTTTTTATAAGACAAAACAGGGATGATTTACTTTCCCGCTATTACTTGAACCTTAACCTGTTAGCTATAACAGAACATCTTAAAATCCGTTACCACTTCGCACACCCTCCAACATGGTACTTAGATCCCTCCGTTTTAACTTTTCAAAAAAATTAATTCATTTAACCTAGATGAAACAATAAGTGCATTTCAAGCAGAAGAAAAGTGACTCAACAAAGGCTGTCAACTCTACTTGCTTTTTGATGAGGGAGGCAAAGAGACTACTGGCTAAAGCAAAGACAGAGCATCATATAACCAATTCAAAGGGAAAACACAGAATCTTAAAGCACATATACACCATTTCGGTAAAAGAAAATAGCAATACTACAGCATTAAGAAAATCTGCTGATATATAATTCCTAGACCTTAAACTTGTTTGAAAGAGTGAGAAACAATATAAATAAATTTTGAAGAAATGAGGATACATACATATAAATCAGCAGAAAGATGTAACCATCAAAGTAAAATCAGTAACCAAGAATGGATAATAAATAAATTTGGAATGGAATAGTGACTTACGGGTCCTCATCTTGTCTTGTATTTTCCATCTGAAAATAACGGAAAATAGAATGGTTGAAGAATCATCAAACTCAAGGTGAAGAATAAGCACATAAAACTGCAATCACGCAATTATAAGTAGGAATTTCAGTCCGATTATAACTGTGCTCGTTATGGGAAAGCATTATACTAATTTTCATACGAAGAATGATCAAACACAATGAAGCGGATGATTCAGGTTAAGCTGAACAAAGAGAATACATAAACTCATGAATCTTAAGAAATCAATAGAGATGGGTCTCGTTTTTCAGTCAAACTAATGAGATTTAAAGCAAATGAATAGGTGGTTAGTAATAACTACACATATACATCTAAAGAGCACCCTAGACGCAGCGATATATTACAAAGTAATTCCAACAATTACTAACAATAGAGAACTATGAAACTGAATAAGCTATTAGAAAAATAATATTGTAAATACATCAATGAGAAAAGCAGTGGTATCACCAGACACCTCTTCGCGTGCCCTGCCCTCGGCCGGTGAACGAGAGCGATGTCGGCTCCTTCCGTGCTGCGGTGATTCAGACCGCTCGCCTCTCGACCTCGGAGACTTGCCATTGGTTTCCTCTCTCTCAGACCTCCACTCTCTCCTCTCGACCTCAATCTCCCTAGTGGAACCCCTCTCTCTGTGCGGGCCACCGTCGTGGTTTCTCCTGGAACTGTTCCGATCGTGCTCCCTCTCGTGCTTCTTTTCAGTATCTCTCTCGCTCTCAGCTCTTCCCATATGCTTTGTTCGGGGGGAGGGAGACCGAGAGGCAGAATTCCTCTGCTTCGGAGAATTAGTACGAGCGTAATGCTTATCCATAGGAGGGCTGATCCTACGGGAGCTCCGGTGGCGACCCGGAGATCTCTCCCGGTCCCGACGAGAGGAGGAGCTCCGCCGCGAAGGAGAGGCTCGGGACCTAGATGGAGATGGAGAGCGATTGCGGCCCATTGCTTGTACAGTGAACGACGGGTGGGGAAACCCTCAGTTGAGTAAGGAAGGACGGATCTCCCGCTCAGAAAGTCAGAAACTAAACTAAATCTGAGTTAGCCAAACATAACCAATTATGAATTAACCACCGATGTGGGTAAAATAGTTTAATATTTGGGTTCAAATTAAATTTTAATTTGTTTTTATAATTTCATTCTTTTACGTTTGATTTTCATTTTTCACTCTAGTTTATCATATTTTTTAAGTTTTTCATTCAAACTTAATCGATTATATTCTAAAAATAATAATAAAATTATAAAAATGTAATAATTTAACCTTTCAAAAAGAAAAATATATGTTACACTTAAATTCAAATTCGATTATGCTCCGATTGAGGAAGTTAGGTTTGGATGATAATCCAAACCAACTCATTATTAGAGAGTTTTATATGTCAGGAAAAAAATTTAACAAAGTATATATTTTAAAATATATATTTAGAAATTTAGGTATATGTGCTACCTACGGTAGCGCTTATTTATTTTTTTGTTGGCAAAATGCGCTACCACGGGTAGCGTTTTTTCGACGTTTAATTAAAAATTATGTATTTATTAAAAAAAATTATAGTAAGTAGATATTTTAATTGTGATTCGAATTATGCAACAAAAATATTAAATTTAGACTTACAGATTGACTGTACGCTCTGCCGTAAGTCGAAATATGAAAATTTTACTTAAAAAAATATGAAAATTTTACTTAGAAAATATAACTTGGCACAGTTAACGACATTTATGGAGAAATTTAATTATCTACATACTCTAATTTTTTATATTTTTTTATTATAACGACATCATCGAAATGATCAAATGCATTATGTGAGAAATTTAATAATATACTTATTCAAAAAAATCAAAAAATTTACAGTGCGTAGATAATTTAATTACGACATAAATGATGTTAACTTTATTGTGATTTTTTACTTTCGAAGTGGCCATATAATATGATACATAAAAAACTATACATAATGTATCGTATTATACGGTCACTTCAAAAGTAAAAACTCGTATTAAAGTTAGTGTCATTTATGTCGAAATTAAATTATCTACTCACATTTTTTTAAGTAAGTATATAATTAGATTTCTCATCTAATGCATTTAATCATTTCAATCAAATTATAGGACAAACGATATTATGTTAAAAATTAAATATATATCTAAAGAAAAAAATTTCAAAAAATTAGAGTAGGTAGATAATTGAATTTCACCATAAATGTCTTTAATCGTGTTGAGTTTGGACTTACATGGTATGAGTTATATTTTTTTAAGTCAAATTTTCATATCTCAACTTACGGCAAAGCATACAGTCAATCTGTAAGTCCACATTTAATATGTTTTTGCATCATTTGAATCACAATTAAAATATCTACATACTATAATTTTTTAAGGGTTAATTACCTCAACTGTTACTTATGTTTGGCTCATGTGATTAAAAGGTTACTCATCTTTTTTTGTGTAGCTTAAACGTTACTTAAGTTTGAAGATGTGACTAAAAGGTTACTCCGTGAACTTTTCGTCAAATCTGACCGTCAAAGTGTCACGTGCAAGTCACGTGACCTAATTTAAAGAAGTAGTAACGTGCAAATCTGACGATTCTACCCCCCCTTTTATGTTTATGGATTATGAAGTAGTAACGGTTAGGTAACAAAATGTCCAAACTAAAGTAACCGTTTAATAACATTTAGAAAAAGATAAAACATCATTTAACAACTTCTCCACAAACATAATTCACCACATTTGCAACCATTTCATTTTATTTTCTTCTTAATATCTGATTCTATTTGATGAAAATCCAGTTAAATAAACATCAACGTTGCATCAAACGACTTTATAATACATACAACAATTTTCTATTTTCTACACGTTAAGATTCTTCTGCAGTGGGGTAAACCTCAAGCTCAGGGATGACAGTTGAAGAAGATATGTCCAGCTCACCAATGCAGAAGGTCTCTAGGAGCTCCCTTGCTTCTTCGCTATGGCCTGCATCTTCAAACTCAGGAGGAGCTTGGGACACCTCTCGAACAAAATCAGATCCTGAAATAGGCATTACCGATCCATACTTTTGTACTTTAGAAGCCTCTCTCAACTCTGCCAACCTTTTCTTCCTATAATGAAAGAAGTAAACATTGAAATTTGCAACTCAATTTAAACCCTGATTTAGAAAAAGAGATGAACAGATTAAGAGGGGAATGAAATACAGAAGATCTAGTCTGGCAATATATAGTATCATTTATCAGAAAATCTCACAGAACACATTTACTATTCGGGTAGATTGAATAGTCACATATTTTCTACTTATGTCTTCACATGAAGCAAAAATTATTTAATGTTAACGTTCGGATTAGGAATGTCAAGTTTCTTCTCTGAAGTAACCGTATGAAAGAATCTTACCAAGAAAATTTAGCCATTTAAATAGATTATCAATATGACAAAACAATCTGATAAGAATCCAAGAAGTTATTTTTCTATTGCTTTCGCTTTATTATCTGATGGGAGAAAACTACAGCCAGATTTTTTTGGAGAAATCATCTTTGCCATCAACTGGAGACAGGTTCCAGAAAACTCAACGTTCTTTATCTTTAAGAACCAACCAAATTCTCCACTGGAGGTACAAAGCTACACTGTATTCGCTGCATTCTCCTTCCTAATATAAACCCAGCTAAGGATGCAGAAAAAACGCATCATTGTGCTTCTAATAGTCCATAAAAGGCAACCAGCTCAAGAAAATGCATCAGCAACATCATGTACACCAATCGAAAGCGTCCCTTCATCCTTCAACATAAGATTCTGAACGAAAGGATCCGCAGAGTGAGAGGATCCGAAAAAAGTTAGTTTAAAACAGACTATCAACCGCAGCAACAAAATTATATGGAACAAACGAATCTACGGCAGACAGAAGACGATCACAATGAACATTTGGCGAAACGCAACCGAGAAATCGATCAGAGGTTAAGCTGACCTGTAGTCCTCGAGGAAGCGATCCTCGTCGAGATCTGTGTCGTCCTCGAGTTCCTCAAGCTCCTCTTCAGTCTTTTCATTGATCCAGGACCTGTCCTTGGGCAAGGAGTCATAATCAGGCGCCGGAGCGAAGGCGGGAGGCTTGAAAGGGGGCGGTTTCGGCGGAAGATTCCCAAGCTTCCTTTGTATATCGTCCCACTGCGTCGAAGCTCCTTCGAGGTCCTTGTACACGAAGTGGTAGTCCGCCATTATCGTCTCTCAGTCTGCTCCTCGACTCCGATCGTGCAGATTCCCTTTTGTTCCAGAAAATGTTTAGCTGGAAAATTAGGACCTAAGAACATCTGCTTAAGTAGACAAGAGGGTAGTTTCAGAACTTTAAATTACAACTATATCACGTGACAAGCACATGGTGGTACTTAACGGGAATAAATAACGGCAGTTAGGTCATAGTAACGGTTCAGTCACATGTGTCAACTTAAGTAACGGTTGAGCTCAAGTTTGAACGGTTCAGTCACATTGTCAAACATAGGTAACGGTTGAGCTAATTAACCCATTTTTTAATAAATACATAATTTAATTTTTAATTAAACATCGAATCGTCAATATATATATATAAAGTTATGTAGAAAATGCTACCTATTGGTAGTGTTTTTGGAAAAACACTAGGTAACGTTTTTTGTATAAAAAACAAAATATGCTACTCCATGTAATACGTATGTCTAGATTTTTAAATACTTTTTTGAATATATTCCTTGGTTTAAAGTTAAACTGTTCCTCAAATCGAGACATATAATAACATATATGTTTTTATCTATGTACAATTGTACATAGATAATAAAATTAACTAATTCAAATAAGATGTATATATAATTTTAGTGTACTAATTAAATAAATATTTTGCAAAGAAACACAAATTCATAACTTATTATAGACGAATTTGTTTGGGTCAAGATTTACATCTTAGCCCTTGATCGGACTTATCAAGTCTACATTCAATTAAGACACAATTAAATTTAATTCGAATCATGACTTAATTTAATATATAAAAAAGTAATTATTTAAAGAAATAATTATTTTTGGATTTAAAGAAAATATTAATTTGGTATGCAAATTTTGACGGAAGTGTTATACTTACCAAATGTTAAGAAATAAAAATTACAAAACAAAACTTAAAATACATTTTTTGAAATGTGCTCAAATATTTTAGAACAAATTCGCATTTATTTATTATAATAAAGTGAACGAAAATTCTATATGAAAACCACAAATTACTTTCTAAACATTACAAATTGCAAATTTAACAAAGCTACCCTCTAAAATATTATTTTTTATTAAAAAAATAGATAAGTTTATTTAAAAATCCAAGAGAAAAAACACAAAACTTTATTATATATATTTTTTAAAATGAAAAAAAATATAAACCTAAGAGATTTATTTTACTTTTGTTTTGTATTACATATATTAAATATATTTCAAATATTTGAAGAAATTTACAATTTTTTGGTTAGTTTTTAATATATGAATAATATAACATTAAATGAAAATAATTATAAATTTATATTTAAAAAGTCGTGAATGATCTACCAATAGAATTTTCTTTAGGGTAAAATACGAGTTTCTCTCTAAAGTTTACTCCGTTTTTAAGTTTTCCCCTTAATGTTTAATTTTTTTAAATTTCCTAATGTTTGAACCAAATTAAAAATACTCCATTTCAGTCAGTTGACCGTTTATTACTAACAGAATATTCGTTATGTGTGTGACATGTGATATTTTAAAGGATGAAAGTGATCAAATTGCCTTTAGAATCTTACAGACCCAGATCATCTTATTTCCGCCATTCACCTTCGTTAATTTCTTTTTCCACCACCTAGGAGATTGAACTAACCCTAGACTTTACATGAACGGACGATTTGGAGTTGATCACGCAGAGAAGAAGAAGCTTGTCAGATCCTCCCCATACCGGACTTCCTGAACCCATCAATGGAGTCTTTGTCTTCTAATATCCTCTCTCATTCATGTAAATCTCTGTCTAGATCTTCAGTTCTCAATTCACTTATTTTTTTTGATATAATCGTTCTTCCAGAATTAGCATCATGATTTGTATTTTCCGTTTGACTCAGGGATTGGATTAACCAAAAAAAATTATTGAGATTAGGAGATGGAACGCAGTGTAGAGGATATGGAGATGAAGATTTCGATTCTGCCTAAGTCAATCCGCTGCGACAAAGTTCTGTTTCAGTCCTGCAATTCAGTCTGTCCGTTTTCCGAACTCAAAGCGAACAGTCATCGTGCAAAATATGCAACTAAGCTCTGTGGTCTGATAATTTTATGCCTGTTAGTGATGGTTGTGGAGATTATCAGTGTCATGATAGCTAATAGCTTGGGTGTGGCATTCTGTTCCTCGAATGCATATATTGTCTAGCATGTGCTCGTTAGGCGTGGAAGCTGCCTCCACATTGCAAGCCATGACAGTGAAATTTGGGGATTTACCAGTGCTGAGGAATTCGAGCATGTTCCTCGATTATGTCGCTACATTCTCGCTGTTTATGAAGATGACCTTCGCAATCCCCTCTGGGAACCCGAAGGAGGATATGGAATCAACTCAGATAATTTAATTCGCAAAAAAACATGCAAAGACACACAAGGGTGTGCCCCCGCCCTACATATTTGTATCTTGACCATGAACACTGTGACATAATTCTTGCCTTTAGAGGGCTAAACTTGGCGAGGGAGAGTGACTATGCATGCCTCTTGGATAATAAGCTTGGACAAAGGAAGTTTGATGGAAGATATGTGCACAATGGTCTGCTTAAGGCTATCGTGTGGGTGTTGGATGCAGAGACTGATGTTCTGAATGGGTTATTGGAAAAGTACCCAAATTATACCTTAGCTTTTGCAGGGCACTCCTTGGGTTCTGGAGTGGCATGAAAGCTAACAGCTTGGCAATCTTCATCGATGTTGCACATTTGCTTACCGACGTTATCGGGTTGACTATTTCTCTCTCTGCAGTCTGGGCATCTGGTTGGGAGGCCACAATTCCCCACTCAATGATAATGAAGTGGAATATCACAGTGATAATGAAGTGGAAGATGAGTTATCTTCATTTCCCAAACAAGGTGAAGTTGAAGATGAATCCATGGATGTGGTGATTCCAAAAATTCTAAACATAAACCTTCAAAAAGCCACCTTCATGTAATTGCAGATCTAATACAACTGAGTGAGGTGATGGTTGCTGGAGCCATTATATGAAAATATATGAACTGGATAATGGTAGATTTGATTGCTACTCTTTTGTTTTCTGTTATTGTCGTTGGAACCACAATTATGTTGCTTAGCAAGATTTTATGCATGAAGAAGGACAATTTGATCACTAAAATAGCACGTGTCACACATATGATAAGGTTCCGTCAAGAACAAACGGTTAAGTGACAGAATGGGAGAATTTTTCATCTGAGCCAAACATTAGTACTAAAATTTCAAATTTCAAACATGAAGAGAAATCTTAAATTAGGCTTAAACTTTAGGGAAATTCGTATTTTACCATTTTCTTTTATAAGCTAACTTTAAAAACTTAAATGGAACGGATTAAGTACGTCATGATGGGTTCCATTCCAAAGTGAAGCACGAAATTGATGGCAAATTCAGGAATTGGTTGGTTCGGACCTCAAATTGATCTCTCCGACGCCCCCTCCCACGTCGGCGATTTCGTCCAACTCCTCGTCTTCGTCCACCGCTCCGTTCCCCTTCAGGTCTCCATCTCTCTCTCTCTTCGTTTCGTTATTGCAATTTCTCAGGAATCCTTCATTGCTCTTCATTTGATTTGTGCGGCTTTCTTCTCCATTTGAACTTCCTTGCAATCAATGCGTCTTCTTTGCATCGACAGTACAAATTATCAAACGGCGGGGAAGTTATTCGAACGGACATTCAAGTTGGGGATGACACGCGCGCGCGTTTTACTGTATCCCTTTGGCAAAAGCAAATGCGGTCACTCGCCATGTCTGGAGATGTTATACTGCTTCAAAGTGAGAACTATTTGGATTTGTGCTACAATTGATCAACTAGTTGCGTAATTCTGATCTTTTTTATCACCGTGGATGGACCTTGTATACTAATTTCATTATCTTCTGTCATTGCTTATTAGATATCAAGATAGTGAAATTCGGAGATATTTATAGCGCCAGAACTGTCCAGTACTCTTCGTTGGTCCTTTTAATCCACCCCTATGATTTGCTTGTCACTAGAGGTATTCCGTGTTTCACTCGAGCAGTGTTTACTAACTTTTTCATTATTGCTTAATATTTTTTGGGATTTGTTGCAGTAAGTTTATAATGCATGTCTGTAGGCTTAGACGAACTGGTAGGAAACTGTCGAATTAGTGCACCGACCAAAGAGAAGCTGAGGAAGGTGATTGAATGGGTTAAGACAACTCGATCTATCCCTCACAACTTTGGTTCTCGCTGCTGTAAGGTATCTTTCTCGACCTTCTGAAACATTTGAAGTTCACAGTTAATGATAACCTAACTTTGTCTCTAATCAGCTTGTGCTTTCAAACATTGGCAGTACCCAAAGTTCCAAACATTTTGTACAGTTAATTTTCACTCTGTGATCCATTTTATTGTAGTACACACGCTCTATAAGAAAACCCAGAGGGTAGTTGACATTTATTTCCAATTGTTTTATTAAAAATAGTTGCTTCAGAAAATGATTTTGAGTGTTACTTTTTCTAAATCAGACGAAGCTGCTACCAAGAAATTGGAAAGTGTTGGAAGAGGGAAAGCATAAGGAGTGCTTATCACTATATGAAGTTGTATGCTTGAACAGTTCTTGCAGGGCACTCTTTCAGGCATGCATCAGTGAAATTTTTCTTCCACTTGCACATAACGTAGCTTCTGAGAACGAATATGAGAGAATGTTCATAAGTTGGAGACTGAACAATTCGGAATACAGTTGCCTGGCTGATGATTTCATTGGCATTGGCTGCCAATCATGTGGTTCACCACTGGATACGAAGTCCAAGTATGCAAAATTAACGTTTTATTATGATTTCATTTAGTTTCTGGAAATTTTGACTGGTTATACTAAATGACATCATCTATTGCAGCGAACAAAACTTTGTTCCTCTTCACTGTGAGAAAAGCCCCACCCGATTTCACGTAGTGGGTCTCATCTATAGAACATTCACGGTATGGGTTTCAACTTCTGGTATAAACGTAGTTCGGTTCTATGAATGTATATTGAATGCACCCTAAGCATATTAAATGAATCATTTGTGTTCTTTTCCCCAATCTCAGTTATATGTATGGGACGAGGAGGAATACATCCCTCTCCTGGTGAAGAACAAGGCAGCAGAAGTGCTGTTTGGGAACATCAAGGCAGACCAAGTCCACCAATGCTGTAGAGCAAAGAACGAGGTTGATAACTTCAAACTAGGCGTAAGGAACATTCACAATCAAGACCAGTCAGGTTGTCAAACGAGATCTAGTCAAATTGAGGCAGAGGAAGAACGAAAGAGGCATAAAGATGTTAACTTCCACTCTGTTTGGTTAATTCTGCTAAAACTGTTGCTTCAACAAGGGAGGAACAACAGTCCTTTGAAATTTGAGGTTGATGTAAATACCAGCTTAGATAGAGAAAACGGGAAATTTGAGTTAGTTTCTCTATCAATGCCTTGCCTTAAAAGTTGAAACCAAGTTTGGTTCACCTTAATTAAATAGCAATTATTTGTAACGATGACAATATATTTTGTCAGACAGATCAAAACATAGCAGATATTCAAGCTGCATTTCGGCTAATCTCCCAACGCAATTTCTAAAGCAACTACCTATAAATACTTGGAAGATGCAGCCTCATATGACAATGAACATTGCTATTCTTTAAAAGCCACTCTCATTATGATTTGAAATTCCTTGGGGGCAAAGTACAACATCAGCAAAAGCTTTGTCAAATCCATCTTTATTCAGTTCACCTCCTCTGTTCTTCAACGAAGCAACAACCACTCTCCATCCACAACTACATAGGAAATAAGGGGGAAAGATTGAGGGAATCAAGTTTCACTAGCCTTCTCCTCAACATTCGCTGCTGCTGAATTCTGTGCTGCTTCCAGAAGCATCATCTGTCGTTCAGCGTGCTCCCTTTCACAAGCAGTAACTCCCATGATAATGTCCAGCATGGTTCCAGTCGTGCCAAAGAATACAAGAGGTCCAAAAGACTTCCTTTTGATTCCAATGGGTATTGCTAGGAGAGCCCCTGCTACAGAGAACACCCAGGTGCCCAATGCACTGCAAAAATAACACACATAAATTGAAGAGACGCCCTTAAGAAAAGTAAGATAATGCAGAAGTAACAGAAACTTTTCACACAAGATATTGGAAAGCATTTGCAACACCAAAGCCATAACTTCATTTGGTTTAAAAGATTCCTGTCATTCAGAGTAAGCTACACCCAAACTTTCAGTACTTTTAATGATCCAATGTCAACTAAACTAGCAAGTAAGCACCAAAGCTATGCAACTTAGATGAGCATCAAGGCCAGTACAGAATAAGAGAAAACGAGTCTTTAACAAAACTACAGAGGCTTACTACTTAACTATGTGCAACGCCGAACAATCTAAGATAATAACACGTCACGAGAACAACAATTCGATCATGGTTTGACACCCATTTACTCATAAGCTTCCAAAGGTTCACTTTTCATGACACAGTCTATGTTGTTGAGGTATCGGTCTAATGCATAGCAAGAACAAGTCTACCAGAAAACTATTCATTAAGACATGATGACAGTATGAACAAGCGCACAGATCTTCGAACTCCTCTACAAGCTACATCAGTCCTGGCTATTTCGCACATATTGCAATCAAATAACGCAATTAACCACATTTCACGAAGCATTGTCGCCGCAAGTTGCGATGAATTAATAAGATTAGAATTTGAGAAAGATCGAGAATTGGAATCTGACTTGGAAACTGAACATTCTTCAAGATGCTTCACTTCCTCTTGACCTGGCATCTTTCCTCCAAATACTCTCTATGTCGGATGTCTTGTCGAAAGTAATGGGTTTCGAGCAAGATGACCGCCGCGACTAGCAACAGAGGATCGCAACTTTAAGGTAAATGCAGAGATCTAGACATCCAATCAGTAAGATCAAGCTTCGGAACCCTAATCGGGAAGAGAAGAGTGCTACCAAACGAGCCCAACGCTAAACAGAGAAGGATTCTGATGCGAGATAACGCTCTCTGTTTTTTAGGAGTTATTGGAGTAATGTAAAAATGTGAAGGATCAATTTTATTTATTATAAAAAGTGAGGATCAATTGTAATTAGAACCAGACCCGAATTTCGCTAAAGATTTTTTTTTTTGGCCAAACTTCGCTAAAGTTTAACGTTACGTAGGAAATTCCCTCATGCCTGCCTGAACAGTGAAAGTGAAGAGGAACTTTCCCAGTTTCCCTTATAAACAAAACGACAAGATCCATGGCAAAGTATGTAATTTTCACAAAATCAGGCCCTTTTGGTGTCATTTCGTTCTCTTATCTTCTCCATTTTGCTATGCTCCAAGCCTCCACTAGACCGGACTTCCAGTTCAATAAGCCTTCGGTTGATTCTGGAGAGAACCTTCTGCTAGGAAGAGGAGGCCATCTGCTCTGGGACGACGCACGATCTGTTACAGCGGAGTCTAGAGGAACATTCAGTGACGAACACATCTACTACTTGTTTGCGAGGTACTTCATTGTCCGTAATCTCTTTCTCAGCAAACTGTTTTCATAGCTACCACTGTTCGTCGCAGAGTTTTCTAGACGATTGTACTTCTTCTCATTTCATCACGGATTACTGTCGTGATCGGTGGCACCTGAACATACAATTTTGTCCGTAATCTCTAGCCTTCAATGGATTATTGTACATTTTGTTCTTGTTTAGATCAAATGAATTTCGATTCATAAGCACCATTTGTTTCTGCAGCATCGGAAGAGATGCATTGGTGATTACCGTCGATCATTTCAGCTGCGTCTTTGTTGGATGATTGCTGTTTGTTTGATGTTGCAAACTCGTTGTTTGGTGTCCCTTCAGCTGGAATCGCCACGAATCCATTGATCCGATAACATATTTGACGACTATCTGAAGCGTTTCATCCATTCCGGAAAATAGAAGGAGTCACTCATTGATCAGTTGTAGACAAAATGCAAGGTTCTAGTAAGCCTTCGAGTGCAGTTGATGGAGAAAAACGCAAATCTTTAACCCCAATTAGAATGGCCAGAGGAGTGTTATGTTTAGTGGTGCTGGTGTTAACTGCTTTTATGATGATTGTCTTTTTGGGTTTTCCCAGTGCTGTCATTCTGAGGTTTTTTAGCATACACTATAGCAGGACAGACACTTCTTTCTTTCTTGGGATCTGGTTGGCTTTGTGGCCTTTACTCTTTGAAAAGATAAACAAGACCAAGGTGATAATTTCTGGGGATGCTCTTCCAGGCAGTGACCGTGTATTGCTCATTTCAAATCACCGGACGGAGGTTGACTGGATGTATCTATGGGATCTTGCTTTGAGGAAGGGTCGTCTTGGTTACATAAAGTATGTTCTTAAGAGCAGCTTGATGAAGCTTCCTGTATTTGGATGGTCCTTCCAAATTTTGGAGTTCATACCCGTGGAAAGAAAGTGGGAAGTCGATGACCGAGTCATGCATCAGATGCTTTCGTCATTTAAAAACCCTCAGGATCCTCTATGGCTTGCTCTTTTTCCAGAAGGGACAGATTACACGTAATATTTCTTAGTACCGTGATTGCTCTTACTTGACAATGAATATATGCACTTCTATAAACTCAGACATGTATATCTTTAGCAACGTTTTGACTTGAATTCTTCAAGTTTTTATGGATATGCACACCATATTTTGGATCAGAATTATGATAAATTAGTTTTCTTGGATCATAACCTTTGTCAGGAGTTCTGGTGAAAAAACAGGAAGTGCTTGTATTGAGATCCAGTCTTGTAGGGCATTTTTTATTTTATTTTTATTGATGTGATTCACCAACGTCATCAAAGATTTTATGGTTAAAAAAGTTTAATATAAGTCCCGCGTGCCTAAACAGTAGCCCGCTAAATTCTGTCTCTTCTGTGTTTCTTCTCACTATGAACTTCTTGTTCATAGTAAGCATTTATGATGGTTGAAGTTTCAGATCTCTTGAAGAGAATGTTTTTTTCTACTTCATTCTTGTGATCGTTAACATTGGTCTCCTCTTGTTTTAGGGAGCAGAAATGCCTCAAGAGTCAGAAATATGCTGCAGTGAATAGCCTTCCTAGTCTGAACCACGTTCTGCTGCCTAAAACAAAAGGCTTCTTTGCATGTTTGGAAGAGTTGAGGGACACCATGGATGCAGGTCATTTTCCTATCTCTCCATTTGTTTATATTCATACAAATTCATACGTTCTTTACACTCTATCGTCCTACTGACTTGTAAATATACCTTGAGTAGGGGGTCAACTATGATCTGTACAGTGCAATATTTCTGCTGCTGCCTTCTTTTAACATTATACGAGGACACTAGCATCAATTTCAATCAGTCTTAACATTCACCCGCTGCAAACTGCATCACTTTCTGTATGTCATTCCCATTCAGATCACTTGATTGATAAATAGATGATATCGCACAACATTTACTCTTTGTCTCCCATATCATTTAGCGAGATAACGATTGCTCCTTCATTAGCATATTTTTGGCGTTTTATTTGTATCTCCATTCTTTGCCTCTGTGTATGTTGTGGTATCTGTTGTATTTCTTTTGCATGGTTATTGTTACTGCAAAGAGTAGCACTTCCTGTTGGTGGGGATGAGAAGTGACTGGTCAAAGCTCATGCTGCTGCATGAATTATTAGAGTGTACCCGATTTTTGGCCCGTATTAGATTGATACTTCAAATGCAAGAGTTGAGTTGTTCCCGTTTTGCGTTTCTATGAGAGTATTTTATCTTTCACTTTTGCATTGTATATCATTTTGCAGCATCAACCAGATCTTTGTTGACATTCTTTGCTGCTAAACTGCAGTTTATGACGTGACAATTGCCTACAAGCATCGGTGCCCATCATTCCTGGACAATGCCTGTGGTGTTGACCCTGCAGAAGTTCACATGCACGTCCACAGAATAAGCCTCACCGACATCCCAAAATCCGAGGCCGAGGTTTCTGGTTGGTTAATGGACAGATTTGCACTCAAAGATCAATTACTCTCCAACTTCCATTCTCAGGGTCATTTCCCCAATGAAGGAACCGAGGGCGATCTCTCCACTGCAAAGTGTGTCACCAATGCTTTTGGGGTCATTTTCTTCACTGCCACATGCTCATACTTCATCTTCACAACCCTCTTCTTTAAGATATATGTTTCTCTTGTCTGCGCGTATTTGGTGGCCGCGACCAATTTTAACATTCGGCCCCGGCCTCTGTTTTGATTTCTCAAGTAGCCTCGGCCTCCTTGTACTGGAATTGATCAGTTCTTACACATCATTTGTACTCTTTTCAATCAAACTTTGCAATTATATATAGCTCAAAGTGACATTTGAACTACTGAGACATGGTAGAAGAGAGACTTATGGGAAGGTCAACTTTTTCTCGAGAAAGACTGACCTTATTCGATTCTGTAGTAACAAAGAAAACAGTAGGGTAGAAAAATATGGGACTAAATTGTAGACCTATGAAAATGAACCGGCCTAAAATTGGTCTAAACATGACCCTTGGAAATATTAAATTTAAGTTAAGGTTGTCCTGTCCATAAATCAAATCATTCATCAGGTTGGGTCAGAATTTGGAAAATGAATTTATGACCCCATCCGTGAAACCATGCAAATTAGGTTTATGACCCGTTTTTTCGCGAATAACTTATGGAATTCGGCTTACGGATTTTATAAGAAGTTGTTTTCGTATAATTGAAAAAATTCGGCTTAGACATTCCGAGCGGGGTACACTTACACATTCCGTCCCCAAAGCAAAGATTGGCTAAGGAGGGCGGGCAAGGAATTTAGAATAGGAGGCGAAATGACTGTTTTACCCTCATTAACATTTCATAAGGACGGAACTACCCTCTGTGTTGCCAACCGAAGCTCCCTGCTCCATTACTCTTCTCCTTCATCATCAATCGAAGCTCCCATGCTCTTCATCAGGTACAATTCCAATCCTCATTTTTTTGATTTCTCCCTCTGCGTTAGTGATTCTGGGTTCGTGATGAACCCAGAAAAGCGATTATGGATTCATCACGAACCCAGAAACGCGATTTTGCTGAGAATGTGTTTGATTTTGATGCATTTTCAAATTCAAAAGAAGTAATAGGTTGATTCATTGTTGTTTGTTTTGCTATTGAATTCAGTTGTTGTTTATTTGTTTGTTGTTTATTGAATGTTGTTGGATTTGGTTGAGCATGTGTATCAAGAGATGTTGTTTGTTGAATGTTGTTGGATTCGACATATAGAGAGAAAATTTGTTAAGGTTGTGCTTGAGCATGTGTAACAAGAACTGAAACAAGCTGAGCTGCATGTTCTTGACAACTTTGCTGGGGTTGAAGATCGTGTTCAAGAGATAACGCGTAAGGTTGATTGTAATGCAAGAGATGTTCGGGTTATTGGACTTCATGGAATTGATGGAATCGGCAAGACAACTATTCTTGTTCTTGTGTTCATTTGGGTTGATTTAGGTCAATTAATCGATGTCCTTGTTCGTAGAAATTTAGAAATCGATCGGGTTGTTAAGTTCTTCTTTTTGGTTCCCTTGTGTTATTGATGGAAATTTACAAAGTATATGAAGAAATAGTTGTAAGTTCTTTTTGTTGATTATATTGTCGATTGTTAGAATCTATGGAGATACAAGAGATTGTCCTTTAAAATTAATTAAATAAATTATTTTAAAAATATTTTTTTTTCAATTATTAGTTAATTATATTTAAATTTATAGCAAAAAAATATTTGTTTTTATTATTAATAATTTTTAAAATTAATTAGTAGAAATTATATGTAGTATATACTATACATATACAAGAGGGGCAACTATGTCATTTTACCACATTCAATTTCTATATATAATTTCACCAAACAAAAAACATAATTTCTTATTCTATTCTATTCATTTCCATCAAATAAACAACTTCATATTTTATGTTATATTTCTTATTCCATATTCCATATTTTGTATTCATTATTCTAAATTTTGTGAAAGAAATGTCCCGTTAGTGTGCACCTTACCTGAGAAAAAAATGTGTAGTAATAAGACTGATAAATTACATAAGCTTGAGCATTGATGCATGAACTCAAAGACTTTTTGTTTTTGGCATGAACTCAAAGACTGGGGTTCATAGTTGTAATTCTACTATTCTTGACCTATCGAATTCTAGTGCCAGTGTCCGAATTGAGCCTCCAAAATGATCGACTGGTGTTTGACCTAAACAAGAGTAAAGACCAACTAATTGACCCAAATTGAATACAACTATACAAGTGAAAATGAAAATATCGAAAAGTATGGGGGTACATAGAAAATAAAAGTTTCTGAAATTACACAATATACCATCACAGAAACTCAAAACCCATCTCTCGTCCCCTTGGGCTTGACAGACAAACGGCAAAACCCGAAACCCTTTTCCTGGTTAGAGGCCGGAGCTTCCCGCCGCCGTCCAGGTTTCTGCTCTCTCTGTCTCTCTCACTCTCTCTCTCAATTATCAGATCATCCGCTTATTACACTCTCTAACTTCATTCAGGACAGAACTGTTTTTATCTCACCTTTCAGATGTCGCAAAGAGGAGTATGGCAGCTTCAGAAGCTAGTAGTAAGTTACTGTGATTGGGGAGGAAGCAGCAGAGGAATCAGGTGATAATTGATGTTCCTTAATCCAGAAAAATATTCCCAAGTTTCTGCAAATGTTTTGATCAGCATTTGCGATCACGAAGTGTTTTTTTATTTATTTGATAGTCGCAGCAAGTTAGCATATTTTATGTTCTTTTTGTTGAATCTCATGCCATTTGTATCTCTGCGGAAGTATGTGTGATTCAATCGAGTCAATTTAAATATTATCATTGAGGGTAGGAGTCGTTTGGCCTTTTAGCTGAAGAGAATTAGCCATCTGCTAAGCTGGATTCATATGATAAGTTACGGGGACCTCTCACTCTGCAGAAATTAGGATTTATGAAGATCCAAATTCAAATGAAATATTAATTTAAGGTGTTGGGAGGAATCATTTGTGCTGCTAATTTGTATGACAATAGGACGTTTCAGGACTAAACCGATATTGCATATGAAGATGCTGAAGATAAGGAATCGATTTTTCACTCACATTTGTTGCATATTTTCATATATAAGATGGACTTGTTCGGATATGGGTAACTGTGGTAAGGGTGTGATTTGGTAGCAATGGCTGGTTTCTCCAACTCAGATAGTAAATGTAGAAAATAATGTATTTTGATCATGCATGTAAATATATAATGTAATTGTTATTTAGTTTGGAATTATATACCCGTTGGTTATGATTATAGCCGTATATGTCAGTGATGAACGTATTTAAAGTCCTGACCTTGTGGTAGTTAGCAGTTGTAGTTTACTATGGAACTATGGAGGTATTTCTCTAGCAGACTAGCTAGTTCTACTGAATCCACGCATACTTTTCTTTATTTGTGTGAAGAGTCTGCCATCCTGAATGCTCTCTCTGGCTAATTAGATAGTTTCAAGATTTTGTATTTGAAAATGTGATGGTAGTGCATTCCGCTGACTACCACAATCAATTTAGACAATCATATATCGTTTTTCTGCTTTCTTTTATATTATATATGAAGTCCCTTTCTACCAAAAAAAAAGACTATCATAGAATCCATTTTTTTGGTTCTGACCTTTTCTCTTTGTTGTAAGCTGATCATATATACAGTCTCATGGAGTAAGATAGTTGGGATTTAAATTGATGGCAGGGCATTCATGGAGTCTCATTTGCCAGGATTCAAATCAAGCAATCCTCAGTTCGAGGTGGTTACTGAACTCGTCCGTGGTCAACATCCACTCTTGAAAGGATTCTACAGTAGGCTTCTCTCTCTCAAACATTGTTTGTTGCAAAGGTAGAGTCTTAATTATTGTGAAACTTGCAGAAAACAAGAATGAGAGGGTAGTATGCGTGAGGAACATGGACAGCGAAGAGGTACTGATGCACGCTACCAGGTTGAGGAACTCATTGGGAAGGAAAGTAGTGAAGCTGAAGACCAGACATATTACGAAACACCCTAGCGTGCAGGATACATGGACCACTGCCTTTAAATTCTAAATCTCTGGAGCAACCTGTGTATGGTACTGTTTTACGACGTGAACCTCTGTTTCTTTGCACTGGTTTTACTGTACAAGGTGGTGCAATCTGTGGTCTTCAAGTGTTATTCTATCCGGACTGGTAATTTCGATAATTGATTCTGTACTATGGTAGAATTACCTACTTTCACCTCTGCTTTTGAAGTGATGAAGGAACCTAAATCAAATAAGGTTGTTGGTATTTTGTGGGTGTTATGCTTGTCTATGTTGTTGCCAGAATCGTGTTTGTCTAGGTTGTTGAATCCTGTCTAGGGTTGGCGATGGTTAGGGTATGGTACAGGTATGACAAATACCATAACCATACCATATTTTTAAACCACATACCATAACCATTACGGGTACAATTTTCAATACCATAACCATTAAAATAACTGTGGTTATTAACCATGGTTTTACCCGTATACCCATATTTATTCCACATGTAATATAATAAAAGATCGAAAATTTTATTGTAAAAAATACATAAATCTATATTGCCAACAATAAAAATATATAAAACTAATTTCATGGTTATTTATTACATGTATGTCCAGTAACTTTCATTATTTAGTATATATTAGTTTATTAATAATAAATAATTATTATATTTATATAATAACCATGGTATGACTCAAATATCATAATCATAAATATTAGTTTATTAATAATAAATAATTATTATATTTATATAATAACCATGAGTATGACTCAAATACCATAACGATAACCATTATGTGTAGAAAATTCATCACCATAACCGTACCATACCATAATGGTACGGTTAACCATATTAAACAGTAACGGTTATAATCATGGTTATGGTTTTTTACCGCACTATTGCTGTCCCTAATCCTGTCCAATTCATGAATGCGGTCGAGAAGATCGTATTGGGCCTATACGCAATAAATAGTGTATTATACTTTCTTCTTGTAGTCGGTCCAATTTAGTCCGTTGAATTCGGTCTAAACGTTATTTCATTATTATGTTTGGACATTTTTTCATTGCGTATCCATTTTCCTTGCTATAGCGATTTCTTCGTTTATAATTTATGTATATATATAGAAAAAATTGGTGTCTTGGCCAATTTCCATTGAATTTTTAATGATTATGAAGGGTACATGACCTATCCCTGGTTAATTAAGGGTGTCAATTTTGGATATGATACATATGTGATTCGTCCATGGGTAGTGTTTGGGTTGAATATTTTGGACATGCGAGTCATTTTGACACTACCCGTTCAACCCATATGAAAAATAGGGTTGAGTTTGAGTTGTAATTATCGACATGTGGTCAATTCGTGAACCCGTATAATTAAATATATATTTTTTCATTTCTTTTCCAATTAAATATATATTCTAATTAAATATATATTTTTTCATTTCTTTTCCAATTAAATATATATTCTAATGAACGATATAAAAGTTCACGCGTCACGTGGGTCACATGGTCTGTGAGTCATATGGTCGATCTATAAATTTTATATTATACAAGTTAAAATGATATAAGTCCACGGATCATACGAGATTACGAGTTAACTCGTAGACCTACCGATCGTGTTTGAGTCTTGAAAAATGACACATTATTAATTACGAGTCGTATTTAATTAAACATATTTTGACACGATTAGTAGTTAATACGATCCATAGTGGACCCGTTTATGCCAAACTTCTATTTATTAATTGATGTTGGAGATTTTTACCAACAAAAAAAATTGATGTTGATGTTGGAGATTACTAAGATTAGGCTTATCTCTTTATGACGCAATCACGTATTTTTTTCTATTAATTAAAAAATGAAATTCAAGATAAAATTAAAAACAGCGAGTCGTGACGAAGCTGTCTCTTTCTTCAAGCACGCAACCAACAGAGACCAATCGACCCTCCTTCAATTCAATCACCCATCAATAAAAGGAAAAACAAGCAAGAATTTCCAAGCCCTGGGGAAGAAGAATTAGCTTCTTCAAAATAATAGAAATCCAAGGAAAGAAGAATGGCGTCTCATGGTCACGGCGCGATTGAGGTTGCGAAGACGGTGCTCGAGGTCGCCGAGGTCGCGTGGGCAGCAACTGAATCCTATCATCACCATCACAACCACGATAAGAGACATGATCATGCCGACCTGACTGACGAGGAGGAATTGCAATCGGCTCGCTGCGAGAATCAGCGCCTGAGGGACTTGCTCGAGCAGAACCTGAAGCTGCTTCAAAACCTTTCCGAATCTCCCTGCTTTGCTAAAGACTGTCCGCCTGATGTATGTATTCTCCCCTTAAATCTTGAATTATATATGCTTTTTTTGTTTAACGAAATATTCAATTCAGATATGCAATGCAAAGCTTTTGAAAAAGCTAAAAAGAAATGACTATGTAGTATTAACATGACTTCGTTTTGACAACATGGAAAAGAAAAGCTCTGCTCAGTGTTGAAGCTATTCTCAATCAGGATTTGATGATCAAAAATTTAACTCTTGCTCTCTTCATAGAAGTCTCAGTATAGTTCACAGAATTAGTCTTGGCTTAACGATTCTCTAATCAACAAAGAAAAAGAAGATCAATTCTGAAAAATAATTTCCAACAAACACGCTCTTCTGGATCGATGTTAAGTTTCAGTCTGTTAAGTCTATATTAACTTTAAAAGAGCTCTAAGTGATAGGAGACCAGAAGCAAGAGTTCAATTAAGTACTGGAAGTAATAAACCATAATCAGTTCAAAGTGTCATTCTGAAAGCTTTATGATGTTTTCTTGTTAATGACAAAGCTAATCTCTCTCACACAGTTGTATGACCGTCTGGTGACAACTATACAGTCAAAACGCTTTTTAGAACGGATTGATAACCTGAAGCAGTCATCGGCTAACGGAAATTGCAATGAATTTCCTTTCAGAGAGGCGACAGGTGTGTAAAGCCACCTCTAATTAGATTGCTGTGATATGCCTTGTTTTCAGCCATTGATTGTTTAATCGGTTTGATTAGGGGCCGATCTAGAGTCAGCTGAGATTCTAATCAACATTGACCAAGAAAAACCCAGCTGGGTTTGGGTTACAGATGAAATGGTGCCGAGTAATGTTGAAGAACGGAGTGGAATTGATAATGAAAATTATGTGGTCATCACTGAGGATCATGTGGTAGATGGGGTGGCAAACTTTATGGCAAGGTGCATTCTTGCCAACCCAAAAGCTCAGGTAGCATTTGGATTTGCAGCATCTGTGGGTTTTATTTTTTACTATCTGACCTGATCAGTTGCTAATTTGAATTACAGAGACTGACGCCTGAAGAGCTGCAGAAAAGTGAGTTTGTCCTTAAAAGATTTTTTGTTTTGAATGTGTAGAGATGGACACTTTGAGCATAACAGTAAAATGTTTGACGATACATATCGTTATCTTGATCAACTAACTTGGGAGCTTTGTGCCTGCTGAAACTTGAATTAGTTTGATTGTTGTTTACACAAAACTAGAATGAGATTCACGCCCCTTGCTTTAGATGCAGATGATATAATGTCTTGATACTTCTGACAGTGAATTCCAAGAAACATTGCATTTATGAACATTTATACTTCATTCAACTGATATGTCTTATTTTGCATACTTATTACCCTCACTTCATAAGGTGCGTTCTTACATTATATGTGAAGTTTCTGAAGAGTTACTAAATTCTAGTGCTTAGAAAATATGTTGAATTGGAAATTAGAGCGCTCTGGTAATTGCTGCCTGATGTATTGAATTGACCTGAAGATTAAAGCATGTCTAGTAATCCAAACATATATATGTGTGTATATATATATATACATAATGCAGCATTGTCGAAAGCATTAGCTGGTGTTAGCAAGGTAGAGAAGATGATGAGCATTTGGCACGCTGGAAAGATGTTCTACGCTCTGTCAACCTGGGGCCTTGCTCTAACAGGGTTGGTTTCTCTCTAAAAAATCAAGAACGGTCAAATAAGGCGGTTCTTGACATTTTTAAAGATGGTTTTATATCTTAAGAACTCTCAGTTCTGTAAATTAGTTTCCTTGGAAAGTGATGGAAGCTGCCATTTCTGCATGCCCATTTCCATTAATATTGCTCATCCAATATGATACTCATTTTGCAGGCTATACAGAAGTCGATCTGTTCTCAAGTTTGCAGCAATTGGTGCTCATAAGACTGGAAAATTTATTCTTAAGTCTCTCTAAGTTCACTCATTCTATTTGGAAGAGAGTAAACAACTGTACTATCAAACTTGGACTGAATGATGTTCTTTTGTAATGTTATTACACGCTCTATGATGTCTATAAGATGTAAATATCATTTGCCTCACTTCTTTGTCCGATGTTGCTCTATTGTACGAGCTACAGATAGCAGATACGATCCATTGAAATGACCTAATTGATATATCTTGTTTTTTAGTGATTTTATTTGGAATAATTGTTATTTTAAGTATTGTAAGTGTTACTTTGTTTAACTTCAATCCATATTCTCGTCATATATGGATGCAAAAATGTCAAGAACGTATGATGGGATTTAATATCTCCTCGTTTTATATCACGGCATACTTAGATTTCCTACTTGTTTTATTGAGGAGCAAATGGACTTTTTACTGTTTGGGATACGTTTATGCTTTTAATACAAGAGTTAAAACTTATTTCATGTGGATGTAAGGTCCCCTATTAGAGAGTACTTCAAAAATAAACCCCTGAATTTGTGGCAAAATAAAGTGAATCTCGTGACATTTCCATTTTTAGGGGCTAAGTGAACCCCTAAATAGGTTTATTATTTTCAGGTACATCATAAATCATAAATATATCTATTTTAATATTTCAATCATAGACTCATCAAGTATATTGTATTTTGTTCCATTAAGATAACTCTACTTTGCATTCAAGTATACATACATTTATTACTTTTGAGTTATCCGAAAGTAATAATTTTTTTTTATAGGTACCTATTTATAAAAACGTGTCTTCTAAAGTAACTAAATAATTTTTATCTCTCTAAAATAATGATCTGACATCATGAAGAGCATAGCATGAATCTTTCATTTCTCTATCTACCGACCAGTAAGTGGAGGCACAGACATAACAAGAACTTCATTTCTATCATAAGATACTCTTATAGACTTATACTAAGAAAAATATGCGGCAGCTTTGAGTCTTTCTTATATCACGGTTAAGCAGTAAAATCTTCTTCTCTCTAGAACATCTGGAACCTATTCCATCCATATACATTACGCCTCTCCAATTATACCTTATCGTCTATCTTATCATTTACAAGCGGAAGCAACTCCATCCGAGTACGTGGTGTACGTGGAGTTCCTGGGGGGTAACAACTGCTGCTGAGATAGCTTGTGCCTCACGTATCCATAAAAGGTGCAGCCTATTAGTGTGATAGCACAACCAACCGCATTCATCCCCGAGATTGGGTTTCGGAATATTAACCATGATATTAACACAGCAACAGCAACCTATAATACATATAAAAGAGGCATAAGATTCTTTTTTTTTACTACTCATGGCTTCAATACATTTAGAAATCAAGAAACTCCTACCGGAGCGTGTGTTAATATAATGTAAACTATCCCATTCTCTTAGAATAAAATCATCAGAAAGGACTCACTCACCTTCAGGTTTCCAGCAACATTGAAGGTTACGGCAGTAGTTGAGTGGATTACGTAGAAGATGGAGAAGTTTAGGCAAAATGCAAGAACGCCTGAACTAAAAATGATGATGAGGGATGAACCGACTGAAGTGTGCGTGGAAAACCATGTGATAACTCCAGGACCTTCGAGAAGTATTGCAGGGACTGCCAAGATCATGGTTGCAAATGGTGCCATGTAGTAGACAGTGTTGATGCTGACAAGGAAAAGAAAGGGTAAGACTAGTCAGTAGTTGTTAATTTTCTTCCCATATAATCAGTTTGAAGGGGATGCTATCAGCCAATAATCCAACTTATGAGTTATGACAAACGTATCTCGACATTAAAATATAAGAATAACAGGTAAATTGCATATTGCTAATTGACAAAACAATGAGGCGCACAAGAATTAGCTAATGCAAGATAAATGGAGCATGAAGAGAAGCACAACAAGTTACCTGTCAAACTTGTATCCATGGAGTAGAGATTCTGCAAGAATTGTCTTTGTTGAAGTAGCTATACAGCCAAATAACGCAGCACAGAATCCAAACATGTTAAAGCTAAGCTCTGTAACAGATGTGAGAAGAATTCCTCCAACAATGGGTATCAATGAAGTCCAGATACGGTAATCAAAGTGTTTGCTCCAGACAAGCCATTGCAGAACAACTGTTTTAAATAATTGTTATTAGTCTTTGTCCGCGAAAGATCAGAAAGCAAAGCTCATGAACTTGTTGTTAATGATATTATCCTAACCTGTGGTTGCAGGGGTGAATGACTTAATAGTCTGCATGAAAGAAACTGGAATATAGCGCAGGCTCACATTCCCTAGGACTATGTTGACACAAAAGACGAATGACATTGGCAAAATCCTTCTCCATCGATCTTCTGGGTCAACAACTATCAAAGGTTTAAGCTTCAGCACCTTGATTGCAATGTATGCTCCAATAGACGAGCATATGAAGTGAATGCATGATACTGTCAATGGAAACTTGAAATCCAATTTCTGCCATAGAAAAGAAAAGGAATAAGGGACAAGTAAGATAGATTATAAAACTCATAAGAGCAACGCCTGTACAGCACCACATCAGGTCATTCCAGAAAATATCAAATGTTCCCTGAGCCTGTCTGTGGAAAAAAACACTCACTCGCATTAACTATACATGTATGAACAGAAAACAAGAGACTAATGTCGTTTAGCTATGTCAAAGACCTTAAGCGGAGACGAGATTCCAGTGTTAATAGCTTTAGAGCATGAGGACAGAAGCTTAAGTTCACGTTACTTGAACTGATATCTTGTGCCTTTCAAAAGGACAACATACCAGATAGTATCCAAAATTATTTTACATCTCAACTGTTTCTTGTTTAACCAGAGCTGTGGGTGTTACATTAATCAATTCCAGAGTTTTAGCCTTTTAAACAAAGAGAAAAGGACACTAAATAAGTCTATCAATTACGTTCTTCAGTAGTCTTACAAGACAATGCCCCAAAAGAACCCATAGCATCTCTTTGTCTCCTCAAAGTCAATAACATTACTTTAAGAATTGCTTGTTGTGTACACAAAAGGTACATTTAGTTAACCATATTTTACTCCATTGTCCTTGAATGTGTCAGATCTGTAGGGTAACTTATGCCTTTTTTTTAGTGATCCAGCTGGCCTAGAACTATGAAAAAGAATAACGGGGCTGTCAAGCCACGGTGTAAGGTATGAGCATGGATGAGAGATTGAAGATCTATCAAGAAGTTAAACCTTGCAACTTTTGTATCCTATTGATAGTGTTTTGATAGTATGGCAAACTTAGCAACTGTCGTCATCACAGATGATTCACAAACTTATAAATTCGTCTCCCTGGCTTTTGGAATCAGGATATAAATATGACCTGACATGATAACACTAATTCTCCCCTTGATCACCTCTGCATATTTTGTCTTTCTTAGCTGTTGCTACATATTGTTTCTATAGACTAGTCAGTGAGACCTGTGACATATGGTGCAAAAATTCTAAAAAGGAGAACGAAAACCATGTGACACTTCCAAATGGAAGCATCTCTATTAAATGAAAGTTTCAAAGGTCATGAAATTCACCATCAAATCCAACTATGATGGAATTGAAAAATTCATATGACCTCAAAAAATTTCACGCGCCAACTGGACGAGAACAATAGCAAAATTGAGCTGTTTCGGTTTCTAGCGACAATACCTACTATACTAATCGAACAATTAAAAGCAATAAAGAAAATTAAGCAAACCAGAGATAGAGAGAATGTGAACCTGAAAGATCCACTTGTTCATGATGATCACAGTGACGTTGAAGGCCCACCATTGGACAATCGCGAGGAGAGATCTAAAGACGCTCCACTGACAGAAAATGCTCTCTTCCATAGTCTCACGATATTAAACCCTCGGATCAAACGGAACGAAAAGAAACGGCGGAGAATCGGAGCGGACGCACCTCGAATGAGCAAAAAACGGACTCAGAGAGTGACTAACGAGGAAGAGAGAGAATTGTCAGAGGGAGAAGAAGAAGAAGAAGAAGAAGAAGGGAGTGTTTAACGGTGTAGGCAGCTCCCTAACTCCCATGCCATGTGCTCCGCGCCTTTGCTTCGGTGCATATAAAACGTTTCTTTATTCACCTCGAAACGGTATTTACAGAAACGGCATTTCCAGAAAATCAAATCCAATCCATGTATATATTGGTCTTCCTACTTAAATCACAAAAAATTACTACGTGTAAGAATCGCCGTTTAGTAAAGTAGTCATGTCTAAAAGTATTTGAGAAAATGTTTAGACACTTCCTTCCTAGGTAGAGTTTTTAATTCAAGGGACATAGACTAACATTTTGATTCAAGTCGGTACCCCAAATAACACCTTGATTCAAGTCGCTACCTGAGGTAATGCTTTTGATTCAAGGTGCTATATGGGGTAAGCAGCGCCTTGAATCAAGACATTGTCCTAGGTGACGAAATGCGACAATTATATAAACATTAATTATATGAACAAATGTTGCTTGGTATGATTTTTTGAACATGCGAAATGCGTTAATTATATAATAGGGGTAGTTACTTAAACAAAAGACTATATTCATCAGGTAGCGCCTATACCTATATATCAAATTATTATTTTATATATATATATATATTTAATATTATTTTTTGAAAAAAAATCGATATTTTCATGCAATATCAATTATTCACCCTGCATATATGACACATAAATCAATGGTAAAAGTTATTACAATGTTGTAAATTTAGACTAAGGTTTACATGAATTAATAATTTAGAAATTTTATCTTTCAGTTAAATTTCTAGTTATATCTTGAAATTTTAAGCATATTATTAAGTTAAGTTAAGCTTTCCTAATTATTTTTGTATTATCGGTCCAATCCATTTGTGCGGTTTGATAGATGGCTTAATGAACTTTATAATGAAATATAAGGATAGCATGTTATTATATTCTCAAGACACGTTCATTCTATATAAATTAAATTATAGGTATAAGTCATATTTTCAGTATATTGATTTAAATGTGAACTAGACAATTAATGCCATACATCATATTCTTCTAGACAATTATTAATAAAAAAACAGATAGGCATAAATTATGATATTTTCAATCAAATGTGAAAGTTCTTTCATCTTATTTGGTTAATTTATTAGTCATTTATGTAAATATTAATAAATGAGACTAATTTTTCTAATAAGGTTTGAATGGTCATTTATTGAAATAAATATCCAAAAAAATTGTCAATTTTATCATATGTCATATGATTTAATTAATCATGATTATCTCACTTATATATATTCTTATCATGCCATTTTCTACCTCTTCCTGAAGCTCCATGATAGGGTTATCCAAGTGTCACCGACTTCATCAACTTGGGGTATATATTACAGTCACGAGTCAGCAACGATCGCAAGTCAGCTTGTTCCAGTAAAGTGAAACGACAGTATGGATAAGCCGACCACGAATAAGAAATGTCGAAGTAACAGAATGATAATATGGTTATATATATAAATACGATAATACGAAAATATTTTCGTATCACGACACACACGTTAATATGATAAACACACGTTAATATGATAAAGTTGAAATTTGTTTGTCAATTAAAAATTTGGAGTTAAAAATTTGGTTTTTTATAATTATTTTATAAATAAGTTTCGTTTAATAGCTTTTAAAAGTTTATTTAAATATTTAATTTCAAGAGTTTGATAATTATACATTAAAAACGTATTAAATCTGATGTTTGAATTGACAATTTTGTATTTATATAAATTTCGTATGTGAATATATAACTAACTAAATTAAGATAAATCAATACACGATTTAAACACACAAAAAAGTTGTCATTTTCGTGTTGACACACGACATGACACGATAAGCTTATCGTGCATGTTTGTGTTTGATAATTAAGTATCACACGATAACGTACTAATATGCACAGTAACACGTATGTATACACAATTTGTTACTCTTAGGTATATACGAAGCAATCCGATCTGACACCGGAATCAACTAACAGACAATGACCAGCATTGACCAAACAACAAGTAGTGAATAACACATCACCATGCTCAAGTATAGTGCTAGATCAAGTGACCACTTTTGGGTAACATTAGGGGTGATCAAAAAAGTTTGGTTGTACTAAATTTCCAGTAAGACCGGCCCGAATAAGACCGAGACCGAACATTCATTTTTTTTCTTAAGGTTGGGCTCGGGCTCGGTTTTCCCCCTTAAAATCCCGACTAGGACCGGTCTGGCCCGACCTTGAGGAACCCCAATAGAAGAAGCCAAGCCCACCAACAAATAGAAGAAGTCCACAAAGATTAGAAGCCCACATAAGAAGCCAAGCCCCACAGAAGCCCACACTTTGATTAATGAAAAAAAGTCGACAAAAACAGAGGAAGTTGAATGTCAGCCGCAGAGAGGTGTTTACTTTTGTTAAAAGTTAAAACTCTATTCTTGGAGGACTGCATCTCATGGGAAGCTGCATCTCCGGCGGAAGACGACTCCTAGTGTGTTACAAATTAAACCCTATAGACATATAAACAATGTTACGGTTGTTAGGTATTGGAGTCTGATTAACATTAATGTACGCGTCTCGCGGTTCAACCAGTAGACTGTGCTGAACTATACTGTATTTCTCCATGTATACATATTTTGTAACAGTGTTCATCATTAATAAAATGTTAAACCGCGTGGAGCTTACCCTATTGGGTGTTACCATGAAAAACAGAGTTGCTTTCCCTTCCTTTTCTTTCTGAAAATCTGAGGGTTTCTTTCTCAATTGTTATCAAGTTCCTCATCAGATTTGACTGTTTATAGAGAATCGATCCCAACAACGGTAACATGGTTTTTATGTCTATATGGTTTAATTTGTAACACACTAGGTGCAATATCCCACATCATATAACCATTGGGTGCAGTTGGTATTTTTTGTTAATATCAAATATGTATTTTCAATAGCCGATAGTGCAAATATATAAAATAGGGATAGATGAGATATCTTGAAAATCCGAGATGGCTAGATATAAAGGGACCCAGCGCCAGCAAGAGAAAGAAAGATACACTTGGGCTGGGAATGTCAATAAGCATGTGGATGCAGCCGCCGCCACGCAAGCATCCAACAAATACACACTCTTACACGTGGCAGTTCATGGGAGGCCAGCCAAGATCGCGCGAAACTCTTACCACTTATCAACAAAAGACCCTGTAATGAATCATTCACTACTTTCCCCCACAATTCTTCTTCTCGTTTCTCTGCATCCCTCCCTCCTCCTTGGACCTTTCAAACGCCATGAACGCCGTTGCCACCGCGGCAGCTCTGTCTCTTCCCATCTCTCTCTGCAAATCGTCAAAGGTTAACGCGAAAAAGGTACTGGCATCCCGACTTTCTTTACTGTTCTCGTTTCGGAGTTGAATTCTTTGAAGATTCTAGACGCTACTATATCTACAACTGCTATATAGTGTTGATGGATGGACGATTTGAAGTAGTCATTCATATGGTTGGTATTCAATTAGAACCAGACTTATTCTTGTCGAGTACATAAGCTAAACTGGAAATTCAGGTTAATTAATCAAGTCGTAGTAAGTTGCTTAATCTTTGAGTTTGTTGTTACATTGATTTTGGTGCTTAATGGAATTCGAAACAATGGAGGCCAAAAACACTATCAATGAAGATTTGAAGAGTTTGTTTGAGAATTGTGTCCGTCTTCTGCTTATTTTTCTTGCAATGTTCGATGCTTCAGGGTATAAAGATAAAGGGAAGACTAAGAGTGGTTGCTCTGTTTGGAGAGGAAGCGGAATTAGTGGAGAAGAAATGGGGCCCTCTATTCAAAGTAGAAGATCCAAGATCCAAAGCCCCACAGTTAAAGGGGAAGTTTTTGAATGCAAATCAAGCTATTGAAGTGGCTCGATATGACATTCAGTACCTCGACTGGAAGGCTCGCCAGGATCTTCTTACTATCGTGCTGCTTCATGAGAAGGTACTTGTTAGAAACACGCAATGCTGTTATTTTGATATCAGTTGTTGAATCTGCCAAAGGATTTGGTTCCCTCGTGCACAAATTTCATAATCGTGGGGCAACTGCAGGTAGTTGAAGTATTGAACCCTCTTGCTCGGGAATACAAATCCATCGGCACCCTAAAGAAAGACTTGGCTGGGTTGCAAGACGAATTAGCACAAGCCCATACACAGGTGAGTGCCCGAGCTGTTAAACAATACCTTTAATTCAAGGAAGTTACTAGATTGTTTATTTATCATCTAACTTGAACATTAACAGGTTCATATCTCAGAGGCAAGGGTGTCGACTGCTTTGGATAAGTTAGCACATATGGAAGCATTGGTCAATGATAGATTATTACAAGAAAGAAACTCGACGGAAAACATTGAAGCTTCATCTCCACCTAGCACATCTACACAATCCAATAACGTAGTAAAAGGAAAGACTTCTCGTAAAAAATTGAACGTTTCTGGACCTGTGCAACCTTACCATCCCAATCTGAAGAACTTCTGGTACCCAGTGGCTTTCTCTGCTGACCTAAAAGACGACACTATGGTAAAACATTTTTCTCTTTGTTGGCATTGATGTTCAAATGATTGCTTTTTCCAGCTTTCTTACATTAACATGTTCCTCAATCTGTTCTAATTCAGGTCCCAATGGATTGCTTTGAGGAACCATGGGTTATTTTCCGTGGAAAAGATGGAAAACCAGGATGCGTGCAGAACACCTGTGCACACAGAGCGTGCCCTCTTGACCTTGGTTCGATTAATGAGGGACGCATAACGTGTCCTTATCATGGTGAGTGGTATAAAGATATTTCCTCTCAAAAGCATTTGTGGTCTCTTTCCAAGCAACTATTAAAGCCGTCTTTTTTTTACTTGCGATGCTTATTTATCTGTTGACGGTGCGATGTTAGGTTGGGAGTACTCAACAGACGGAAAATGCGAAAAAATGCCATCAACACGATTTATCGATGTAAGGATTAAATCATTGGCATGTTTCGAGCAAGAAGGGATGATCTGGATTTGGCCTGGTGATGAAGCTCCAGCAGCTGTTATTCCCTCATTGCTCCCACCTGCTGGATTTCAGATCCATGCTGAGGTATGTATAAAGAAATGCCTAAATTATCTAGTCCTGTAGAAAATGCTTATTAGATAATCCGCAGTAGATTTCTGACTGAAATGTCCATGTACTGCTGTAGATTGTAATGGAGCTCCCAGTTGAACATGGTTTGCTATTGGATAACCTTTTGGACCTTGCACACGCCCCATTTACTCACACATCGACTTTTGCCAAGGGATGGAGTGTCCCCAGGTACTTGTTAGATTATGTACTCGATTGAGAAAAATGATGCCTTATCTTATATTTCTGCTAGCTATTCCTTTGTTTTGACATTGATCCTTAAACTTTTTTCAGTTTTGTAAAGTTCCTGACGCCTTCATCGGGCCTCCAAGGCTACTGGGACCCGTACCCAATAGACATGGAATTTCGACCGCCTTGTATGGTACTATCCACGATCGGGATCTCAAAGCCAGGGAAATTAGAGGGGCAGAGCACGAAACAATGTGAGACTCACCTGCATCAGCTTCATGTCTGTTTGCCTTCAACAAGAGGGAAGACGAGATTACTGTATAGAATGTCACTGGACTTTGCGCCTCTGCTGAAACTTGTTCCGTTTATGCAATACGTATGGAAGCACTTTGCAGAGCAGGTAACTAATATACGCCCTCCTATAAACACTTTGCTCAGATGATGAAGTCAGACGGGTTAGATTGAGGTAGAATATTATGATGCAGGTGTTAAATGAAGATCTGCGATTAGTGCTCGGACAACAAGAGAGGATGATAAGTGGTGCTAATGTATGGAATTGGCCCGTTTCATACGATAAACTTGGAGTAAGGTACAGGTTATGGAGAGGAGCAGTAGAGGAAGGAGCAAAGGAATTGCCTTTCAGTAAATCTGTATAAAGTCATGTGGATAAAGGCAATCCTGTGTACTTTGGTCCTTTCTTGGAACCGAGCTGGCATGTTTGAGCTAACTTCTGCTCGACTCGAACTGTCCTTATTGCTCTTCCTCAGGCTATTGGAATCAGTCAATTACCATGAACAGAGAGAATGCACGGTTACAAACCGAAGGAACTTCACACTAACATTTTTTTTTCTGGTTTATCAATTTTGTGTAAAGTTGTTTACAGCTTCCCCCTCCTATCCAAGTCAATAGAAATGTTGAAGATTGTTTAATGTGGCCTTCTAGGTCTGCTTGTGTATTGTCAATTCAACCTACCTGACAATGAAAGTGAAATGGTGCACAGAAGATTGCTTTCAATTACTACCTTCTTCAGTTCTACATACCCTTGCATAGTTCTCAATACAAATTACAAAACAACAGACAACCTCTGCAACCACCAGGGATGGAAAAACAACAAAAGTAGCTGAAAATGCAACAATACCATGTCCGGTTCCAGTGTTACCGAATGATTACAATCAGCGCTTCTTGCTCTTAGTCTTGGTGGTCCTTAATTTGGAGGACTCGCTGGGAGGTTTCCAGATAATATCCTCAAGATTGCCACAGAAATTCTGGTAAAACTGCAGCATGAATGGGGGTTATGTTGAGGTTAAATTTGTCATTTATTTTTCTTCAGTTCATAGTGTGGATTGAGCAATTTTTCTTGGATGCAACAATTTCAAGATACCTTGAGGTAATCATTGACATCTCCTGCTGCTTTCTGGATATCCACCATGATAAACGCGGCGGCAACCTAAATATTTTTGACACAAAAAAAATGCCATTAATCGACATGAATAAATCTCATGAAAACAAAATCCACAATCCAGAGTTCACCCTTACTTCAAGAATAACAGAGAAATGTGAAGTCTTGCTAGCGGAAAGTCCTTCTACCCTCATCTAAACCACCATCAAGGGTTTATATTTCAACTTACGGTAAAACCTACAGTCAATCCGTAAGTCCAAATTTAATATTTTTTTGCATCATTTGAATCGAAATTAAAATATCTACTTACTGTAATTTTTTATTTTTTTTAAAATAATTTTTTAATTTGTTTTAAATTAAACATCAAATCGTCAAAAAAGTAAAAAATAAAAAAAATTCGCCACTAGGGGTAGCGAAATTCATGAAAACGCTACCCCTAATAGCGTTTTTTGAAAAACGCTACTCAAAGTAGCGCACGTTGTAAAAAACGTTACCCCTAGTAGCGCTTATATACATTTTGCTAAATATTTTTTCAGTATACTTACTTTTTCAAATTCTTTTAGGACAGTACCTACTTGTTAAAAAACTTCACTAACACGTTGTGACACTTAATGTAAAAGGAACACCGTTGATTAATCATTGGCTAAAGCAGTAGGATTAATTATTTGCCCGAGAAAAATATTTGGGAAAATGGCTTAATTACATAAACGTCAATGTTGCCCATAAAAAAAAATCTGAAAATAGTCTATAATGTTTGCACAAAATGATTTTTGACGCAACTTGTTTTTAAGTGATGGTTAATGGTTCAATACGTTTGAAAATGATGGTAATTGGTACATCCCTTACTTTTCTGTTAAAAAAATTCTGTTAAATATTTGTCATATCTGCAAAATTAACCAAATAATTTTCTAAATGTTACAATTACACCCTACAAACTTACACTAATGTTTCAAACAAGTCCCTACTTGATTCGAGCCACACCGGGGGTCCCCTAACCAGGGTCCGAACCTCGACCAGGTCACTCAACCCTGGGGACCTGGTCTGGGCTCGGACCCAGACCATAGGACGCCCGATTGGGGCACCAATTGAGCCTCAATCCGGGTCCTATGGTCTGGTTCCAAACCCAGACCAGTTCGCCAAACCATGGGGACCTGATATGGGTTCGGACCCAGACCATTGGAGCCCCAATCGGTTTGGACCGAACCTGACTGAGTTCAGTTCAAATGATTGGGGCTCCAATTGAGACCCAATCGGGAGTCATACGGTCTGGGTACGAACCCAGACCAGGTCGCCCAACCATGGTTACATGGTCTGGGTTCGGACCCAAGCCATAGGACCCCCGATTGGGGCTCAATTGGAGCCTCAATCGGTTTGAACCGAATCTGACTGTGTTCGGTTCAAACGATTGGGGCTCCAATTGAGCCCCAATCGGGGGTCCTATGGTTTTGATTCGAACCTAGACCAGGTCCTCAGGGTTGGGTAACCTAGTCTGGGTTCAGACCCTGGTTAGGGGACCACCTGTGTGTCTCGAATCGAGTCGGTACTTGTTTGAAACATTAGTGTAAGTTTGTAGGGTTTAATTGTAACATTTAGAAAAATAGTTGATTAATTTTGTAAATATAAAAAATATTTAACGGAATTTTTTAACAGAAAATTAACGGAGATACCAATTACCATCATTTTCAAACCTATTGGACCAAAAACAATAGTTTGAGTTGAAAAAAATATTTTCATCAAACATGTACCATTTTCAGACTTTTCAAAAAAAAAAAAACTTTCGGTTTCGGTCAGTTTCTTATATTTGAACACTTTATATGGAAGGGTATACGAATTTGATTCGATTCGATTCCGACCCCAAATTATTTCCAGATTTCCTGCCCCTCCATTTTCGTCCCAAGTTCGATAAATTTCCTTTTGTTGTCAGGAAGAGAGGTTCACCAGTCGTAGGAATTGGGCACAGCAATGGAGGGTTGGGATCCAAATACCAAATCGACTCTCACCCAGATTCCTCTGCTGACGGTGAAGGCGGGTCCGAGGGACGGCGCTTCATGGACACAGAGATTGAAGGAGGAGTACAAGTCCCTGATCGCCTACACCCAGATGAACAAATCCAACGACAACGACTGGTTCCGCATCTCCGCCGCCAATCCTGAGGGCACCCGCTGGACTGGCAAGTGTTGGTACGTCCACAACCTTCTGAAGTACGAGTTCGATCTCCAGTTCGACATTCCAGTCACCTACCCAGCTACTGCGCCTGAACTCGAGCTGCCCGAGATCGACGGAAAGACACAGAAGGTGAAATTTTAGGTTTTGATTCTTCGAATGTTCGTGAATTGTCTGATATCTGACATGATTCCGCTGATGCAGATGTATAGAGGTGGGAAGATATGCTTGACTGTGCATTTCAAACCGCTGTGGGCCAAAAATTGGTAATTCGAATCTTTCACTTCTGATATTGAAATTCGGAATTTTGGGTCGAAAAGATTTACTTTGATGAGCATAAGGGCTTCATAGAGTAGAATAGAGATGAATGCAAGTATAATCTGCAAGATTTTAGTATGGTGTGATCTTCCACATCCATGATTTGATTGTATAATGTGTGATCAGAATAATGAAGTCAAATAAGATATAATGCGTTCGTTACCTTCCAAAATTAACCAATTAAGAAATTCACGGGACCTAAGCAGGGAAAGTAAAGCTTCCAAACAGATCTTAAGAGAGCTAGCGTAAAGGAATGGAACTCATACCACACGAATAGTAGATTGATAACCCTGCACTAGAGCATGAACCTTTATAATTTTATACTAAAAATATGAATATCAATCTGTTTAGTATGTACGTTATTCAATATCATTGCTGTAATATCATCTTTGGTTTGGTTAATCGGATCAGACATGTTAGGAGGCGCCTTGGCTGTTGGGACAGTTAAACTGGTAGGTTTGTAGGTTTTTCCGGAACTTAATGATTTTGTAGGGTAATCAGTAATGAGACCTAGTAGAAATTCCCTCATTCAAGTAACTGGTATTTCCAGGATATGAATGTTGTACTTGTACATGCTTTATTTTTTACCTGGAAAATAGTCGGTTTTTCTTTCTTTTGTCATCTGTTTCGTATTAAAAGTCAGTCCAATTATGCTTTTGGACGAACAATAATTTCCTGCTGAACTATTGCCACGGCCTCCCCAAGACCTCAACATATAAGATTGTGTTCTCTATTATTATGACTATGCATGAGCTCTCTGATAATCAAGATCGGTAAATTGTTTCATATGGGTTAGCTTAGTTTGAAGCAACCTGGTATCTGTGATCTCATCATGAACAGAATATATCAAATTCAAGAGCTTGAAACTTGAAATTTGCATCACTTGGGCCTCCTCTATACTGCTTATGATGAATCATGAATGAATTACTCTAGTGTAGTTCTCTTGAAGATTTTCTCACTTATTGGGCGAAAATTGTGGCAGCCCTAGGTTTGGGATAGCACATGCACTTTGCTTGGGACTGGCTCCATGGCTTGCAGCAGAGATCCCCATCCTCGTGGATTCAGGTATGATTAAGCACAAAGACGATGCATCATCATCTGTTGAATCAGTATAGTGTTGATCTCCCTAGATACCTCGAGCTTCACCGAGGGGAAAAGATCCCGTTATCCTATTATGAGAAATATATTTAAGTTTAACTGAGATACGGTTAGTGCGGTATCAGGATATAGATGTATCCAAAATAAGATCTTTTTAATTTTGAAAGTGGTTCTATGCTACAAAATTGTGTGGGTGAAACATTCTGTATGTTGATGGTTTAGACAGTCTTTTCAGAATGCTTTAATATATTTCCTTGTCCAATAGATTGTGATACAGACCCACTCTTAATGCACACAAACACACTGTGAACAACACTACCAACTGTCTAATCTTCTTCCTCGTCGGTCACGAATTTACCGGTTCCTGGGTTTAGAGCTGCGATGAAGAAAAACAAAACATTGAACAACACAAGGGGTTCAATTTCGTTGATCGGGACACCTGTCTCCACGTTGAGCTGAGCCAGAGCTCCTTTCCCGGTGACAATCTCGCCGATAAGGGAGAAAGCAAACCCTAGCTGTGCCAGTCTCCCGACAAAGAGTTCGTTTGACTTTGTGAACCCAAACAGAGGACCTAAACAAACCTTGACTCAGTATCATCCCCTAAGAAACCCCAAACTACACCTCTATAGATGATGAATATAATAGTGTCCTTACCTCCTTCTTTGAGGCCAAGAGCAGAACGGAGGCTTTTTCCAGGAGGGATGACAGCTCCGGCGATTCCAACAGGAGGGTCGTCAACAAATTTTCCACGGTCACCGAGAGCTCCGATGGCTCCGAGCAATGTGAATAGTATGAAGAAAAGTAGGAGGGGCTCAGCCTCGTAGATGGGGACTCCTGTCTCGAGGTTTAGTTGTGCCAATATTCCTTTCCCTGTTACTGCTTCACCCAATATAGACGCCTACATGGTCAGCCAAAACCAACTCTGTCAAGATCTAAAATGAAAGGCAACCAAACCATCTATGTATGTAATAATAAACTGTCTGCCAGCTTACAGCAAACCCAATCATGGCTACACGACCCACAAAGAGTTCATTCTCCTTTGTGAAACCAATGCCTCCTGACGTTCCAAATATGCCGTCCTCTACTTTAGGTTTAGGTTTAGGCGTCTGCAAAATAATCAGAGACAACAAAACCGTGCAGACATGCATCAGGTTTAATTACTATATTCATCTCATTACAGTACATATGCAAACGTTATTAAGAAAAGAGATTGGGTATTAGAAAAATAAACCGTCTTTGGAAGGGGGGCTTTGGACTTGGACTTGGATTTGAAGAGGGCCACAATGGTGAATGCACCATGGTGAGATGACAGCGATGAGGAAGAAGAAGCAGTAGCAGAAGGGTTAAATAGAAGCTGAGAGATGGAGGTTTGTGGCCTGAGGCGATGAATCTTGACACGGTCGGTCTTCAATGCGTGGCTAGAAACGCTGGATGCAACCAACGCCACTTGAGACATGGCTGCTCACTGATGATGATGATAGAGAATACTAGTAAGTAAAGGAATGTATTTTCAGAAACGAAAGAGATCTGCTGTGGCTAAAGGATTTTGATTTGAGGGTTTCAATTGTGAGGAGGCATGGAAGAGATAATGGATAGGGTGTGCTCAAGAACCGTAGCGATAGGCAATAGAAGTAGCCACGTCTCTGGTATGTTGTGCACTTCGGATTTTATGAATCCAGAGATTTTAATTATTATTATTATTAATTACATATATGTGATGAAAATAAAATATCATGGAGCTCACCAGATGATGTGCTGCCACGTGTTGTTGCACAAATGGAATCATGGATTCTGTTGTTAGTTTTTGGGTATATACGAAACCAACTACCTCTTGTCTCTCTCAAACTTCGTGCATTGCTGCCAAGATCCTCACAGCAAACACCAAGATGTTGAGATTCACTTGCTCAACAACAAAAAAATGACTCACTGCAGTGCTACTGCTATGGCAAATGACAAACTTGGGTAAGAGAAACAAATAAACACTCTAATCATGATATATAGACAACAATAATTTGTATATATACACAAATTATGAACTGCTTGTTTGGTGCATAGACAATCCGATACATTTCGATACAACCACGACACTACTACCTATTGATTCCTTGCAGATGCCCACAAAAATCATTTTTGGCAAAGCAAGCAAGCAAACGGATATATTCACTCATTCCTAACAGATCCATTGTCCCCATAAAAGAATGACAGATCCACTGCAGCTCAATCTCTTAGACTTACATGAATGGAAAGGAAGCAGCTCCTCACAAGGATAGGATAGGATAGGAAAAACACTGCAGTCAAAAGACAAAATCAAGATTATAACAGCTGTAATAGGATATTTGCTGTCACGTAGATAGGGGTTGGGATGGGATAGTAGCCTTCATCAAAATGAAAGATATTCCCCTGTACAAGAGTTTTTTGCATTGCTGCACTGACATGAGATAAGAGAGAGAGAGAAGTCGTCTAATACTAATACCTCTCAAATGGTGATAGTTCTCGGCTTTTGTGCAGTACTTGATCGTGGAATAGCCAATATGGCTAAAAGTCCCGCTGAGATGGCTGCCAGTGCTCCAACAGCAAAAGCTGGCGAATTTCCACCACCAAACAATTGATCCCATGGTCCACTTCCCACCGATACTATCACCTGTATGTTGTATAGAGTGTGTTAACAATAATCAACCTATCACCTTATTTCCCTCATTTGGTAATCAATGGAGTTTAATACGGTATGAAATAGAAATAGATAGGAGTAAGAGTAGGGTCCTTAGTTTTGGTCAAGAATAAACTTTTCTAAAACATTATTTCATAAAATTTGGAAATATTTCCGACTTAGTTCCAGCAAACCAAACGACAGAACTATAACTCACACTATTTCTATTCTATACACAGCGAAAATAGGAGCCATTAGAAGCTAAGAGTGATCTCATTCTTTGAAGGATTTCAATCATCAGTGTATTCGCTAGTTTCATATATTCCAACATTCAAACTACGCTTGAAAACCTGACTAGAACTTTGAAAGCTTTAATCTCTAGTATTAATGTCATGCTCCCGAACTTTAGGTTTAATAGAAATTTAGGTTTTAACGCCATAGATTTAGTTAAAAGAACCCATCTTGTTGGGTGACACTATTAAATTATCGCACTAGAAAAGAGAATAAAAGCACATAACCAATATGGCAAGAAAGGAGGAGAGTGAACCAAATTATACCTGTGGGATCACTATTGCCAGGTTCAAAACACCCATAGATAAACCTAGATGAACCAAAGTATATTAAGCAGCAGGTCACCTAAATAAATTATAGTAGAAATCACAATGCTGAAAAACTTATGTGAGGAGCAACATTAGAAACATACCTTGGCCAAGTCCCAATGACTCGATACGTGTTGAAATCAATGCATAAGGAACACTGTAAGTAATCTGCCATAATATATATACGAATCACTCTCACTTTCTTGTGAGTAATACATTCACATAACATAAGAACCAAAACATTAATTCAGAAAAAACTTACCGCCAAAGGAACTCCAAGCACAGCAAAAATCACTATTGCAGCAATTACAATACCATCAGGCGGTAAATTATGGTCTAAGCTTACTTTGTTGACGAATGTCACAACAAGCATGCCAAAAAAGCAAAGAGCCATAACAATGTTGGAGATCCCCCAGACAAAACCAGCTCCCCACTTGCCACACAGCTTCTCCATGAACACCGAAGTTATTCCAAGAACTACCGACTGCAGCATGAGCCCTAATGCGCCAGTTCTGACTCCCAAGTTATAGCTCTGCCCCTCATTGGGCTTCCCACCATAAATTTCTCGACCCATCCAATCAGTATCAAAGAGTAGAAAAGGAAACCAGCCAATCCAAGTCAGGGCAGTAACCAGCAATATTATCCATACAGATCCAGAGAAGTATCTGAAAGTCCCAAAGAGCTCCCACATAAATGCTTCTTCGGCGCCACTAGAGTGTCCTTCATCACTTGAGCCAAGAGGCACCTCTTGAGCTGCTGAGATGCTTATATACGTAGTTGTGGCGATAAATATGATATCCAGCAAGAAAGCAGACTTCAGATTGGCACAATTGATATCGCAAGCCTCATTCATAGTAAATGGAAAAACCTTGTACCATCCGCTGAATGCACCGGTGGCAAAACCAAGAACATTTCCAACAGCCATAAACAATGAGAAGTATGCATTTGCCACTCGCGTTCTTCTATGTTCCTTCCCTGAGTACAGAGAAATTCAAGCTGAAATCAAATGTCAATAAAATTCCTGGGGTAATTTGATCCAAGTACTGAAGAATAGCCTAAGCAAGTTTAATTAAAAAAAGTGTTAAACAGGAAGTAGAACTGCAAGGTAATAGGTTTAGTCAAAGTTCTTCCAAAGTGAACACCTAAAGTGAGTGTGGCCTACATTTGAGTTTCATGCATCACTTGACCAAAAAGCAAGTCCAGTTCCTCCGGATGAAAACAGCATGAGTACCTTGTTTCATTAGAGATTACATTCCAAAATTATAGATACTTTTTGAGTCCCTAGGTAAACATCATAATTTCACATCTCATGGGATTCCTATAACACCAGGTTTTCATAACTCCAGACAATTTGGTGGATTCAGTGGTACTTCCTATAATCCCTTGAAGCATGAATAACTAAAAGTAATTAGACCGCAGAAGGATTAAAACTTTGACTCAGAAAGTAAGAGGGATCATAACAGAAGCCGCTTATCTAGTACCTTCCTCAACAGACAACAAGAGCAGTTTAGTTTACTTGGTACAATTATATCAATATATCATATCTACTACCACTGCCAGTAATAACCAATTCATCCACAAAAAGTCTAAAACTTAAAAAGAAAGGGGAACGTTGATGAGGAAGTAAAATAAAAATAGTTGAAAATGGAACCCCTCAAATCAATTCAACTTGATAAGGTGACTTTCTATCATGACATACGTACAAGTAGTGTGATGTGATTCATTATGCCTAATATGAAGCAAACCTACATTCTTCAAATGTTTTTCATATATACTCACCGGTACAGAGAATCACCTTAGTCAAACAGAAAACCATATTTATGGATTCCCGCAGTGTTGACTTAGATTGCTCGAACGGTCAATTGTTAATATTTTAAGCACTTTAGGAGATAAAACTTTTCAACTAGAAGAGGTTAAACAATCATATCCCTTCTGACAGAAACTATAGTAGGAGGACGTTGTTTTAACCTGTTCTAAAGTACGAGCAGGAGATCTTGGTCATGTATCACCTACAAGAATGTAGCCTAGAAGGAATAAGGGCTAGTTACTAAATCCACTTCATGCTAAGCTCACAGATTTAGTTTCCTTCTTATAAAAAAAAAAAGGAATTCCATGTAAGAACTACGGATCATAAAGTATACCACACCATGAAGGATTAAATTAATCATATCCCCATACCCATAGTGCCTAATGGATAGATACTTTAGCTTAAATATTCACCACGAGAAATCCAGATCTTGCACCAGTAATTACCCCTTACATCACTGATGTTCTATCCATTTCCATGATCATGGTAATACTCAACAATTATTCCGTCTATCACTACCAATAATGCAGCAATACCTTTCTCCAGACAGATTCTCATTTTTACACATTGTACATCTACATTCTAACCTCAAACCGAAGAAAATGTTAATCAGACATTAACATGGAAGAACACCAAATCGAATAAGATTAGATAAAGGAAAGATATTTAGAAACTCCATAGGGGTTTCTGAAATCTGAATTATTAGATAAACTGGAATAGAAATGACGGAAAATGTCAAATTAAGGAACAAAATAAACTAAAGGACAAATTTCACTTATTGGTTTGGTCCTTCAACAAAATAATGTCGCAATGCATCAACAAAATTATCCTGGAAAATAAGAAGAGCTATCTCTTCCATGAACTAATCGATTAGGAAGGATTTCAGACGGAGAAAAAACAGATATTGAACCTACGATCAGTGCGTTGAGACAAAGTTACCAGTAAGATCAGCGAGCAGAGCTCGGCAAGGACCCTGAGTCACATTATTAGCAACATCAAGTATCCAAAATCCAAATATGAAAGCACCAATTGCTCGAGGCCGTGTGCTGCCTCTGTCTCCGAGCAACCAGCCGATATCAGCGGAATAACCAATTATCAGAACTGCGAAGGCGATCGACAGAGCTCCACACACGATGAAAGGCCTCCGACGACCGAAGCGACTGTTGCAGCGATCGCTCATGTGGCCCACTAGAGGCTGGACAATGAGGCCCGATAGAGGCCCGCACAGCCATATGATGCTGGCCCAGGCGTGAGGGATGCCAAGCTCCTGCACGTAAGGAGTCAGCAGCGACAGCTGAAGTGCCCAGCCGAATTGGATACCGCAAGCGACGGAAGCCACACGGAAAAGCCGCCTGAGCTGGACTCGAGGTCGCGTCGTCGTCCTGGAAGCAGGATGCGTAGTTGAGCGTGGTCTGACCCGATTGCGGTCCGCTTCAGGGATCGCCATGTGCAGTTACTGATGATCTGCTTTATCCTATCCACAACAAAACACAACCTCTTAAATCTCTAGGCAGCGGCTTTCTCTCACTAGAGACGCATTTTGGACGGTGAGAGAGACAGGGAGCCGTTTCGCAGGACCGCGGGAGGGGTTTTGGTTCGGTACACAGCGGGGATTGATGAACGATTTCACGGAACGAATCAGAGAAGAGAGAGAAAAAAAATTTAATATTCAATAGTTATCCGAACTTGAGTCGTTTTACAAATAACTACCTAACTTTAAATTTTTAAAAATAGATACCTCAACTTTGGACAAATGTGCAAATAGCTACCTCAGTTAACTTTTCCGTTAAATATGAACGGAAAATGACGTATCAACACATGTTTGATTCTTAATTTTAAAAACTAAATAATTTTTTAAAACATTTAAAAAAATAAGAGTTTTTAATATAATACTTTTATCAAAAATATGAAACAAAATATAAAAAAACATTTTTTTTCATGTTTTTAATAAAAGTATTATATTAAAAATTCTTATTTTCTCTATTGTTTTTTCAAAATTTTTAAATAAATTTAAGATTTGTTTGGTATTTTTTAAAAATTATTTAATTTTTTAAATCAAATATCAATCATTGGTTGTCACGTCATTTTTCGTTCATATTTAATGTATGTAGCAATTTGCCCCAAGTGTTAAAGTTTAAGTAACTCCTTTTGAAAATTCAAAGTTGATATAACTATTTGTAAAACGGTCAAAGTTCAGGTCAATGTTATTATAACCGGACCGGTGGTCCTATCGGGAACCGGACCCTTATCCGATTTGGTTTAGCTAAAAGATATGCATAGCTATAGTATTTAATTCGGTATGAGTCGGCCGATTTCCGATTCGTTATTTTAGATGTTTTTTTAAATAAAATGATTTTTAGTTTAGTAAGACACATCCAATAGGCCCCAGGCCCACTGCTTACCTTCTTGTTCCCTCCCTCTCCCAAAAAAATAGATTTCATTTACTTTCTCTCTTTACTAAGTATAAATCTACCTCCCATCATCTACTCTCCATTTCTCCACTCTTCATCCACATAGCCTCCATAACCATCGGATAAGGGTTCATATGTTGGAGGCTAGGGTTTTTTTGGCCACTCTTCATCTACTGAATCATTTCTCCATATTTTGGCCAATCGGAGGCTAGGGGTTCATAAGTTGGAGGCTGATTTTTTTTTTTTTTAAATTTATGTATGGTGAACTGGCAGGTCAGATTGGGTTCGGTCGGGTCCAACCGGACAAACATGAAACCGGCCCTTTCACCGGTTCGAGGTCCGGTCCGATTTTGATAACACTGGTTTTGGTAGCTATTTGGTATTTAACTAAAAAAACTTCACATCACATAACACACAAAAAAAATCTTCAAAAACAAATGGATTCACTAATAAAATTGAACTAAAAGATTTCTATTTGGATACAAAGTATGATTACACATATAATTAATAAAATGACGATTTTTTTATCGATCGGTAGTAATCTTTCACTAAGTAGTAACATTTTCAATTTTCTTATTTAAATACAAACTAAAAATTCATAATACAGTTATATTCTACCAATTAAGTCGAGTTTGAAGGACATGTGGATGTTATACTATCGTTATATGTTTGCCTCATCCTTCTTCCATTGTCTTTTTCTTTATTTTTCTGATAATAATAATAATAATTTAATACCATTTTATGAAAGGAATCTTCCACTTCATATATATATATTTCAAGAAGATTAAAAATCAAGTGTCCCTATAGAGGAAGATATATAATAAAACGTGATTTTTGGAAGGTCGGCAATGGAATTATGAGGGTGTAAAAGAGTCCACGTAATGATATTTATGTGTTGGCCATGACAATGATGTAAAGCCTATTATTTCTCACTTGCTTTCACATTTAATTTCGCTGTAACTCCACACACTTTGCTTTCTTTCAATCTTGGCTGCATGCAGAATATTTAGTATTTACAACGTGCATCAACTCTAGAAACGTAATTATATATTTTCAGATTCTAAGAGTAAATTTGGAGATCAAAAGAAATAATGTCTTTGTGCAAACGCTTTCTACACTACACCTTGGGTTATGGAAAATTGAACTAGACTTAGTAGGGTGCGCCACGCCAAGTCGGTAGTGCAACGACTAGGTGACACATAAGAAACTCAATAGCTAGCTATTGTAACATTTCTTCCCCTTCAAATATTAATTTACTATCGTGTGAACCAATGGTTCACGTATCAGATATTAAACTGATAAGAACAGATACTACACTTGATCTTAGCCAAAAGGCCGAGAAAGGTATGATTTGAAAGCAGTAAGAACTCGGCTTTTGTAAAACGATAATACTGCATCCTACTTCGACAGCGTCAGTGTGGGACTAAACTATAGCAGTAGCTGAGAGTTGAAGCATCGGTAACGGGCTCAGATTGACCTCAGGCCCAGATAATGAAATAAACTAGAGCCCAACGCTTTTTATTTCCCTCTCTCTCTCTCTCTCTCTCTAAATAATTAAATATAATCTTCATAATTTTGTATATAAAAGCGTTAATGTTATTTTTGGGGTATTTTCGGTTAAATTTAAACTCCGTTCACTCCTAAAAAATGCAGCTCGTTGTAACCATCCAAATTTGTTGTGTGAACCAGTTTGTTCCTTTGAGAACACACCAAAATACAATAAACACCCTTAATTTAGATTTTTCACTCGGAGTTCATATAATAAATTGTGTAAAACTTCCGTTTTTATTGAGTTTTTTCTTCACTTTTAATGATTCGAATATACGTGCGTTCTGAAACTAATAGTTAGTTTAAGTTATATGTTGGGTTATAACCCGACACCCCGCGGGCGACCCGACTGAGGACTTACCTGACTTAGGTGAGGACTGACATGGACCAAGTAACTAGAAAACTTGGGAGATGCTCTAAATTTATTCAGAACGCTGAACCATCACCACTGTGGGTCTCAACCATAGGAGTGTACCCCTGTTAGGAGGTCTATCTGTGGATCCCTTCCTACAAGAGGGTCTAAGGCGCAAGACTCAACACAACACAAGGCTCGAGGTGGGCACACGACACAAAGACACTAGGCAAAAATACACGAGACACAATGACACAGTACACAATGCAACACAAGACTCAATTCATAAATCCTATCCATGATCAATTAACCATGTGACACATCGGATGACCATGGTCAGGACTGACTCAAACCAGATTAGAGGTGAGTGTTATAAATATCATCACTCATCCATATTCTAAATCTAACCCACCTAAAATGCCCTAATCCTATATACTCTTTATACTTTACTCTCCTATAAACGAACATCCGACTGACTTAATCATCGGAGGTGAAACAACAGAAATTCTCAAGACTTTCCTTCTGTGCAGGTTATCGGAGTAGTAATGAGGCCGATCTGGAATGCTCTGAATCGAGTCCTACCGGAAAACATAATCCAACATTATATATTTTTTTTCATTAGTTAGAATTTTAAAATTGAATAATTAGTGTATGTTTTAAAACATATCTCGAATGTAATTACGTGCATATATATTTTTTTTTGGGCCACATACGTGCATATTCATGCATGACGAATTGACGATCCCTAAAATAATAATTACACGCTCCAAGAAACAAATATGTCGATGACGATGCAACTGTGCATCGATACGGCGGATCCAATGGGATTTGTTTCGGTGCAGTGGATGTTTCTGCGATACATTGAATTTAAACTTGGTGTAGCATTTTTGTTGTGGAATCAGCAAATAATTTAGCATGCGCGTCCCCAATCCCAACAACAGGTTCGTTATTTAGGGTACACCTCACCGACACAAGATAATTCCCCGATATACATGCATGTTTTTAGTACCATAAGTTAAGATCGAGTCAAACTTGGTCCTCGTATTGCAATCGTACCAAAGCTGCTCATACTCCGAGATGTGAGGGTACTCAGTAGTCACTGACTATAATGTGATTTATCAAGCAAAAATTATTAAAAAATAAAAGGCTGTATAATATATTGCAAATTCTGGGTTGAATATTCACATGAACTATTTATTACACTCGCTATACGGTTGTATTAGAGCAAACTAGTATAAATTATAGTTAACTACATCAACTGTTACTTATCTTTGACACGTGTGATTAAAAGACTACTCATATTTTTTGTGTGTGACTGAACTGTTACTTAAGTTTGAGAATGTGACTGAATGGTTATTACGTTAAGTTTCCGTCACATCTGTCAACGTAATTAACAGTTCAGTTAATTAACCCTATAAATTATAACATCTTACACAATAAGTTGAGATTCTATAATAAACACAAACACATAAAAAAAAATAGTATGATTATGGGATATTTTTTTCACTATTTATTTTTTTGTAATAATTATAATTTTTTTTTAAGTTTGGAGTAAGTGTGAGTAAAAAAGAGTAGTGAGCCGATTTTTTTTTTAAAAAGTTCTGAGTTTAAGACTGAATTAAAATGATCATTTTTTTAATCTCAAACTCAGACTTGGGTCGATTTTTTATCCAAAAAAAATGGATAAATTGGATCAACCAGAGTATAGGTTGGAATGAATATTTATTGATTTTTTAATGAATTTATTGTATTTTTAGGGTTATGTTTAAAATTTAATTTTTTTATATTAGATATTTGGTATGATATTAGTATTTTATTTTGTATTAAATATTTGGTATAATATTTGCATTGTATTTTGTATTTAAATATATTTTTCTAATTTTTTAGGAAAAAAATCAGTTTAGAATCAAGATCGGATTGAGTTAAGCAAGACCGACTCTGATTTTGGTCCTTCAAACGAGTCCTAAAAATTTGGACTTTTTTTTTTTTTAGAATAACGCATCCCAAGCTGAATTAGAGGATCTAATAGTTGTGATATAGTTAGAACTTAAGAAGGGTTTATTGAACTTTTTCAAAAAGTGAATATGTCAGATTTTTTTTTTGAAAAAGTATATACTGTCCGAAAAAATTTGAAAAGTGTTCATTTGCGCTACTACCAGTAGCGTTTTCCAAATTCACTACTGGTAGTAGCGAATTTAGACAATTATTTGTTCAGTCGCCAATTATTTGCCGTTTCTGTGCAATGTTTTAAATTATTACGTATATTTCTCTATTTAACTCTGTCACCTCTTCATCCGCGGAGTGTTCGTCGTCTGCATCTTCTTCATCTGCATCTTCTTCATCTGCAAGGCTTAAGGTACGTAATATATTTGTATGTATTTGTTAATTAAAAAAAATGTAAAAACTGTTTGTTGTTGTATTTACATAAATTTTAGATTATCTGAAAAATAAGCATATCTGATATGGAATGTTATAATATTAATTATTTACGATCAAACATGACAGAGATCGGTATCATTTGCTTGTATGACGGTGAAATACAGTCTCAGAATGGTAATGAGGTGTATGTGGGTGGTACTTCCAGCATTACTACAGCTACCTTGGATATTTCTCTTTATAGACTATAGGAAATTATATGTATCGAGTGCGGTTGGCATGATGTTGACGCTAGGTCCATAAGCATATCCTATAAATTTACAGATACTGATGGACTTTGCAAGTTTGTACGGATTCGATCGCAAAGTGCATTGTCTATTGTTTTACAGTTAAGCGTGTCTAGCCAATTTATTGTGTTTTGCTTAACTAGAGAAGGTAACTTGATGTCAAACACATCTTATGGTGGTCAGACAGAGAATGTTTTGCATGGTCACACCCATGATCTCTCCGATGACGAGGTCGACGTTGATGCACTCTCGGATGCCTCACTAAATGAAAAAGATCCGTATATGGAGCATTTTACAGGTCACATTAATGAAGAAAATGAAGAGGTGTTCGACGAGGGTGACGAGGGTGGAAGTAGCTCCCATGGTGGAGGTAGCTCCCACACAAGTAGATATCCGAAGGCTTGGTACTCCAAACAAGTAGTGTTGGAGTCTTTATACGGAACACACGAAGAAGCCTTTGTAAACCTCCCGCGACTACTGGCAGCCATGTCCGTATACATCCCTGGTACAGTCTATGATTTTCTGCCCAAAAGAGTAAATGTTCAAACTCAAGTAGCCACATTTGGTATGATGTTTTGGTCATTCGGTCCAGCTATTGAATGATTTGTCCATTGCCGACCACTTATAAGTATTGATGCGACGCATTTGTATGGAAAATATAATGGAAAAGTTCTCGTAGCCGTATCATATGATTCTAACAACGGCATCTATCCTTTGGCATTTGGTATTGCAAACGCAGAGACAAATGAGAGTTGGAACTGGTTTTTGCAGCATCTCCGGGATAACGTGACGAAGGAGAGAGTTGTTTGTCTAATGTCTGATCGACACAGATCAATAATTAACGCGGTCGAGAATGTATACGCTCAACATGGTCGTGGAACACATCGCTTTTGCGCGCGTCATCTAGCGAGTAACTTCAATCACACATTCAAAAGCGTGACTCTGAAAAAGCAGTTGTATATTATGGCAAGTACCCCTGATAAACGTAAGTTTGATGTGTGGTATTCTAATCTATTAACTCTGCAAGATGGAAAGTACCGTGATTGGATTTCGAACATCCCCCTTGAGAGATGGGCCCTGGCGTACGATGAAGGCGCTCGGTATGGAAACATGACTACTAATTTGGTCGAAGTGTTCAACGGAGTGCTGAAAGGGGCAAGGGCATTACCGTTGACTGAATATGTGAAACTCACTTACTGGAGGTCGAGCACATACTTTTTCACTCGTCGCCAACAAGCAATGGAGGCAATTGCGGAGTCTCAGGTATGGTCTGACATCGTTCAAAAAACAATTACTAGGGCAGAAAAACAACTTGGGAGGATGCAAGTGGCTCAATTTTCACAAGTACACGGTGTATTCCAAGTGCGTGATATTGGTAGATTTGTCCAAGGTGTCGGTTGGACTACTCCAGGAAATTATACAGTCAACCTAGTTGAAAACAAATGTGAATGTGAACTATGGAAAATATATCATCACCCTTGTGCACATGGAATGGCAGCACTGACCAAGGCGGGGATGCAATGGGCTCCTTACGTGGATCATCTATATTCGAATCAAGCACGCCTGGCTGCATACACTCCATGTTTTCAACCCATCCCGGATGAATATTGTTGGCCCCAGTTTAATTTACCACAATACTACACTCACGATCCAGATAGGTGGAGGATCAAGCGTGGTAGAAGAAAAAGCAGTCGTATTCATAACGAAATGGACGCGAGAGAAGGACTGCCCAGGAGAAACAACTGCAGTAAGTGCGGTGGAAGTGGTCATAATAGGAAGACATGTAAAAATGTATAATAATTGTTGTTTTGTATTATAATATGTTGCATAATAAGTGTTTTTTTCACATAGATTGTTTGGTTTTGTAATATTTTGCATAACAAATGTGACTGTCAAAATGTGATGAAACTTGTGTCATTCGTCTTCTTATATATGTATGTACGTCCATTAAAAATTTGGGAAAAAAATAAAATAGTTGAAAAATTAGTCACCTTCCGGGAGACCCCTTTTGTTGGGGGGGGGGGGGGGGGTAAATTAGTGTTCTCTAAGAGATGTCATTTTTTGAACATTCTCAAAAAAAATAATACAAGTTTCTACATAGCAACAAAGGGTAATGCAATAGTTAGTTCATGCAATTAACAACAATATAAACTAATTATAAATCATAATAAGTGTTGTTTTGAACATAGATTGTTGTGTTTTGTAATATTTTGCATAACTAATGTGACTGTCAAAATGAGATGAAACTTGTGTCATTCGTCTTCTTATATACGTATGTACGTCCATTAAAATTTTGGGAAAAAATAAAATAGTTGAAAAATTAGTCACCTTCCGGGAGACCCCGGGGTAAATGAGTGTTCTCTAAGAGATGTCATTTTTTGAACATTCTCCAAAAAAATAATACAAGTTTCTACATAGCAACAAAGGGTAATGCAATAGTTAGTTCATACAATTAACAACAATATAAACTAAATACGATAGATAATTAGCGACCAACGAAAACGTTAGATAACGAGCAAATCATTGTGCAAAATACAAACTAACAACTCCAAACTACTCGGAATCATCATCCTCATCATCTTCATTGGTTGAGGTGGGTTGTCCATGACGAGGTTCAACAACTCTAAATTTACGTGACGGTCCAGATGGACCTCGACTTGAACTTTCTCCACCCCGTCCACGCCCTGGAGCTGTTAGACCACGTCCTCTTCCTCGGACTGGCTCAGATCCCCACGCAGTACGTACGTGGCATTGCTCACGTGCAATTAATTCATCCGCTTGTCGAACATGTTCTTCGTACACGGGTACTTGACCGGCGACATCATAAGAGGACCGACATGTCTCGAGATAAGTCTCAAGCAGTCTCATGTTTTTCTTTGTGAACTTCAGGGTACCTTTAGCAGCTTTACGTGCCATCAGAATTCCTCTAGCCATGATACCCATCTGCAATCCATGTTCAGAGAAAACAATTGTATGTAATTAGTATGAAATGAATTAAAGTTACATATCAATCACCATAATTACCCTTACCACTGTCTCTACTTGGCCCCCGTGCGGAATATATGAGACCGCTGGCTGACCCCGTGAAGAACTACCTGTCTCGATTGTTGGACCCGTAATGAAACGTCGCGTTATTGTACGATACCACCTCATGTACTGCGCCCAGGGTGTGTAAGGTCGACGTTCCTGTATAACAGAATCAACCCGGTTATTCCACAGAGCAATCCACTCTTGGTGCAGCACTGACCAACGGCGCTGTCCCGGCGGCATGACTCTACGGGAGAACTTATGCAGACTCATGTGCTCTTCTATCTCATTGGGGCTCATCTCCGGGATGTGTTGGTGCAATCCAAATTGCCACATTACTCTGTCTGGACGATGCCACTCAACCACATTAAAATGGATTAGTGGCACCCTCGCTCAGAATAGCTCGGCGTGCTGACGACATACAGGTGGTGCACTAGCTAACCTAAAGGCGGGATATGGCATCCACGTCACCTAATATTTAAGATTTTGTCATCATATTAAGTAAGGTTAAAAAATGGTGAAAAGTAATCAATATGTGTCAAATAAAAGTACACAAACCTGGTCCTGGGATTGAGACTCCAGGTCATCTCTATAGTACACCAAATTTGCAGTTCTCACTTGGTGACTGAACGACCTCTTTAGGAATGCCCACCTATTGAGCAAAATCACAAAAAATCAATAAATTTACATTACAAACCAATAAATTTACAAACCAATAAATTAACGTAGTTCAACAAACCAATAAATTAACAAGCATCACTTGTATCCTAATGGATGTATCTCTCCAGCAGGCACTTCACCTTGAAGCACAGGGCGACCAATATGGAGGTTCTCCCACGACCATAACTGTTGTAGAAAACCTCATTATTCAATTTTTATTAACCAATATTAATGATGTGACTTTCATATAGTTTACCTGCACAAGTATGGCACAACCCTGGAATGTTGCACAGTTCAGCTCAGATGCCTCACACAGTCCACGGTACGTTGCAGCTAACACAGCTGACCCCCAACTGTAGTGTGCTGCTCTTTCCAAATCTCGAAGTACGGGTAAGTACAACAACGACACAGTATCTTTCTTTGTCGTTGTAAACAGAACACCACCGAGTATAATCAACATAAATGTTCTCGCCTGTTGTTAGGTTGAAATAAATGTTGTCGTAAAGTAGTCATTTTCACAACATCTCCACGACCTTGTACATTCAGCCCCAACAACTCCAGACACGCACCGACCATGTCTTCCTCAGGTACATGGTCATCAGTTACTGCATCTCCGTGTACTCGTAGTCCCAATAGCACGGAAACATCCTGAAGTGTGATCGTAATCTCCCCATGTCTGAGATGGAACGTATGTGTCTCGGGTCTCCAACGCTCGCACAACGCGGTCAACAGTTTATGATCCAGCTTTGGATGTGACAGAATAACTACATCCAATAATCCAACCGCTTGGACAATAGCTTTAGCCTCTTCTGATAATACATTATCCTCTAATTTTAAACATCTAAATGTTATTTGTTGGCTCTAACTTAGGTCTGACGAACAATGTTGATTTTGTCCCCAGAGTACTGATTGATCCAACGGACCAAGGTTAACAACATTTTCACCACTTGACATAATTACGCGCGGCGTTATTTTGATTCTACAATTTAAAATACAAATTCTAAATTTTAACGCTCATAACTAACTACGCAAGCTTTAATCAACACAATAATTGTTCATAATACTTTTAATCAACAATTAACAAAATCATTAAGCATAAAATTATATTTGAAAAAAAAAGTACACCTGCGTACGAGTTCGGCTCCGGCGAGACTCCGACGACAACCACGGGCGAGACTCCGACGACAACCACGGGCGAGACTCCGGCGAGACGGGGTCGGGACGACGGAGGCGGGGTCAGGACGAAGGAGGCGCGGGCAGCTGGGCGGCGGTTGGGAGGCGCGGGCAGCTGGTAGGCGCGGGCGGCAGCTAGGACGAAGGAGGCGCAGGCGGCAGCTGGGACGAAGGAGGCGCGGGCGTGGCCGAGCGGGGCAGCTGGGAGGCGTGCTGGGGAGCTGGAGGCGACCGGAGCAGCTGGCTGGGGAGCTGGAGGCGACTGGGGCAGCAGCTGGAGGCGAGCGGGGTTGGAGGCGGGATGAACCAGAGGGGGCGGGGTGTTTTAAAGGGAAACCGTAGATTTTTTTCCCAAAAACGCTATTGGCGGTAGCGTTTTTCTAAAAAACGATACTACCTTGACTGCGCATATGCACATTTTGATAAATACTTTTTTGGAATATATACTTTTTAAATATTTTTTTCAAAACAGTTACTTTTTTAAAAAGATCGGATTTATTATGATTTTGTTTTTATTAAAGAAAATGAACAAAGTTTGCTTTTTGATAGCAGACATGTTCCTTTTGAGCTTTGACTATTAAATAATACCAGACAGTAGTTTCTCAGGTTTTGTGTTGTCACTGGAGACTGGAGTAATAATTCCAGGACTGGTCAAGTCAACTTTGGATTATGACAGGGCATTCACTAACATAAAAAATCATTGGACATTATTAACAAAATCATTTATTTTTGTTTTTATCTATTTTCCGTGCCTTTTCCCTACCTAAGAACTAGGGGTGAATTTCCGAGAAGACTAGCCCGAGTAGGATTGAAATTAAACTGGTGGACTTTTTCTCTAAAGGTCGGGCTCAGTCTTTTTCACCAAAATTCCGATTAGAATTTTCCCGACTATTAAACCCAAATTTTAAGCCCATAGAGTGACAAACATTGCATGACTAAGAAATTTGGAGGTTCAAGTGTCGCTAAGTGAAAGATGACATACAAAAAGGAAAAGTGTAAGGTGTTAAAACCACATCAGCTCAGTGGAGATGACCGCGGTAAGAAGATATCGCTAGATGAGAGTTAGGGACATTCCTCAGAGTTCAGGTTCCTTGGAGATCCGATTCTGGATGAAGAAGCTCGCCGGAGGTGGCCCGTGAGATACGAGGGAGCTGTAAGTACCTTGTTATGCTTTTGCTAGATGAAAGTGAATGCACCAAGAAAAAGCCTGCTTCTAAATGAAAATTTCGGTCTAAGATCGAAACCGGCCCGGGTCAAACAATACTGACTCAGACTGACTTTTTACACCGAAATCGGTCTCAATCCTCCACAGGTGAGGACCGAAATTTCGGGCTCGGTCTTGCAAAATAAAAAAAACGGTCTGACCCGCCCAAGCTCACCCCTACTAAAAACCGCAAAAGAAAATGAAATTAGTTCTACCATATTTACCAATAAATAAACATAAATTTATTTGAGAATATTTTAGATTTTAAAAAATATATATAATATTTTGCTATTTAACATAGCTGCCAGCTATGAATATTTAAATCCATTAAAAAAACTGCATCATTAAATACTATTTTAGATTGATTAATATATTTATCTACTTACAATTGTATTATTTAATTTTGTATATTGTATAAATAAATTCTTTTTACAATGCTCATTTAGAAACTATTTTTGTCCATGTGAAAATGAATATGTAGAATTTTACAGATATCCATTTCATCTTGAAATTTATTTTTACTATATTTAATTTTGACTTTACACCTTCATTGTAATTATATTTGTTAATTTTGTGCAGTAATTCATATCCAAGCTAAGCTTACTGCATTTATATAAATCCAAGTGTATAAGCATGACCTGGAATTAATGGTGCACTCGTCTTTTTTCCTTGTATTAAAGTTGATATCATATCACCTTTATTTTTTGTGACCAACATTTGTATTTTTACTTTACCTTTCTACAATTCAGTTTTTGGGATGGGAAATGAAGATTGATCAGAAAAAGACTAAATGAAGGATCCCACTTACGTTGGAAAGTCTTTTTTTTTTTTAAAGTGTAAATATGATAATTGTAGTGAATTTAAAATGTTATTTTATACTATAATTATTTAAAATTACCATGACATCATAGTAGGGACAAACAATTGGAAAAAATAAATTAGGAGTAAATGTAAGACTTTAAAGGATTAAATTACAAATAATTATATTTATTAAGTTTAAATTCAGTATTAAAAGTTAACCAAACTCGATTGCTGATTCATACATATAATTACTAGAGATGCATTTGTATATCTAATTGCCTCTTTATAATTTGCAACATCTTGAAAGACTAAGGTTGCAATAGGTACATTGGGAAAGATGAGGGTGCAAGTGCATTAAGAATGTCCCGTTTACGGTTTATCCGAATGAACCATCGGTTCCCGATTCTTTATGGCGGGTAGAGGCTATTCTTTCAAATATGATGTATCTGGTCAGGACAATTATCAATGCTTCCGGAGAGTATATACCTAAATATGCAAATCAATGTGCAAATTGGATAACTAAAAGTGTTATGGAGTGTTGTGTCTTTCGAATTGAATCTCTAAATTCCATTCCCTCTTTCTAGATTATTATTGTCGGACTATGAATTGTGCTTAAACATCTTGGATATCCAAGTTTTCTGGAATGAAAATTACATTTGTGGGAGAAAAAAAAAAAGGTTCCGGTCGATCGAGCATTACCTTATCCACTTGCTCGAATTTAGTTATGTGGTGTAATTTTTAGTCAACATTGGCTGCTGAAACTGAAAGTTTTCATAATCGTGTCGCTTGCCCACACGTCGCCATTCCCCACTTTGAAACTACTATTTATTACGACAGTAACAGCTCAAACACTATAGAACAAACAAATTAAGGATCGCATACATAAATAAATACAATAAAGTGTATAATGACGAGGTACATATTAGTAACAATTAAGTGTATAAATGTAATTATACAAAGGGAAAAGTCGGAAAATAGTTCATCATATTTGCATAAAATGGTTTTCGGTGCAACTTATTTTTTTAGTGATGTTAATGGTTCAATACGTTTGAAAATGATGGTAATTGGTATCTCCGTTATTTTTCTGTTAAAAAATTCCGTTAATTTTTTTTCATATTTGTAAAATTAACCAAACATTTTTCTAAATGTTACAATTACACCCTACAAACTTACACTAATGTTTCAAACAAGTCCCGACTCGATTCGAGCCACACCGGGGGTCCCCTAGCCAGGGTCCGACTCGAGTCGGGACTTGTTTGAAACATTAGTGTAAGTTTGTAGGGTTTAATTGTAACATTTAGAAAAATAGTTGGTTAATTTTGTAAATATAAAAAATATTTAACAGAATTTTTAACAAAAAAATAACGGAGGTACCAATTACCATCATTTTCAAACATGTTGGATAAAAAACAATCGTTTGGGTTGAAAAACCATTTTCGTCAAACATGTTGTACCATTTTCAGACTTTTCCCTTATACAAACTTGAAACACCAAGATTCAACTTTGCAATAATTGAAGGGCTGAAAGATACACAACATGTAAATGCAGTGCCCGAAATGCAGTAACTATTTATACGAGAGGGTCAAACTGTAAATTTTGAAATTCCAAAAAAACATCTTAAGACATTATGAATTGTCCACCCGAAATCATAATCAAGTATTTTATATTGAAGTTGAGAACTTAATAATTTAATTTTATAAAATAATATATTTACTAGCCTTAGAATTTGTCATCCATTTAATAATTGTGAGCATTTGATAAAAAAAAATTGTGAGCTATATACAGTTATACACACTAGTAATTAACTTTTTTATGTCCCATCAGACCATACAGTGTGCATTTTTTTTTTTTGGCCCGAAGTAACCAATTAGAATTAATACGCGAAGGAAATGTTCGAGTAAAGACAACTATCCGACATAAGTAAATTAGACAGAGGGGTCGGTGGTTCCACAACCCAGCCCAAAGGGCAAGACCCCGCTAAAGTGTTCCTAGCCACCCAATCCGCACAAACATTTGCGGTACGTGGGATGTGTTTCCACTCGACTAGACGTAAGGTCGATGCTCTAGCCTTAGCATTTGACAGCACCGAATCAATTCTCCAGGACGATGACTTCCCTAACAGATGGTCGATCACGCATAATGCATCCGACTCGAAGACGACGTTCGGACACCCTTTGTCGATAGAGAGTCCGACTGCATATAGGATGGCTTCGACCTTCAGTAGTTCCGTTGAAGGAGCTTGTTTAACTATCGCCAGTCCTCCCACCATATGTCCCGATTCGTCCCTCGCAATCACTGCGACCGCCCCCCGACCCGTGGAGGCGTCCCAAGAGGCGTTGCAATTGCATTTGATGTAGTTCGTAGGAGGTCGAGACCACGGTACCTTTTGACTTTGCTGTGTTGGTGTTACGGATTGGAGTCTGCATTTCCTGACCCATGCGTGCGATCTCCTGCAGCACCAGATGCACCACGGATGCTATACCCTCGAACAAGTACCTGCAACGAGCTTTCCAAATCGCCCACCCAACCACCATAAGTCGAGGCCAAGAGTGTACCTCACCATTACGCCTAGGTTGGTTCCCCGCTGCAGCCCATGCAAGCCAGTCTTCGAGGTTGTTCCTCGCGATATTAAGAGCAGCCAAGTTCAAGTGGTTCAGCCAAACCTGTTGCTTCCAGCTGCAGCCGAACATTGCATGCTCTATTGAGTCCTCAACCCTGCATGTAGGGCAGATGCCAGAGATGGGTGCCCCCCTGCGAACCAGAGTCCCTCCCGTGGGAAGAGTCCTCGACGCCATTTTCCAGGTGAAGGCTCTAATCTTGGGCCAAACGGGTGCTTTCCAAATTGCAGACCACACCCCGTCAATGTCCTGTGAAGGACGACGGTTGATGTCCAAGTGTGCATCCGCGTGTCGGTTGTGAAGGCAGTGGTACGCGGATCGTACCGAGATATCTCCCGATCTTGAATGAGACCAAAGGAGGACGTCCGGGTGCTGCAGAATAGGGATCGTAATTGCCAATACCGAGTCAACATCCTCCGAGCGAACCTCATTGCGGATCAACTGCTCACGCCAGGTTCGATTAATTGGGTCGAGCCAGTCTTGCACCCTCGTGCTGTTTGTGACGTGTTGTTGGGCAGCTGGCCGGATCCTTAGAGACGGCTGGTTTGGGACCCAAGGATCGGCAAATGGCTGAATGGATGAACCATCGCCGAGCGCCCAAACCCCTTCTTGTTGAATGACATCCCGTCCTTCGAGCATGCTCGACCACGCCCATGACGGTCTGTGACCTTTAACCGCCTGCATAAATGAGTTTGTCGGGAAATACAGACCTTTCAACATGCGCACCCACAACGAGTCGGGCTCCTTAAGAATCCGATGAGCCATGTTTGCAAGAATAGCCCGGTTAAAATCCTGCATTTCCCTAAAACCATAACCACCACTCGACTTAGGTAGAGTCATTGCCTCCCACTTCTTCCAATGGATCTGCCTTACCCCTTCCGTTGAACCCCACCAAAACCGAGCGATGGTCCTATTGATCTCCGCGCACCATGAGGTCGGAAGCTTGAAGACGTGCATGACATAAGTGTGTATCGAAGTGAGGACCGCCTTGATTAAAAATTCCTTACCCGCTTGATTAAGCATCCGGTTCTTCCAATTTTGGATCTTATCCCGCACCCTCTCCGCAAGATAGGCGAGAGCTTCCTTCCTTGATCTTCCCCAAACTGTTGGCAACCCTAAATAGAACCTGGGATTCAGGGAGTGGGCCACCCCAAACACATCCGAGATGTCCGTCTTATGATCATCCCCCGCGGCAGAATTGAAGAATAACGTTGACTTAGCGAAGTTGATCTTCTGCCCCGAGAGTGTGCAGTAGTGATCTAGAGTCCGTTTGAGTGCCCTCGCGTTGTCAGCTGACCCCTTAAGGAAGAGGAGTGAGTCGTCCGCAAAGAAGAGGTGTTGTATCACGGGACACCCCCTCTTCGGCCGAATCCCATAAATGTGCCCTAATGAGACCTGTTCATCGAGCATCCTTGACAACACATCAGCTACCAAAATAAATAGGTAAGGGAAAAGAGGGTCACCCTGTCTGAGTCCCCTAGACGGGGTGATTTGATTCGACTGTTTGCCATTGACAAGGATTCGATAAGAAACAGTTGAGATGCACGATTCAATCCACTTAACCCACTTATCCGCAAAGCCTCTTCTTCTAAGCACATGGAGTAGGAAGTCCCACTCGATCATGTCGTACGCCTTTTGCATGTCGATTTTCAGAGCGCATTCCGACCTCCCCTTCGATCCTGTCGGTTTACCACGTGTCTTCAGGTAATGGAACATCTCGTGGGCGATGATGATGCTATCCTGAATTCGCCTTCCTGAGACGAACACACTTTGGAAATGAGTAATGAGCTCTGGCAAATAGGTTTTAAGTCTATTTGCCAGAACCTTAGAAATAATCTTGTATCCAAAATTGCATAAACTGATAGGTCTGAAATCTGAGGCACTCACGGGATTGGCTATTTTAGGGATTAAAGTAATATCTGTGTAGTTCAAGGAAGGGGGCATGATACCTGTCTCGAGGAATGAATTAACGAAGCTGACCAAGTCTGAACCGATTGTACCCCAGCTCCTTTGGAAGAAGGAACCTGAGAACCCATCAGGCCCTGGTGCCCTCGAGCCCCCCATTTGGAAACACGCTTTCCTGACCTCATCCCCCGAAGCCCTAGCCGTGAGCTTTTCATTTGCCTCCCGAGAGAGCCCATTGCCGAAGCATCCCATGCTCAAGTCAAAGGCAGGATGGGCCTCCCCCCTAAGTCGGTCCGAAGAGAAAAGATCCGAATAGAAACGATTGAGTTCGGCTTTGATATTGTCCTCTCCCTGAATCCAGATCCCGTTATATCATTGAAGCCGAATGACCTTGTTCCTCCTCCTTCTAGCCAAGGTTGATTGGTGGAAGAAGGTCGTGTTTCTATCCCCCGAGTTCAACCACCTAACTCTCGACCTTTGAGCCCAGTAGATCTCCTCTCTCTTCCATAGGGCGTCTAGCTTAGACTTAAAGGCTCGGTCTTGTTCTTGGACAGCTTGCTGGCCAAGGCATACCAGAATCCTTCAGATCTGATCCTTGATTCTTCGAATTTCCAACATGTTGTTCTTGAAAGTCCTTGAGCTCCAATCCGAAAGTGATTTGGTACACCTATTCAGCTTGGCCGATAGGTCATGAGTCGAGGAGACCGAGCCGCCCCTTGACCAAGCCTCCTTGATGATATCATGGCATTTGGATCTCTCAAACCACATGTCTTCAAATCTGAACCGTTTACGTGATCTCTTCTCCTTGAGGACCAAATGTAGAAGAATCGGGGCATGATCGGAGCCCACCATAAGTTCATGAATACATTGCGCCGTCGGGAATAGCCCAGTCCAAGCTTGGTTAGCCAGGACCCTATCAAGGCGCTCTCTAATCCGATCCGGACCCTTTCTGTTGTTTGACCATGTGAACATTTGTCCCTTAAATCGTAGGTCTTCCAAACCAAGGTCCTCGATAAGGTTATTAAACCCGTCTATTTTCCTTTGGTCTTTCCTTAATCCCCCCACTTTCTCTCGATGATGGGTGATGTCGTTGAAGTTACCTATGCAAGCCCAAGGACCGAACCTGTTTTGACCCAAAAACCGCAGTGTATCCCAATTCAGGCATTGTCTTGTAAAGTGTGTGTCCCCATATACCCATGTCATCCTATGCTCATTGCCCGCGTTATCGTCCCTAATGACTGTGTCAATGAAATTCTTGTCCTTCCCGCAAATACGAATGCCCACCTCTTTGTTACACCAAAGAGCTAGACCTCCACTAGAACTGATAGGGTGGACGTATTGTCCATGATCCATCCCTATCTTCCTTCGAACCCTTTCACAGTGGGCCTCAGTCTGCTTCGTCTCCATAAGGAACACGATTGAAGGTCGAGCACCCTTCACGAGGTCTTTTAAGTGACGAACTGTCAGGGGAGACCCTAACCCCTGACAGTTCCAGCTAATGATGATCATCTACCCCCCGTAGCTGTTTTGGGACAGCAACCAGAACCCGTGTTATGAGTTAGGGTAGATTTGGCAAAAGAACTAGCAGTCCGACTGCTGTGAGAACTAGATGTGGTAGATTTGCGAGGCTTTGGAGCCTCCATCCCGGCTTGGCTAGCCGCCGTTTTGGACCTAATTAATTTCCTTCTTTTTGGTATATCTGTGTTTGCGTTTGTACTGGCACGTCTCTTGGATTGTTGCCCCGCACTTGACATTCCCCCATGTCCTACCCGTTGTTTCTCTTGCCCGATGAAGCCATCCCCGGGTTGATTTGGGGATATAGGATCAACCGGGCCAGATATTATCGGATCGGCCATAGGGTCTTGTTCGGTCTCCTGGTGGGACGCCTGCAGGTTTGAAAGATTCCCTTGAGGATGTTGGTTGTCTTCCTGGTGAACACAGCATAGATTGTCCACTGCGATCCCCTTTGGAGAAACAGCAATATTGAGAGACAGATCCACCAAGTTTTCGGTCAGATCGCAATGTGAGGTTTCAGGCTGGGCCTCAACCGGAGATGAGTTGAGGTCAAAGATAATTGTCGTGGGTGTCGAGACGTTTGATAGGACAACAGGTTCCGTTTGCTCGACCCCACTGGACCCCACTGGATCCTCCATGGCTGAGGGATCCCTGGCTGTCGTTGCATAGTCGGACCCCGATCTTGAGCCTGATTGGGAAGGATCCAAATCAGGCTGAGCCTGATTGGGAAGGATCCAAATCAGGCTGAGCCTCATGGTTGGGAGATGGAACAGGCGACGACAGGTTGCTAGCCACCCTACTTTGTTGAGTACCCGAGTATTCCTCGTCCTTATGGGGTCTGGTTTGCTGAGATCGACCAGGCATCTCCCTCATCCATTCCGAGACCTTCTTCATAATCGGTTCCCTTTTAGCAGGTTGCTTAGAGGACCCCCCAATATTGACCCACCTAACATTGGACCTCGGACGGGCAACCGAGAGCCAAGCACCATACCTCGGGCATAGGGTATGCTCATCCATCACCTGTTGTTCAGAGCAAGCAGAGGACCCGTGGCCAATGCGGCCACACTTGTAACATACATCCGTAAGTCTCTCGTATCGAACTATCGCCCATTTAAGCTTCCCCTGGGAGTCCAGCCATTCAAATCCCGTAATCAACGGATCAGCAATCTGCACCTCAATTTGTATCCTAAGAAACATCCTCTGGTTCATCAGCTGACTATCCTCCACCTTGATGCATTTACCTAATGTAGCACCAATACTCTCGGCATTGACCCTATTGAACATTTCTAAGCTTAGGCCGTGTATCTGAACCCACAGCTGAACCACCTTGAAGTCAATGTCCGTTATAGACATATTGGGGAGGCAGGGTCGCAGATTCAAACAATGTCCATGGATGGACCAAGGCGATAGATCAAGCACTAAATCCCTATCCTTCAGGCTTTCAAATTCAAACATCAGAGTAGAATCGGTTACCTCTGTGTATCTTACAGGACCATAACGATCCCAAGCTTCCCTAAGGACCCCCTGAACCACAGAATTCTTAACTTGTTTATCGGCAATAAGCATCCCGAGCACCCTAAATCCCTTCGGCTTTTCACTGACAAGGCCCGATGAGGGCACCAGGCGCAAAGGTAGGCTCCCCTGTTTCCTAGAGCCATCGGAGCTGGTATGACTGGCCATGAGGCGGGATCGGTTCGGCACAAGGTCACCAAAGTTGCAACAAACCTACAAAGACAGTCTAGAAGAGGAGGAGCACTCAAAGAGGAATTAAGCAATGAAGACAGACCTATAGTTCCAGCAATTGTAGTGGCGGATAAAGCCAGATCGATATAGCTTGTGAAGCTGGCGATTGGAGAAGGTTACCCTTCTAGGGTTTCGGCGGAGAAGAACAATTGAAACTGGTTCAATTGATTGGCAGAGTGAGCAATTGAGCGGAGCTTCCCTTCGACAGCTGAAAGAGAACCTTGTCCAGTAGCTGTTGGATCTTCACGGAATCCTTGAGCGTTGAATTCGGTACCGCGAGAATCAGAGTTCCCTTGGAACTTAGCATCGGTCATAAATGACCATTAAGGCGAGAGAGAAGCGAGTCCATGACACGCGTGAGAGGCATACAGTGCGCATTCCACTTACGAACATATGGTGTGTTGTATATATATATATAATACATTAATACTTGATTGTTTTGACTTTTAATAATAATGTGGAAGAGATGTTGAAGTGGTTCAAATTATTGGTGGTGTATGTCTTTCTTCAAATGATTCAAACGATCCAATAGACTATATAGATTATAGAGTGTTGGTATGAAGATTTTTTTTCTTCAAATTTTCAAAATTCGAATTTAAAATATATATAATTAAAGGACGAAACACGTTACATTATCTTGCAAATAGTTGACTGATAAAATGTTAATTTCATGAATTTGCACTTTATTTGATACTCAATTTTGTATCAGAGAATGATGATTTGTGGATTGGACGAAGTAATAAGATTTAACAAGAGACATATGGTTGCGATTTATGGAACTTTGGAACTTTAATATCTTAATGGAAATCAATTTAGAATTTAAATATTTAATTATTGTTTATTTTTATAAACACTAAGTGCTTTAATTAATCTTAATTAATTAGTAATAATTTTAGACATATTTATTTAAAATATTGTCGGATCGGAGGTTAAATTTAAGTCTGATAACAAGAATTTTGATTCAGACTTATAAGATTTTTATTTACTAGCAAAACACTTCAAAAAAATATTTCATTCCAATATTCATAAATATCTCGAACGGATAAATCAGATCGGGTTTAGAATCCTAACCTAAAATTATAATATTCTTCCCTTGCGTGAAGAGAAAAATGTATGATTTCCTCTTAGGTTTTGGTAGGGGTAAGCAAATTACCCATTTGGACCGGAACCTAACGGGAATCGACACTTCGGGTAGGTTCCAGGTAGAAGTTTTAAAAATAGAGTAAGTTCCAGAAAAAATAATAATCTAAGAACCTATTTATTCGGTTTCGGTTCTGGTTCGCCTATCTGGGTACCCTAAAGTAACTGTAATCGGTTTTATATATATATATATATATATATATATATATATATATATATATATATATGTATTTAAAAAAAAACTAAATCTAAAGGAACGGGAGCACTTGCCATTTGCCAAGAACAACAGCAGTCTCACTTCAAACTTCAACTCTTGTGTCTCTTCACACGACAATCAACATCATCTCTCAGTGTCTTCCACGACGGAAGCCTCCCTGACGGCAGCCTCTACAACAGCAACCTCCCCGTCTCTCTTCCTACGTTGGCAACCTATCTCAGACTCTTCTATCTGTATATTTTTTTTATCATTTCTCTTTGATTGTCATAGTGATTGATCTTTTCTTTGCTCTGAATTGGTTTGAGTATAATCTGGATGGATAGTATAAACCTAAAACTGATTTTGTAGTATAATCTGATTGATAGTGTATAATATGTTCTCTGATTGATAGTGTATAATCTGAATTGGTAGTGTTATTTGATTGGTAGTATAATCCGAATTAATAGTGTAAAATCTGAATTGGTAGTATAATCTGAATTGATAGGGTATATCTGATTGATAGTAGTATAATCTGATTGATAGTATAATCTGATTTGTTTGTGACAACTAATGAATAACAATGATTCGATTAGTTGCAATGCTATTCAAATTTGACTCTGCAACTGGACCGGGAACAAATACCGCCCCAGTTATTGCATCGATAACAAGTAGTGAACTGTCATCGAGTATGAAACATAAACATGGGGGTAGCAAAAGAAGTCGATCTTATATGTGGTTCCATTATAAAAATGAATATAATGCTGAGAAGAAGTGTGAGGAAAACGTATGCAACTATTGTTATGAAAAGATCAAATATCATGTAACTAATGGTACATCATCTATGTGGAAGCAGTTGAAAAATTGTAGCAAATATCCTCATAATGTGGATAAGACACAAAAACTTTTGTCATTGACTTTCCAACCAATGAAATATGGTGATATTTTTACTGCTAATACACTTGGAACATGGAAATTTAATCAAGAATTATGTAGGCATATGCTTGCTAGGGTGGTTATTGGTCATTGTGGAAAGACACAAAAAAGTGTGTATAAGGTGCTTGCTATGATGACAAGAGACATTTTAGTAATTCCAATCACTACTGTGGCATCTGAATCAACCTTTAGCACAATAGGTCATGTGCTTGGTCAATTTCGTATTTCACTAAGCGTGAATCTTGTGAAAGTTTTAATTTGTAGTCATGATTGGATTAGAAGATCCTCATTGCCCATTACAATTGAACAATACATGAAACATTCTAAAAAATATGAACAAGGTATTCAATATTCATGACTTATTTACTTCATTTTGGTTTTATATCACATGGTATTAACATATTTTTGTGTTCTGTTTCATAGATCTTAGTGGCATTATGAACAACGTGGAAAATATTGCTACGTGACAAAATAGGTTTTGTGTTTGGAACTGTGTGTTTTGTTAGTTACATTATTATAAGACAATCTAGTAATTGAGAACTGTGGTTTGGACTGTAATTTGGAACTGTAATGGATTGTGTTTTCCGGAACTGAACTGTAATCGAACCGGGGTCGAAAAGAAACAGGTTCCTAGCAGGCTACCCTAAACCGTTGTACAAACATATTCCAAGTAGGTTCCGGTCCCAAATTTAGATACCCTATATTATACTATGTAAGTTTCGGGAACCCCTAAATTTACAGAGTACCCTAAATCGTTCACCCTTATGTTTTGGTTAGGATTAGAATTGACTCCTTTTAATTTTTTGTATTACTCAAATTGATTTTTTTCTTCCAAAATATATTCCGTTTTAAAATTAAATATTAACATATTCACTTTTAAAAAATAATTATAAAAATATACTTACATGTAAATAATATTTGCGGATACAATTTAATTAAATCGTACCCGTAAATATCCTGATACAAGTTAATATACAATTAGGTACATTTGACTTAGTGAAAGAGCTAATGCTTTAATAGTTAGAGATTATAGGTTTAAACCTAGGCTTATCCAAATGAACCGGTTCAGACAAACTGGTCTGGTCTGGAACTGGTTTGGTTCGAACCAGTTTGGCCGAACTAGTTCCAAAACCAGACTAGTGTTTTTAGCATTCAAATAGAACAGTTCAAAATAGTACCAAAAATCTAGTTCGAATCGGTTCGACTCGACTCGTTTTTTTATACTGGTTTATACTTAAATTTAAATCAAACCACTTTAAACTTATATAATTTTAGAACCGGTTTGAAGCAAAATCAACTAAACCTAGAGATGACTTCAATAAACCAAACCTAGAGATATATTGGACTCTCGTATGTTGATGTTGGACAGGATTTTAGTCGGTTGTGGAACAGATTTTCAATCGGTTCAGTGTGTTATTCAGTCGGTTCAGTGTATTTTTCAGTCGGTTCAGTGTTTTTCAGTCGGTTCAATATTTTTCAAACGGTTCAGTGTGTTGGACAGGATTTTCAGTCGGTTTAGGTTCGGTTTGAACCGGATTATTTCCGAACCAAAATTGTTATAAAAAAACAGACCAGAACAGTTCGAACCGGTTCTGAATCAGTTCGAACCAGACCAGTTTTTTTTTCCTTAAACCAGACCAGTTTTTTTAGAAACAGAAAAATGTACTGTTTTTTTTTCAAACCAGACCAGTTCAGTTCAGAACCGGTTCGACCCCGAACCGGTTCATGAACAAGCCTATTTAAACCTTTGTTGTTGTTACCAACAAAAAAAAAACCTTTGTTGTTGTCTTTAATAGTTCGGTTCGAATCCAAGATCTCTAACCATTAAGATAATACATTATTCCACTAAAACTAATGATACTCAAATTTTTTATATACTTAAATTATATTTAATATACCAACTACACAAGGTGAAAATATATATTTTTTAAATTGTATTCCAACTAAATTTTAAATTCATGAACATGTTATAATAATACATTAATATCATATATTTTGTTACGTATCTAAATTTCTTAGTTTTTACGTTAACTTTGTACCCGTAAATAACATTCACAGTGTATATATATTTTAATAATTAATTTTTAAAACTAAATATTTTGATAATTAATTTAATATATGCTAGATTTTGGAACAATATTTCAAGACTGTTTACTGTCACCGTCCTTTCTCCGACTTCTGTCAAAATTGAAGGGTTTTTCAGACGTACGAGTCCGTGACAAACCAGTTACCAGATGTTCTTCTTTGAACTTCCACATCCACGGAGTAATAATAATAAAAATTTATAATTTTGAAGATGAACTGAAATAAATCAATAACACAAAGAAAATGAGTCAGCTTTAGTTTTTGTTCAGATATAAAAGGGCAAATAAATCATTTTTTGTTGTATAAATAAAACGTTTCATGCTTAAATAAAATATTTTAGACAGTAAGTAAGATTAGAAGCGAAAATACATTCAGATAAGAGGAGCAACCGAGCAATTTTTCTCCTTAATTTTGAGTATTACATAACTTTTAATTTTTAAATATATTTTGTATATGCAGTATTTTAAATTATATATTTTTCACTAAGAACTTATTATTATTATTATTTTAATTGATATTCCAAGATTTAGATTTTGGGTTTATTCCGGAATAAAATAATAATTTTATATGATGGGAATGCTTGCATATATTTATTTCAATAAAAGAAATGAAGAAGGGCTCTATTAAGATGACCCTATTCTTAATAAGTATCGTAATTAATTTGTAAATGATAAAATACTGATTATTAATATTATTTTTTTAGAATTCAAATTTAATTTTTTTAATTAAGAAATGAAGAACTAAATTACTACGTAATTATTTTTATATAAAAACATTTTTGTCATACAAGAGACATATATTATATCTACAGATTCTAGAAGCAAGCTAACAGCTAAGTGAAGAGTAATAATAGGCAGCTTAGACAGCCAGGTGAGGTGACTGAGTGGATCAAGCTGAACGCCGTCATTGGCAATGACTCATTGCCACTTAAATTGGACGTCCCTTCTTCTATCATCATTCTGATCGTCATTCTGATTCTGTTCTTGTCAATAACATCTGACCCGACGACGACTCCTTCCACCTTCATCATACACGGTGGCCATGTCCGCGGCTAAGGCCACTTCTTCCCTGCCTCTCTTCTTCTTCCTCTGTTTCTTCTCTCTCGGTTACGCTGACGAGCGTCAAATCCTCCTCAACCTAACCATCGCCCTCCATACCCCAAACACCGACGTATTCGACTCATGGATTTCCGACGAGACTCTTTGCAGCTTCTCTGGCGTCACCTGCAACTTGCAGGGATCGGTCCTCGAGATCGACCTCTCTAACAAACAGCTCACCGGGACGCTACCGTTTGCTTCGCTCTGCGAGCTGCCGTTCTTGGAGAAGCTCGCCCTCGGCCAGAATTCGATCCACGGGGTCGTCTCCTCGGCGGTGAACAACTGTGTGCGGCTGCGGCACCTCGATTTGGCCAACAACGTCTTCACCGGACCTTTCCCGGCGATATCCTCTCTGACCGAACTGCAATACCTGTTCCTGAACAACAGTGGCTTCTCGGGGACCTTTCCCTGGGTTTCGCTCAAAAATTTGGCCAATCTCGTTGAACTGAGTGTCGGAGACAATCCTTTCGACAGTACGCTATTTCCTGAAGAAATCCTCAGTCTTCCACGTTTGAGTTGGTTATACATGTCTAATTGCAGTATCGGCGGTGAAATCCCACCGGCCATAGGCGGCCTTAGTAGCCTCATCAATCTGGAGCTCTCCGACAATAACATCACTGGTGAGATTCCAGCGGAGATCGGAAACCTGACGAATTTGTGGCAGCTTGAGCTCTACAACAACAGTCTCACCGGGAAACTCCCTGTCGGTCTGAGAAACCTCTCCAAGCTTGAATTTTTTGACGCTTCCCTGAATTACTTGGAGGGCAACTTGTCGGAGGTGAAGTTTTTGACGAACCTTGTGTCGCTGCAGTTGTTCATGAACGACTTCTCTGGTGAGGTGCCGCCGGAGTTCGGCGAGTTCAAGAAGCTCGTCAACTTATCGCTCTACACGAACAAGTTGACAGGTTCACTGCCGCCGAAACTCGGATCTTGGGCGAAATTCAACTTTATAGACGTGTCAGAGAATTTCCTCACCGGTCCCATTCCGCCGGAGATGTGTAAGCAGGGGACGATGAGGGAACTTCTAATGCTCCAGAACAACTTCTCCGGCGAAATACCGACGAGCTACGGGAACTGCAGGACGCTAACGCGATTCCGCGTCAGCAACAACTCTCTCTCCGGCACCGTCCCTCCTTCCATCTGGGGGCTGCCGGAATTGAACATAATCGACGTTGCCATGAATCAGCTCATCGGACCCATCACCGCCGACATTGGAAACGCGCAGTCTCTAGGGCAGCTTTTTGTCTATAACAACCGTCTATCGGGAGCACTACCTGCGGAACTCTCATCGTCGGTGTCCCTTGTCGCCGTTGACTTGAGCTACAATCAATTTTCCGGCAAAATTCCTTCGTCGATTGGGAAATTGAAGAATCTGGGGAGTCTCCAAATGCAGAGCAACGCCTTCTCCGGTACCATTCCGGCATCCCTGGGCGACTGTAATTCTCTCAGTGACCTGAACATGGCCCACAACGTCCTCCATGGAAATATTCCGTCGTCGTTGGGGTCTCTCCCTGTTCTAAACTCTTTGAACCTGACCACTAACAAGCTCTCCGGCCGGATTCCGGAGAGCTTATCAGCTCTCCGTCTAAGCCTTTTCGACCTCTCCAACAACCATTTAAGCGGTCCAATTCCTCCATCTCTGTCCATCGAAGCTTACAACGGCAGCTTCTCCGGCAACCCTGGACTCTGTAGCACCACGATCAGCTCATTCTCTCGGTGCCCGCCTGAATCACGACTTCCCAAATACGCACGGACGCTAATCATCTGCTTAACTGTGGGCGCTATCGTGTTAGCCACGTCATTGGTGTTTTTCCTCCGCGCAAGCAACAGAGAGAAGCAGCGGCATGACGGTTCTCTGAAAGAAGAGTCGTGGGACGTGAAGCCATTCAGAGTTCTGAGCTTTACCGAAGATGAGATCATCAATTCCATCAAGCCGGAAAATGTCATCGGAAAAGGTGGATCCGGCTACGTCTACAAGGTGTCTCTATCCAACGGCAAGGAAGTAGCCGTTAAGCATATATGGAATTTATCTTCCGCCAAGGACTTCAAGAAAAGCCGGAGCAGTTCTCCCATGATGGGTCGAACCCAGAAATCTCACGAGTTCGAAGCGGAGGTCGAGACCCTGAGCTCGATCCGGCACGTAAATGTTGTGAAATTGTATTGTAGCATCACGAGCGAGGACTCGAACCTATTAGTTTACGAGTATCTACCCAATGGGAGCTTGTGGGACCGGCTCCACTCGAGCCAGAAAATGGAGCTCGATTGGGAGACCAGGTACGAGGTTGCGCTCGGTGCAGCCCGAGGTCTCGAGTACTTACATCACGGGTGCGAGCGACCCGTAATCCATCGGGACGTGAAGTCTAGCAATATTTTGTTGGATGAGTTTTACAAGCCGAGAATTGCTGATTTCGGGCTTGCTAAGATCGTTCAGATCGATACAAGTACTGACACGACACAATTAATTGCTGGAACACGTGGATATATTGCGCCAGGTAAATAATTTAGGAGAAAATTATAAGTGTTGCTTTGGATCAGCCATCATAATTTACTCCGATCGATCGATGTTGCAGAGTATGGATTTTTGTATAAGGTGAACGAGAAGAGCGATGTGTATAGTTTCGGAGTTGTTCTTTTTGAGCTTGTGACGGGGAAACGGCCAATGGAGCCCGACTTTGGTGAGAGGAGCGACATTGTTGCGTGGGTTTCTGGCAGCCTGAAAAGCAAAGAGACTGTGGTGAGCGTGGTAGATTCCAGAATCCCTGCCGGACTCAAGGAAGATGCCGTCAAAGTCCTGAGGATAGCAATCCTATGCACCGCCACGGTTCCCAAACAAAGACCCACCATGAGGAGCGTGGTGCAAATGCTGGAGGATGCAGAACCATGTAAGCTGGTTCGGGTTATAATTCAGAAAGACAAGAGTGGTAAGACCCTTTCGGGTGGTGACCGAAACCAAGAAGGTTAAGACATATTTATAAGGTTAATGATTCTCTATAATAATCCTAATCCAGGAAGAGTGGTAATAATCTCAAGTTTGATACCCAATGTAGGAATATAACTATGAGTAATGGAAGAAAATAATGAGCATGCCACGCTAATATTGCCAAAGAAGAAAATAATGATTGGTAGATGATTATGGAAGAGTAATGGTAATGGAGTGAGTGCCCATTGAGGATAATTTATAGTATTATTTATTGTGGGTTTGTCTCAAGCTGTTCATTTTAAAATAGTGTTTAAAATAATTGTATGTATCGTTGGTGTTTCAAACTCATTTTTGGCAGCGTTATAGCGACGGGTCTAAACTCAACTGGAGCCTCCACCGCTCGGGGCTGTGTCAAAACGGAAACTGACTTATCAGGAATTGTAAGAGTTGAGTTAGACTGATTCATTCGATCTTTACGACCTGCGAATCAGACTCGTTCGACCCACCATTTCAAAAAAAAAACAAAAAAAACTTAAATATATAAATAAGACGTGTCACGAGTTGACTCGTGGGTCAAAACTTCTGACCCAAATTTGACCCGTATTTTTACGGGTTATCCATGAGTCGTGTTAAAATTACTCATGGGTCAAAAACTTTGATCCAAACACGATATGTGGACGATCACCCACGGATTGAGTCAGATTTTGACACATATTTATTGACCTAATCCTTAAATATTCCAAATTTAATAATAAAAAAAATCATAAGTCATTGGCATGCCTCATTTTTGATTGTTTTGATGATGACATAGAACCTATTTCAGTTTATTTAGCTACTTGTCTCAATAATTGCATAATTCTTATTATCTATCGCCACAAGTTTCACACCATCGTTCTTGCTTAAAGCATGGGTTTTAGTGATTGTTAGCATCATAGTACTACACCTATGTGTCTATGTCTCTAAACCAATCAATGGCTTACAAGTTACAAAAACTCTATTGATTCCGAAAAACGTTATTATTGCCAACATTATTAAAAAGCAATTCAGAACACTTATATATAAATTATAATTGGGAGACCAGTTACTACAGGACAGCTGAGCTGACAGATAAGTATATGCCCAAACCCTATTTTTTTATATATATAAAAATGCTTCTTTTTTTTTTTAGAAAGTATATACATTATACACGCTCTTTTATAGAGCCAATTTTTTTTGACCAATTTTTATAGAGCGGGGTGATAATTCTATTATTTTATTTAAGGGAAAACTACTTGATGCACGAACTTGTGGGTGATTATCAACTAAGTATTAAATTTTTTTTGTAGCAAATAGGTTGCTGAACTTTCTTGAATACGCAAGTAGGTACTTACCGTTAATTTCCGTTAAGAATAAACATAAAATATCACGTGATGAGCAAACATATATCTTAACTTACACGAATGAGCAAGTAAGTACCTGGACCAGTTCAAAAACCGATTCAGTCGAACCATTTTTTTTTAATAAAAAAAATAGGGTTTATATATCAAACACATGCATGACTCAACTCTAGACGTTCTCGGTGCATCCAGAAACACTCTGAGAACGTCTGGAGTTGAGTCATGTATGTGTTTGATATATAAACCCTACTTTAAAAATAAATAAATAAAGTGGTTCGATCGAATCGGGTTTTGAACCGGTTCAAGTATCTACTTGCTCATTCGTCTAAGTTAAGGTACTTGTTTGCTCCTCACGTGATATTTTCCGTTTATTCTTAATGAAAATTAATGATAGGTACCTATTTGCTCATTTTCATAAGTTCGGCTACGTAGTTACTACAAAAAAAAAGTGTAAGTACCTACTTGCTAATCACCCACAAGTTTGGGTACTAATTTGGTAGTTTTCCCTTTTATTTAATTATTTTTTCAAAATAATTCAGGAAAAAACACCAGATAGAAAATTGAATTATGAGTTTGAATTTTTAAATTACTTAATACATGTTGATAAAAATTGAAATTTAAGATATTGATTTATAAATTTGAGATTTGAAACTTTGATGGACTTAAGTGGTAAATTCAAAAGTCTATGCCCAATATCGTTAGCCAAAGAAAAACTTATTATTTGATAAAAATTAAAAATATAAAGTAAATAACTAATTTATGTCTCTAACTTTATAGATGAAATTGAATTACTTTTAGATTAATCACACAAATCGTTTAAAATTATGATTCAAAGATTTTGATCCCAAACTTCTAAATTCCAACTTTGAAAGTGGTCAATTCAAAATTCAAAGTCAACTCCACTTGCAGACTCATAATTCAAGTTTTTATATAGTGATTTTTTAAAAGATAAAAAAAGGAACAAAAGATGGTTGATTTTCCCATATCATGTTGCTCTTCAAAATTTCAAGGGTTATCGTTTGTAACTAAAAATATAACATCTTTAATCAATTGGAAAAGAAAATCACATTGCAAAAAAGATATTTTTAACGATGGCAAAAATACTACTTTATTTATTTTAACATGAAAAACACCTGCAGATTCATTAAGTTCGGGCAAAAAAATACTATTTTTATTTACACACGTCTATTACCTAGGGGACACGTCTATTAACTAGGATGACAATTTCTGACACGACACGATTAAACAATCTGCAAACGATCTGCAATTTACATGTTTAGACACGACACGATTACTAAACGTGTCTAAACAACTCTTATACGTTTAGACACGATTAATAATCGTGTCTAAACACATCTAACCCAACAAACACACGTTTAGACACGATTAGTAATCTATATCAAGTATGAACAAGCATGAACATGTATTATATACTATATAGACTAAAATAGATAATATTATATTTGATGGATAATAAGTATGAACATATAAATATTTGTAATTAAAAATTAAATATATTAATTAAGTATAAATATAGATTATGTGAGTGTATAAACATTTTTAGGAGTGTATAAACATTTTTGGGAGTGTATCAACTTTGAAGACCGTACTTTGTATATATGTATTTGTGTATATATCTGCTTTAAATCATATATGAGTTTGGCCTTAACGGATCCTGTGTCTAAACAACTCTATACGTTTAGACACGATTAACGACTTATACGTTTAGACACGATTAACGACTTATACGTTTAGACACGAAACATGTTTAGACACGTTTAAGATTTATCTGTTTAGACACGACAAATGTTTAGACACGACACGATTAGACACGATTGTCACCCCTGCTATTACCTCTTAACTATCAAGGGAACTCAGGTTCGTTTGATTCTCCAAATGCAGGAATCATTGAGCATCCACATTATTTTGTCTAGCAACGGCCAAGCTTCTCGACAAGGCGATTCTCAATCTCTATCCGCTTCTTCATCAAATCAGTGTACTTGGAAACTAGCTTAGCATCTCCAGCAGCCACTGCCCGCTTGCAACCAAGAGACGTCTTCTCCAATCCGTGCATGTACATGTCAGATATCGCCACGAAATTCCCTTTCTTATTGCAGATCCATCCATGGGCAGCTCTCAGTGCAGCTCCAAGGGAAGCAGAATCTACCATTGTAACAAGAAAAGGTTGGTTATTCATGAACGTATAATCTGGAAGGGAGATGAATGTATGTACCAGGCCTTTGGACGGTGTAGATATCACAGACAAAAATGGAAGCTATAGAGCTGAGGATAGAAGAATTGGTTGAGGCTCCACCAGTGGCTATAATATGGTTGGGAGGAGATGGCATTCCGAATCGTTCTGTATGTGCTCGCATCGATAGGAACTGTCCCTCGATCAATGCTCGAACCTCTGAGGGAGGATCAAATTCATCAGATTCTTCCCGTTCTTTAAGGGAATTTGAAGTGTCGCTCGATAAATTCTCAATAACATATCGATGGAAACCAACTGCATAGACAAATAATACGCTATCGGGTAAGCTTTCACTAGGTTCATGATACAATCAGTCTAGCCTAGAATGGATATGTTGAAAAATGATATCTTGAATCTGATTCACTAACTACTAACTAGGATTGTTATCCCAGGCGCAAAAACTGTGGATCCCGACAATCGAGCAACAGTTTCTGTGAGTGATACCAAAAAAAATCATAGGCTATGAATCAGATGTAGGATATAATTTTTCAAGGGTTAAATACCAAGTAGCTACCTGAACTTTGGACGTTTTGCAACGAGCTACCCGAACTTTAAAAATTCAAAATGGACTACCTCAACTATGAAGAATGTGCAAATAGCTACCTCCGTCCAATTTCTGACGAATTTCCGACGAATTTTCAATGAATTTCCGACGGATTTCCGACGACCGTTAACGAAAAATTGAACGGAGGTAGCTATTTGCACCTTTTTCAAAGTTGAGGTAGCCCGTTTTGAATTTTCAAAGTTCGAGTAGCTCGTTGCAAAACGTCCAAAGTTCAGGTAGCTACTTGGTATTTAACCCATTTTTCAAATATATGTTCTTTCTGCAGTAAGTGAAAGAGTCTCACCGGGAAGGGGAGGAAGAATTTCATGATCTTTGTAATAGAACCCGATTTTCCCACCTATTTTAGAGATCAAAGCATATGAACAACAAAGGCATAATCTAATGTATTATGAAGCAGAATAACAAAGAGATAGTAACTTTTTTTGTACCGTTCAGGGGCGGTGTTTCGAGTAGATATTTGTTAAAAACATCCCAAGATTTGCCAGCACAACGATTGCGAACATCTTGAATTGTTAAGACCAAAGATTTTATAGTATTTAGTACGCTAAGCTGTATTTATATGAATGGAACAAGATGAGATATGGTAAGTGTGAATGGAACAAGATGAGATATGGTAAGTGTGTATAGTAAGTAACCTTCACGAGTTAGAGATCCGTTCTTGTACACCAACATTACCATGTAGCCTTCTTTATCTACCGGGTTCGGGAAAACATGCCCTTCCAGGCTTGGTTTTGGATCTGAACTTATTCCAAAAACCTGAATAAATCAATGGACCATATCATATCACCTTATTTAGGAGATTTTATAATTGCAACATGCAACTTTGATTGAGACATGTGTACGAGAATGTCATCCAAATAGTGTTTTGCACCGTGAATTTACTGTTTCAACAGTAAATTCACGGTGCAAAACACCATTTGGAAGTTTTTGTATCGTATGTAGAGTTTTTTACGTATCGTATTATACAGTCAGTCTAAAAGTAAAAAATTAACGCATAGTTAGCGTCATTTAATTCGTAATTAAATTATCTACGCACCGTAATTTTTTTGATTTTTTTTTGAGAAGTACATAATTAAATTTCTCATCTAATACATTTACTTATTTCGGTCAAATTATAAAACAAACGATGTTAGGTTACAAAATCACTGTATTTTTAATCAAAAAAATTACCCTACGTAGATAATTGATTTACGATATAAATGACGTTAACCGTGTTGAGTTTGGAATTACATGGTCTGAGTTATAATTTTTCAAGTAAAATTTTCATATCTCAACTTACGGCATGCCGTACAGGCAATCCGTAAATCCAAATTTAATATTTTTTGCATCATTTGAAGCACAATTAAAATATTTACTTACTATAATTTTTTTAAATTTTTTTAATAGATACATAATTTTATTTTTAATTAAATATCGAGTCGTCATTATGAAACAAATTTTTTTTAAAAAAAAGTTAAATATCTTCAGCCATTTGAATAGGCGCCACTTGGGGTGGCGTATTGCCAATACGCGCTACCTGGGGTGCGCGTATATCTATTTTTCGAAATATATTTTTTTCTATACTTACTTTTCTAAAAAAAAAAAATCAAAATGCTCAGTTTGTGAAAAAATTCACAAATGTTTGCAGCTTTAATTCCAAAATATATTTAGCCAAAAAAAAATATATCCAAAATATCGGCATTCATTAAATCTTGAGAAGTTTGAACAAGTAAATGCACGAAAAACTCTATGTATGAATGCACACAAGGTGGATCAAAACATCGAGTAAACACGGCATTTTTAACAAACAATTATGGGAACCATGCTTTGCTAGCATTTCCATGAAGAGAAACTGATTTAGATTTTGACATTGCATGAGAAGTAGCATCTCAACTTACAGTGTCACTAGTGCCTAGGCTGATCACCAAATCTCCGGGCTTGTTTAGTGTTAAACCTACAGACATGAAGTTAAGCAACTCAATAATATCACACAACGGGTAATAAAGTCGAAATTTTGTTAGTGATATATGAAGATGAGTTTCTAATTATCAGAAGCATTTTTGTGTTTAATATGTAAGTTAAGTAATCTACAAGGTTATTCAATTCAACAACCAAAAATTTCAATTACCAGCTAAGCTGTTGGGATTGTCTCCTGACCATTGAACCACCAAGCAGTTCTTGCTGAACTTGTACCTAAAAATATAGTATTTTCTCTTCATAAAATGCCAGTAGAAGCATATAGGACATATGGAAAAAACTGATCAGATTACAGAAACCTCAAGACTAATCTCAGCTGCCATCTCCAGATTTCATATCACTTGAAAATTTTCATGACAACCTATTCCCATAAAGCCAAATAGAAGAACGATGCAGATAACAAAGATCAAAGCTAAAAACCTCTGCACAAAGTAGGGAGCTATAAGACCAGCAATAGCGTATGCAGGCGCCAACTTTCCAAGTTTGTCCTCCAACCCTGGGGCTGTAGCCTGTGAATGTACAATAAAGAACAGTACGAACATTATTTTCTAAACCCATTACAGTAGTGAAACACAGACCTCCAAAGCTACTCTAGACCAAGCTCTGTGCTTAATATCCATCAAATTCATCCCGGCAGCATCTGTTTCATCGATACTAGCATACCCCCCAATAAGAAGAGATGCCATGAAAGAGCTCACAAGAGATATCCTCTCAGTATTTTGATAAACGTCAGGCTTTGTCTTAAATATTTTCTTGACCTGGGGTCCAGTAAATCTCTCATACGCACGTGAACCCGTAATTTGAGCCATCTCCATGGCCCCTCCAACAGCTTCCTCCATCTCCCTACACTCCACTGTTGTGCTGCTGTCCATCCATATAGGGGACTCGTCAATAGAGAAGGCACCACCAAATTGATCAACAAGTAGCTTACTGGGATCCATGGATGATAATATTGCAGAACTCCCTTTCTTCCAATAAACACTACCATGTTGCTGCCCGCTGCCGGATACAGCAGCAACTTTCTCAAAATTCAGTTTTGAATTGGAGAGCTTTTTGAGCATGGTATCCAAAGCATCCACCCACATTAACGTTGGTGACACGATTCTGCCATTAGTAGAAGGATCTCGGTAAACGCCATCTTTGGTTCTGTAATGGGGTAATTCGGAGTCGAAGTGAACTAGCTCTGTGGCAATTATGTTTAGATTAGCGTCTAGCACTGTCGCCTTCAAAGACCTGGAGAATGTATGCAAAATTTCAGCGTGACGAGCATATCGTGAACGAAAATGTCAATGATCATGAACCCAATCTGTGTAATTAGTAATCTGATGAAATTATGGAGGAAGAGAAATCCAATCATCGGAAAAGGCAAGACTTTGCAAGCATTTTCAAGAACGACTTACTGAGTCGAACTGTCGAATCCCAGGAAAAGAGCATCCGGAGGGAGATCGATGTTCTCCATCTACATGCAAGGCGGGAAAAGCAAGGTTACTGCTTCGATCCAGGAACTGATTGCAAAACGAGTATTTAAAAAAAATATAAAAAAATTGAGCCGTGAGTTCCTTACCTCTTTGAATTGCTTATGAATAGAAAAGTTTGAAGCTTCAGCTGTGGAAATGAGGAATTTGAGTTACAGATTGAAATAGTCATGACTAGCTTATGGATAAGATCTGGATAGACATTTTAGGCTCGGAATGATTCATTCCAAATCCATTCCATCTTCATCGATCGGGAAGCAAGGACAATAACAGAAATCGGAAGAGATATTAAAGGAATATCAGCGGCTTGTATTTGTCAGAGTTTAATGGGTATTTTGTATTTAACCCCAAAACCGACTTCCCGCCCATGAGTTGTTCGGCCGAAGAAAGCCCAGAAGTTGTATATGTGTATTTTCATTTTTCAGCCCACTAGTTATCTGCAAAGAACGAACCAAGTCGACTTCTTCGCAAAAAAAAAAACCGAGTCATTATTTCTCCGTCAATTGAATGAGGGCAAAGAGAACAGCGATTTTCTTCGTCGATCGGTTATGCGGAAATCAATTCAAATTCTGGGTTTTCAAATTGCTGTTGAGGCCGTTGTTTTAACTTTCAGAAGGTCTTCGAAGGGAGTGACGAATGGCTTGTATACAGTAAGGAAGAAATGCAATTCAAAAGACAGTTAAAGTTTCTTGTAGCCGCAGATTTGATGGCAATGGCATAGTGCGTACTCTTTTCCACGCTGTCCAAGGGGCAAGGGCTTCGATACAGAAAACTCGAAGTTATTCTTACCACGGTTTGCCACTGAAACTGTGAGAACTTGATCACACTTTGTTCTTGACAGATGAAATTTTGAAATCATCCGTTTCAAGCTCCTGAATTCAAATTAGTCCGCTTCCTATCTAGTACTCTGTTATTTGGCACTCGTGTTCTCTTCTGTACTCAAGGTATTGTTGGTTCTATTGCGATATGAACTATTTTTTCTTGATGCCATTGATGAAGTGAAGCTAACTGTGTACTTTCTTCTTTCTGAAGAGCATCGAGAAGCTCGGTAAAGCTGGTGAGACCGTGAAAGTTGCTCCTGGATACTTCCGGAACCATGTTATGCCAAAGTTGCTTGCTGTCCCGAATATTCATAAGTATGCTTATCTCATCAAGGAACAGCGCAAGGTTCAATTTTGTTACACTAGTTGAATATTTACCCATCTAATTGTACATGCAGAATATTCATACAAATATGTTGGTAACTGTTGTTGGCTTAAAAATTAACTGGAAGTGTCTGCATCGCTTTTTATAGATATACCAACCTGAGGAAGTAGAGGAGGCGCAAATTGTTACAGAAACTGGAGACAATAAGATGAAAGAATATCAGTCTGTCTGGACATTGCTCGGCTGGTAAGTAATCCATTTGTAGTTGGGGTTGATGAAGCTTAAGTAGTAGTTAAGTGAACTACAATTTGTTACAGAGAGGAATTTGCAGAGAAATGGGTAGTGGGAAATACCATTGAATTGTTTTAGAGCCAACTGCTGAAAACCAGTTGAATGTTAACTACAAGTTGCAAGGGACTTATTTGATTAATTAATTTGATAGGCTTGATTCGGATAATCCTTTCAGTCACTTCCCTCCCTCTTTTCTAGGAACTCGTTATGAAGACTTAATTCAGTTGTTAGAGTAACCTTAATATCCGGTTTGTTTTCCACCAGACATCATCAAATATTTTCTGTGGGAAGTTTTAAGACCCTTTTCTCTCAGAGACTCAACTCACAGTAGATAATCCTTTCTTATCATTTTGGTAATTTATGTTTCCCCAGTGGTAGTTTTGTGCTTATGTTTTATCATCTGGAGGTTTTAGACCTCCTCTTCTCTTATGGCCTCAGATTAATATGTGCTTTGCTTTCTTGTTAGAATTGTATGATATTTTTTCCTTTTGTCTAGGTTTTGACTTTTGAGGAAGCTTATCAATGCTGAGAAGCTGCGGATACGTGAATCAAAAGAAGCAACAAAAGAAGATCTTGATTTTGAGGTATGGATTCCTTTTTATGTTATTCTGAATGATATAGTAATACTGTAACAGCCAATTGATTTTCAATCTGTTAAATATTCATCCTGCCCACCTTTCCTTGCTGAGTGAGGTAGAAATGGCTAGAATTGAGTTCCCAATTGCTTCTTAATTGTGAATATCTATCTTCAAGTGTGTAAAATATCTATGGTATTTGGTTTATCATATGGTAGGTGGCAAGGCAGCTATCTGTGAAAATCGAGCCCAAGAACCTCTCATTGCCATCTCCATTTGCAATGGTAGGAGAGCACAAAGTGCTACTACTATTTCCCCTAGTCCATTCCACCGCTAGAGGGAAAATTCAGTGAACTCTCAAAGCAAAAGTCCACTGTAAGTAGAGATTTTGAGACAGAATTTCGATCCTGCTACCATCTATTATGACGATGATGATTGTCGGTGGTAGGCTTTTGATCATTTTATTCCGTGTTTATTATTGTCGAAAGAATTTAGATAATGGATGTCAATATATTTTTAACATTGAAATGGACATGTTTTGTCAACTTTCTCTTAGAAATGTGAGACTTGCTTCATTCTCTGTGGCTTTAGACTCATATGGTGCATCCTCATTGATCCTACCCAGCGTCCCAACTGCACTGCAACTCTTCTTCAGTGACACCACCTTTGATGGCTCGGGGCCTGCAGCCCTTGCTGATGCAACCCGTATGAGCTCCCTCAAGTCTTGGTTCCTGTTGGTCACGGATGCCGACCTAGCACTAAAGCTCCTTGGTAAAGTAGAATAGTGGCAGCTTGGCAAGCCAAAGCTGCCGTATGGGACAGATTCAGTGCAGCCCGACATGGCCTGGACATAGAGATCGATTGCTTTCCTCAGGACCCGAATGGGCAGCTGGAGGATTCGTAAGAAGCAATTCCGGCTGCGGGACTTAGTTTTCGTCATGGTTGTTTTGAAATTTGGTTTGTGGGAAGTAGTAAGTTGATTGTGGTTATATAGTTAGTTGGACAAATAAGGCAGACAAGAAACAAACAAATTTGGGTCGGGAAAGGAAGGGAGGACCAAATTTTTGACTTTATCCACGATGAATAATAATGGTCAAGTGCTGGAATCCTCACTCGTCACAACACAAAATGTAAATTAAAAAAGATTATTTTTTCAATTGATACTGATTACTCGTGATATGAAAAATATATATATATAGGTATGGTGTATGTGCAATTATTATGTAATTTAGTAAATAAAAGATTTCAAAATGTGTTTTTACTAAAGATAGGTCAAATATTACATTGCTTCCTAATATTTGGATAGATTTTTTTTTTTTTTTCATAAAGTTTAAATCGTAAATTTTTATTTTTTCATATTTGGCAAAAGTACAAGTATGCCCCATTTGTCAACTTTTCCATCCAAAATTCCAAATTTAACAAAATTAGTTTTAAAAATTATAAAATTATCATAAAACTTTAAAACTTGTCACAATTCAAATGCTACAATCGAGTTCTGATTCGATTGAGCTCCAATTGAGAGGGCTCGGGTCTGGATCTTGACCAAGACCTGGACCCCTACCCATGGGGGGTCAGTATGGGTCAAGACCCAAATCTGAGTCTCAATTGAATGGGTACTCAATTGTAATATTTGAAACAGTTTGTATTGGTTAAATTGTGACATTTTTAAAAGTTTTCTGTTATTTTTGCAATTTTTAAAATTTATTCTGTTAAATTTAGATGAAAAAATTAACAGAGAAAACAAATTTGTATTTTGACTAAAAATGAGGAAATAAAATTTTACGAAAAATGAAAATCTGTCCAAAAATTATTAGAAATCAATGTCATATTTATGACAGCAGAATAAAATATAAATAAATGAGTAACAAATATTAATCTAAATTCTAAGTTTAACACTGTATTCTTTCACTGTGTCATGATTATTTATTGAATTATATCTTATAATTTTGTTTGCCATGCTTGTAGGTCTAAACAAAATGGCCAACGCACCAAGGCTTCGTATTGGTTGTACTTGCAACGTGCCAGCATCATATAAGAAAAGGTACAGTCTGTGCAGTGGATCGGCATACACCTGATTACACCACCATGAAGCATCATTTTGAACAGACGTACACTTTTTCGCCAATCAATCACCGTCATTCTTTACCCATCTGCAATCGGAATCGAAGCATCAAAAGAAACCAGCAATAATAAAATTGTATTAAGAGAATGGCGGCATGGCTGGCTCGATCGCTGGCCAACTCCCTTCGTCTTGACGACGACGAACACGGCGGAGAATTATCTGGCAATGAAGATGATGAGGAAGGAGATGGAAGTAATAGCGATGTCGCACCTAGGAGGAGCAGCGACAGGGCCAGACGCAGCCACAATAGTGCGAATCACCAACATGAAAGTCGAGATAGCAACCTAGTTGAAGGTGAAGCCCTTGACGAGGCGCAATCTCGTGGAGTTAAAGAAGACTTTACGGAGCTCAAGCATTCGCTGTCACGACAGATATGGGGGGTCGCCAATTTCTTGGCTCCGCCTGCCTCTCATGATGAAGCCTCTCCCTCTCAGTCTGATCTGACGTTCAACGAATTTGATCGATTGGAGTCGCCCAATTGTTTCCATTACGGCGATGAAGGGGAGAGGAAGCCTTTAGATGAAGCAAATTCTGAATTGAGGGTTAATGAGATGGATTGCAAATCGGATCGGGTTGAATCTGTTGATGAAAGAGAATTCGAGGAGGAGCTCGAGGATGAATATCCTGTTGGGGTTACTGATGAGGTATTGGCATTTGCACGCAATATCGCTATGCATCCAGAAACTTGGCTTGATTTTCCTCTTGATGCCGATGACGATTTGGATGGTATGCTGGTTCTTCCTTTGCTGTTATCTATATTGAACATTTGCGTGCTGTTGTATATCCAAAATTATTACGTTGCGCAGGTTGTGATGCAATGATGCTTTGTTGATGTTGAACCAGAGTTTTGGTTTTGAATTATTTTGGCTGGTCCATCGGTGGGCACTGAATTGCATCACTTTTGCAGTTTATTGTTTTCTCAATGGCAGCCTTGGCTGATCTAACATTGGTATTTTAGGCTTTAGCTCAGAGGACTTGTGGGAATCCAAATGAATTAGGAAATTGATACTAAATTAGCTCAGAATCGAACTAGATAAGCATCTCTTTATATTCTCTTCCACAAAATACCTAGTTTCTGACTCATTCTTGAAATGGCCATCAGTGGTATTGACATTTTTGTTTCTCTCTCAAACTATTTTTTGTAGCGAGCTACTGATTTAATTATTACTTAGAAAGCGTGAGCTAATCAGTAAAAGAGACTAGATGTTATCATATGCTTACTTCAAAATTCTTAGTATAGTATCAGTATCAGTATCAGCTGCTGCAAGTTGCTTTATTTCTCCATCCTCAACCAAGTACGACACAAACTGCATTACAGTTAGAAACAGGACAATGTTTTGAGAGTTTGCATGCTTGTTTAGATGCGGCACTTCAATTCTTTTCTCCAACTTAGATGGACATGGGTTCACAATGACATCTTTTGAACTTACCTCTAAGATTAGTAGATTTCCAATTGAACTCAGTCCCCCAGCTTCCACATATTCTAAAAGACATAACTTCCTCCTAAATTACCTAACCATAGTGTTAGGAGGATATAGTTTATTGGGAATTAATGCAGAGTAGACACTGATTGAGCAAGTTGAGCAACTCTATCATGTGTCCAAAGTCTCTTCTTATGGCTAACTAGGCATTAGGCAGGTGCTGTCTTTAACAGATGCCATAATCAGTTTCAATGCACATAGCCCATCCAAGTTATGCTCCCGAACTTATTAATTATTATTTTATTTACTTGTGAATTCTTAATTCTCTAAAATCAGCCTATTGGGGATATATGCAGTTAGTAGTACTCAATGATGAATAGTGCAACCACTCATTCTTGTTTGCTTGTTAACTAAATGTCTAGTGCTTTTTATTAGTGATGGTTATAACACATAAGTGAGATCAGATTGTTTTGAAAAGCTTTTGTTACACTTAGATGACATGAATATTTAGAAGTCATGACTTATGGGCTTTGGAAATTAGTGAATGGTTGCTACATTTAGCCATGCATTAATTTTTTTTGTTTGTTCCTCTAACTATACCCAGAGAAGATAATGTTTTAATATTTGTTTTATCCTCAGATTTCAAAATGTCAACGGCCCAGGAAGAGCATGCCTTTGCTATTGAGAATCTTGCACCGAGATTGCGTGCCCTAAGAATTGAATTTTGTCCATGCCACATGAGTGAAAGTTACTTCTGGAAAGTCTATTTCGTGCTTTTGCATTCTAGGCTTGACAAACATGATGGAGACATATTGTCCACTCCACAGGTACAGTCCTTCCTCATTCTTTAGTTATTGCTGAGATTAGCTGATCTCTTTTGTTTAGATATTGTCAAGTTACTTTTGGTACCTTACAGAAATTTCTAACAGAATACTAGATTCTCTAAATCTCTAATCTATGAGGTTGTTTAATACTAGTTCATATCATGTAATAATTGCTCCAATAACTCAAGAAAATGGATTCTGCATCTCTTGAGTTGGATTCTCTTGTTTAATATTAAACTATTGAGTTGGTCATAAGTTCTTAGTTATATTATAGCTCTGAGTGTTGATCAAAAAAATATTATAGCTCTGAGCTCACAATTTTAGCTCTCTTGTTTCTTCAGATATTATATTGCTGCCAAATGTTGTTCTTTACAAAGGTGTCATTTGGCTGCACAATCTCTTTTCAGGTTATGGAAGCGAGAGCCCAATGGATGCAGGAATTAAAAAAGAAAACAAAAGAAGAATATGATTGGAACGGAAGTACGTGTCGTGTGAGTGAATACGAAAGTGAAGATAAACCACATGAAGAATATCTTCCCGACTCACCTGGCTACTTTCATTCTACAAGCATGCAATATAGATCCTCCGATCATGATAGTTCGAAGTTGTCCACCCCAATGTACAATGATGACATTGAGAAGTATCCATTAGTAAGTAACGAAGTACAGACTGTTGACAAGTCTGTGATACAAGAAAGTAGTGTTCCACAGATGGACAAAGATGTTCTTACAGGGTTTACCCCTAGAACCCCTTTTCAAAATTTCGATGATGAAGATGACGATTGGTTGAAGCAGGAGGATTCAGATTTAATTGGATATAGTGGAGCAGCGGTATCTATAGGAATTGACGAGGATGTCTCGTTTAGTGATCTGGAGGATGACTTGGATGATGTTTCTATGCCAATCAAATCGCAGCCAGTAAATACTGGCCACGAAAGGGAAAGTTCATAAATTTGATTGATGAATTTATGTTAAATCTGCTAACTGGTTGTTGTATTGAATGAAGCAATCTATTGTTGGGGCACCAGAAGGAAAGTTACACACAAGAATGCCAAATCTTCCAGTGGTCAAGGTTGTATTAACTTGACAACTTTGGAAAATCAAAGTTGATAGAAATTGTTCCACCATTGCAGTTCCAATGCATCAGCAGTCGATCAGGGAAGTTGTACAGAAGTGTGTGTTTTGTGTCTCTATTCCAAAATTTTGCTACGAGGTTGTTTTCTTCTTTGCCTTGTCTCTAAAAGAAGAAGAGACCGAACGTTGGGTGCTTGGATGCCAAATTTATAGGATATGGTTTGGTTCTAGCGTGTTGGATCTCGATCGATCGGGATGATTCTTCTTCTTGTATCTATATAGAAAATTCGTTTGGTTTGTATGAAATGCTTACAGCGTTTACAGCCTCAGAAGTAAGAGGAACATTATAGCTTGGAAGTCAAGTTTGACCTACTGTATGATGTTTTGAACAAGTTGGTAAAGAAATCCTTGCCAAATCTGATTGGGGTATATGTAGGTTGAGGAAGACTTACGCTTTGTGAATTATTGTTATTAATTAATTATGGGATTTTAAAGTAAAATTATTATTCGGTATGCTAATAAATATTATATTTATAAATGTAGATTATAACAATAGAAAATGTCGGGAAGAAATATTCATATGATGAATTTAGAAGTATTTTAAGTTTCGCTTATCTAGAAGTGTTGTCATTAACGCTTTATCTCTTTATTTATCTGCAGTAACATATAAAAAAAAATAGGGTTAATTACTTGAACCGTTACTTATGTTTGACAATGTGACTGAACCGTTCAAACTTGAGCTCAACCGTTACTTATGTTGACACATGTGACTGAACCGTTACTATCACCTAACTGCCGTTATTTATTCCCGTTAAGTATTCATATGTACTTGTCACGTGATATAGTTGTAATTTGAACTTCCGAAACTACCCTCAACAGAGCTTGTCTACTTAAGAGCGGTTGTTCTTAGGTCTAGAGAAGAAGCTGAAACGGAAATGGCGACTGCCTCGGTCTGGAAGCAGCTCTTTCTCGTCCAGGTACCTGCCTTTCCATCTTCCATTACTGTAGAAATCGTACTGCCGAAGTTTCCCCTAATTCTTGTAATTTGTCTCTATGTCGACTCTGCACAGTTTGATTCTGAGGTCTTCTCCACTTCCACACATTCAACTTGATTTGCTGTCCAGATACTCGCAGTTGCGCTCCTTTGCTCCAATGGGTACGACAGGTTAGATTATCTTAGGCTTGGCCAAATAAACCGGTTCGGGCGAACTGGTCTGGTCTGGTCTGGAACTGGTTTGGTTCGAACCGGTTCGGCCGAACTAGTTCCAAAACCAGACCAGTGTTTTTTGCCTTCAAATAGAACAGTTCAAAATAGTACCAAAATCCAGTTCGAACCGGTTCGACTCGACTCGTTTTTGATACTGGTTTATACTTAAATTTCAATCAAACCACTTTAAACCTATATAATTTTAGAACCGGTTTGAAACAAAATTAACTAAACCGGTCTGAAATTAAACCAAACCTAGATATGTTTTCAATAAACCAAACCTAGAGATATAGTATGTTGATGTTGGACAAGATTTTAGTCGGTTGTGGAATAGATTTTCAATCGGTTCAATGTGTTTTTCAGTCGGTTCAATGTATTTTTCAGTCGGTTCAGTGTATTTTTCAGTCGGTTCAGTGTTTTTTCAGCCGGTTCAGTGTTTTTCAGTTGGTTCAGTAATTTTTAAGACGGTTCAGTGTGTTGGACAGAATTTTCATCCGGTTTAGGTTCGATTTGAACCAAAATATTTCCGAACCAAAATTGATATTAAAAAAAACAGACCAGAACAGTTCGAACCGGTTCTGAATCGATTCGAACCAGACCAGTTCTTTTTTCCTTAAACCAGACCAGTTTTTTTAGAAACAGAAAAATGTACTGGTTTTTTTCAAACCAGACCAGTTCAGTTCAGAACCGGTTCGGGGTCGAACCGGTTCATGAACAAGCCTAGATTATCTGCCGTCTCTCTTGATTTCTTCATAAATTGTCGCTGCAAACATCGCAATTCAGAAATGGGCATTTGGCCGCAAGTTCTATCTCAATTTCAAGAACCATGCCTGGTGGTATTGATAGTGGATCTGAATCAGAGGATGGTGTCGATACAGACTATTCACTTGATTCCTCCCCACAAGATGAAAGGGTTCCTCATATTAAAGATTACAGATATGTCACCCCTTTGCAAAGACCAAAACATTATGCAAGTAACTATTCATATTCGGATGTTAGTTCGTCTAGAGAAGTTAATGAAAGTACAAAGGCCCGGGCGAGGGCAAAAGGGATGTATCCTACTGGATGGAATGTGTATGGAGAAGATGAGTTCTCAGATTCAGCTGCTAGCTCTTATTTCTCTACAACACGAGCGCAAGGGACCCAGATGCCAAAATCTCGAGCTAATACTTTCTCAGGGACTGTGTCGAGTTTGAGAGCTAAATCTGCGGCTGACAAGGTTGTCTTTGTTCTGAAGATACATTATTCTGTCATTATAAGCTTAGTAAAAGCTGTACTTTCTTTAAATGCTGTTAATATATTCGTGCTTGGCATTTTTGCATAGAATATCATGAAGTGGTTCATCATGGATTAAGTTTGTCAATTTTCACTACAAAAACACATAAATGTCTTCTAATGTGTAATCCTACTCAAACTACTGATATCTTTCTGAAAGGTTGATTCTCTGGGAATTTCTCAAAATTATCGTTTAACATAGTTTTAAGTGTACATTGAGCTTCAAAAGATCTATTTGGTTCCCATGACTTCATTCATTGTTTATTTAATTAGTATTCTGCAGATAGGCGTGGGTCATAAATAGACTATTTTATTAAACTCAAAATGGAAAATTACATATATGTTCTACAATGCAGCGAAGTCATGATCCAGATTTATCTGTGTTTGATGAATTTATTGATCCACTTGGTGATTACGGTGACTTTACAATGCAGAGTGAGCAACAAGATGGGGTTGGAGGCAGCAGTAGAGGCTGCAGAGTTCTTGAACAAGGCAGTGAAGCCTGTGATGGTGGGTGGGCCAAAGCTGCGCGTGGCCAAGTCTTCCAAGGCATTTGTTGAGTTAGCAGATGCAAGTGGCTATGCACTTGTTGTGATGCCATCAGCAAAAGGGCTCATCCCAGAGCACCACCCTCACTTCATTGGGACATACTGGGGTGCTGTCAGTACTGCATTTTGTGCTGAGATTGTGGAATCAGCTGATGCTTACTTGTTTGCAGGACCCATATTCAATGACTGCAGTTCTGTGGGATACTCCCTGCTTCTTGGTTTAAGTAAGGTTCTATGGTGGGACCAAAAGAAAATATTGATGGCAATCTTTCGGTGGATGACACGATTGAAGGAGTTACTGGAACAGAAGAGAAGAATGATCAAGTTGAGCTGTCAACCGAATAGGAAAATATTGTCTTGACAGATACGAATAGGAATAGTGATAGTGAGAAAATATAGAAAATAGAAAATTGTTGTATGTATTATAAATTCGTTTGATGCTACTTGAGGTTTATTTAACTGGATTTTCATCAAATAGAATCAGATATTAAGAAGAAAATAAAATGAAATGGTTGCAAATGTGGTGAATTATATTTGTGGAGAAGTTGTTAAATGGTGTTTTATCTTCTTCTAAATGTTATTAAACGGTTACTTTAGTTTGGACATTTTGTTACCTAACCGTTACTACTTCATAATCCATAAACATAAAAGGGGGTAGAGTCGTCTTTAAATTAGGTCACGTGACACTTTGACGGTCAGATTTGACGGAAAGTTCACGGAGTAACCTTTCAGTTACATCTTCAAACTTAAGTAACGTTTCAGATACATTAATCACATGGGTCAAATATAAGTAACGGTTTAGGTAATTAACCCAAAAAAATAATCATAGAATGAAAACTTTATATGGGCTGGCTATACACTAGACCGCTGCCGTATGATATGTTTGTGACTGGGCCGACTGGAGGATCCTCCAATCGGGTCGCATCAAGATCAACAGAACGCCGATGGATCCGTCTTCAAGCCCAAAAACTGAAGGTCAAAATCGCAGCTTGCTAGGGTTTTGAAGTTCGAATGGCTGCCTCGTCACTATATATGACCGCAGAAAAGTTCTATGAATCCCTCAGCAACAGCGGAGCCTCTGCAGCGGGACAGAGCTCGTCTTTACTGTTACCTTCTCCTTCCATATTCGTTCATCAAATTCAGATCTTCTAACGCTTGATTGATTCATCTCTGGAGATTCAGATCTTCTGATTTTGCTTCAACTACTGGAGCATTTTCCGATCTATACTTAAATCTTTTTGTTTTCGATGACTAATTGGGTCAGAACTAATTCATTTTTTTCTACTTTTGTTTCGACTTCATTGCGGTTCTTCTTCAATTGCCTTCCCTCATCAATTTTAATGGAATTCGTGCGGTGATTATACAAAAAATTGTACTGACTGCTACTGCCATAGCATGACAGACTCATCTATACACCCATAGAATATGAGCACGCCATTTACCCTAGTTACCCCTTCGTCTTCTAGGTTTTGTAGTAACTGTTTGATTTCTATGGATTATGTTGCCCTTGTTTCGATTTTGGTTGGTACAACAAGAAATATATTTTAATTCTGTTTTTGATTAGGTGCTGTGATTATAAAAAATTCCTCGTTCTGAAAGCCATCGCCATGGCATGACAGACACATTTACACCCATAGAATATGAGCACTTTACCAGTTGTCTACTTAATAAAATTTGTGCTTCGTGATTTGACGATGATTTTTTTTTTCCATTTCTGATTTCATTTTTACATATGGAGCTTGTCTTGATTATAAACATGGCAGTTGTTCAATAATTGCTTTGTGGCTATCCAGCTCCATAGAAAGAACACCGGTGGTGTTTAAAGCCCTTATTTGGTAGATGGTATCTATAAATTTGGGTTACGCACACTTCCACATTATAAACAACTAGATAACACTGCTAAAACCAGATCAAATTATAATGATGTTAAACAGATAATAACAGTAACAAGGTTTTATATCATAAGGTTAACATATTATTATGATCCAAATTAAATTTCGAATTTTTGATAAAAGATAAATAAATTGCGAAATAATGAAGATCGGGCTGCTGGAACTTACTAGCTGACAATTGAAATTGCTGCCTTTAAAATGATTGCTATGCAAAATACCATTAGTAAACATACACATCAATAATCCGTTGTAGTCTAGTTGGTCAGGATATTCGGCTCTCACCCGAAAGACCCGGGTTCAAGTCCCGGCAACGGAAGAAATATCCTTTTTATCAATGGGAAAAGTAGGTAAATGCATTTTTTTTTATAACAGCCTCCTATGTTTTTTGATGCAAATATGTCCACTTATTTTATTTTGTTGATAATACCACAAAATGTTTATTATACTCGTTAAGTGTCATGTAAAAAGACATTTTTACCCTTTTGACATTTTATCACCTTTTGTTTTTTAATCCAAACTGAATATGCTCTTCTTCTGCATGCACTTTGGTCATATTCCAAGCACAAAACTTTTGAAACCCTAGTGTCCTTCAAAACTTTCAGTACCTTATTTACTACTACACATGCTTGTGTTTTCTTTAAGAAAAACTTTCAATATCCTTTTTATCAATGGAAAAAGTAGGTAAATGCACTTTTTTTTTATAACAGGATCCTATGTTTTTTTATGCAAATATGTCCACATGTTTTATTTTGTTGATAATTACACCAAATGTTAATTATACCCGTTAAGTATCACGAGTTAATCATGTGTTGAATGTTTATTTTGAAATGTAAAAAGACATTTTTACCCTTTTGACATTTTATCACCTTCTTTGGTTTCTTAATCCAAACTGATGTTGCTCTTCTTCTGCATGCACTTTGGTCATATTCCAAGCACAAAACTTTCGAAACCCTAGTGTTCTTCCCTAGTTTCGTTCAAAATTTTCAGTACCTTATTTACTGGCATTACTGCTACACATGCTTGTGCTTTCTTTAAAAAAAAATGAAAGTGAGTCCTCCTAGGATATTTTCGGTATATACATTTATGGTCAAGCACATGAACACCACGTGAGGGTAATTTAATGTGTGTGATAACAAACATTATGCTGAAACATTTGGTGTCATAACAAACATTATGGGTCCAATTACCAACTGGTGGAAACATTCAGATGCAATTTTCTACTTTTCCCTTTTATCAATAGATAATCATAATGCAGATATGGCGGTACTGATATGAAAAATACCAGAACCATACCTACTAGAATATCTACTAGAATACAAGTTGTCCAGGCTATAATACCACAGTCTGAGCATCGGTATTGCATGCGACATATCTACTAGAATATGCAAGTTAGAGGATTGGGAGAAATAGAGGTCAGGAAACGTGTTTGGTCAGCTGCATGTGCGTATACCTATACAAAACACAAATGGCATATGGACTTGTTGAAGAAAGAAAACACAAAAGCATTGGAGTTTGTAACAGCCATATACACAACTGCATATTGTAGTTATCAGTTTAGGCATTCTTCAAAAACTTATTTGTTGGTGAATAACATTTGCGAGAGCTTTAACAATAAGATCATCAATGTTAGAGATAAGCCTCCAGTTACATTAGTTGATGAACTCCGAAAAATGATGATGCGCGACTTCGCTAAGCGACGACTGACCGCAGAGACTCAGTCAGGGCAGCTTGGGAGGAATATAGTGAAGAAATTCCAAAAAATGACAGCATGGATAGGTGGCTGTCAGGTATTGTATGATGCGGACGGTGAGTATGAGGTACATATTGGACCGAGTATTTCGTATAAAACCAATGTTTACGATAAAACATGTAGTTATGGTGCTTGGGAATTAAGTGGTCTACTTTGTGTTCATGCAATTGCGTGCTTGTCGTACTCCCGTGTTCATGAAGTTGCACTATTCTATCATCATTTCTTTCATAAACGTGCATACGAACAAACGCATGCATGTGTTATACACGTGATGTCGGGGCGTGATGATTGGGCACATACCAATTCCTTACATGTGGATCCACCGGTTGTTAAGACACGTTCCATAAGATCAAGGAAAAAGCGAGTCCGTTCAGCCACTAAAGACTCCCACGCAGGTAGTTCTAGACTCAGTAAAACTGGTTTAAAACAGTTTTGTTCATAATGCAGGGAACACGGTCATAATAAAAGAGGTTGCTCACAAAGAGTTGAGGTTTAGGTATGTCGGTTCTTAACCTTTTGGTTTTGAAAAACATAGATACCAACTGATTTAACGTGTTTTTGGCTCGTACTTTGAATAGGAAACGACTATTCCAAAACTCCCAAAGAGACCTACCAAAAGAAAGGTACAGACCGATGCGCAGACTGAGAGTACACCACCTCTGGGGAAGGCGAACACACGATTGCAGTCCCAAACATCCAGACAAAGCAGTCAGTCAAAGAAAGTTAGAACTCCTGTTCGAAGGAAGAAATTGCATGTCCGAAAGAAGGGTGGACCGAAGTCTGCTTCACAACAAAATACGCCTGAAGTTGAACCACTATAACCGCCTGATGTACCTTTGGAGACAACGAATGCAGCAAAAGATGTACCTGTTGGAACTGAAAATTAGGGGTTCACACCTATAAAAAGGCGTTTGAAGACATTAGCCGTCAAATCATCATCGATTAGCATGTCAACACAATGTAAGTTCGATTTACTATAAGTATTATAATAATTAGTTACTGTCGTATGAACTAGATGAAAAAAGCAGGTAAGGGACGAAAGTTTAAAACTTCTCCAAAGCCGACTTATGTGGATATCGAAGACGATGTCGTATCTTCGGCACCAGTCATATCTGAATCAAGAGAAATAATTCTGCATGATCTACCAGTGAAAACTGTTTTACCCAAAAGGACAAGACAACACAAAAGGTTAATGGGCCAGTTTGAATATCCGGGTGACAGACGAGCTACACAGTGAAGAAACTGTTAAAGCTGTAAATATGTTTTGTGGTAGCTAGAAATATGTATTCAGGTTTAGTACTGACATATAATCGTACCCGGTTAAAACTGTTTTGTCACTTGATGGTGAACTTGTTCTGCGTCTTTTGTTGTAAATGGGTGTGTGAACCTTGTTGTTCTGGAGTTTGTTTGTGTAAATGAGATGTTTCTGTCGGGATATTTCTGTGTAAAACTGTTTTATATGGTAATGAAATGAGTTTCTTAATGTTGTCATGACATTTTGTCTATTTAGTTGCATTTGTATGAAATATGGGTAACCATTTAATCACATAATAAGAAACATAGATAACCATTTAATCACATTATATGCATACATACGTAACCATTTAATCACATAATAAGAAACATTGATAACCATTTAATCACATTATATGCATACATATGTAACCATATAATCAAATTTTTGTATTGCGTGAACACTTTAATTAAGAACAACATTAGTGAAACTCATTCAATGGAACCCAGGATCTCAATAACTAAACTCAGGTTTTAAAGAACAACATCAGTTTCAGTTCATCTTCTTGCTTCCATTTCAAGAAAATATTCAGCATCAAATGGAAAAACAAACTACTTTATAAGTATATTGATCAAAAGTAAAGAACACACAAACATTAATGCATCACACAACTTCGATTTGCAGCAACTTGCAGCACCTCTTGCATTCACAACTTCAAATTTCACTTCTCCCTACAGAACTTGAACTTGACAATGACGTTTCTTTCATAGGGGCACATGGGTAGATGCTCCCATTCCAAAAAACCACACCCAGAACCAGTCATCAACTAGTACCTTCCATGAACCACTGAAAATTAACGCTAATTTTGTCAATTAGGGTTCTTACCAGACTGATTGTGACAGAATAATCAAAATACAAGAGTGGGAACGAGTTTTGCGAACATACCCAGACTCATCTCGACGATTGAGGAGGACGAACTCGGTGTTTTCATTCTTCATGGCCATCTTCGAAGTAGGCGGGAGTGCGGGACTCCATATGTCCAAGTGATTCAATTATAAGCAAGGAAACAAGGGTATTTTCATAATTTCATATGTGTTTGACTGAATTAACAGTGAACAGTAAAAAAACAATTAATCACATAGCAAAACCAATTAATCACATTTTGAAACATGTGTAACCATTCTGAACATTGGTGAAACATGTGTAACCAATTAAGTAATTAACCCTTATATTTATATAATAACCATGGTTATAACCATGAGTATAACTCAAATACCATAATAATTATGGGTAGAAAATTTATCAGCATAATCGCACTGCACCATAATGATACGTTAACCATATTAAACCATAATATAACCATGGTTATGAATTTTCACCATTGTCGACCCTAAATGCGGATGGTAAGTACGTCGACACCATCACATGACAGACTTAACAAAAAAAAATCCCATCACATGACAGACTTAACAAAAAAAATCCTTTAGGCCGACAAACCAAAAAAATTGAGACAGGGTCAGCCCTTTGTAATGGTGCACCTAATTTGTTGACCCACTGGAAAACAAAAAAAGCCCTAATCCGTTGGTGTTTTACAGCTCAACTCCTTCAATCCAGTTTAGTCAAATCGTTGGCCAAAAAAAAAAAGTTTAGTGAAATCAGAATTCAATTGGACTGATCTGCCTTTAATATATCACCACTGCCCCCACAATTTTCATGTACCTCTTCTTCCATTGAATATCCACACCATTTTCAAAGAAAACAAATCATTCATATATACTGGTAAATATCATTTTAAAAGTTAGTTACTCTGATGTATGTTATATAAAAATTGTTTGTATAAATACAGTTGTATTAAGTCGAGTATGAATCAATGAAGAACAATTCCATGTTGAGATCCATGACCACGACCATATAATGAGTTTGAAGAGACACATATATAGAACACTTTATAATGTAAGATTCAATGAGTTTATTTCCTAATAAAATACATTATAACACCTATTAATATAGTAAACATCTTCAATACACTAATACTAATAATACATTCAACTTTCCTAATCAAGGTTAATTTGACAATAGTAGAACAATACAATAAACATTAAACAAAATTCATTCATGCTGCACGAGGACTGCTCCCTGCGCTGCTGTTCGAAACCGATTCAAATGCAGATTTATGCAAAACTGCCGTAGGAGACGAATACGATCCAGCTGGGGAACTCCTCTCCCAACCATCCATCATGAGGTTAAGGCCGGAAGAATTCTTGCACTCCGCAGAGCTGCTGCTGCTACTATTCGCATTCTGCAGGACTTCACCGAGCGGACCGCCCATGGAAATCTGACCCCAGTTGGTCTGTAACTTGGGGTCTTCTTCAAAACTCCCCATTCCGAGATTCAAGGGCAAGAGGGCGAGTTTCTCCTGGTCGGAAGATGACATCGTCGAGATGGACAGGTGGGTGCTGCTGGATTGGATGTTGCTAACGTGGGTTTCTGGTGGGGGCCAATCATTGTTCATGAAGCGATGACGGATGGATTCGTGAAGACTGGTTTCTCTGTCGGTGAGCTCCTTGAGAGTACCAAGGTTGCCGAAAAGATTGTTGGAGCTGTCGGATCCGAGCCTGCCTCTTGAAGATTCATTGTCATATTGCATCATCAGGAAAGGGTTGTCTTTTGATTTGATGTCGTTTGTGAAGGTGGCTGCTGGATTTTGTGGTTTCTCAGTTAAGTTGTCTTTGCTCATGAAGAACCTGCGCCGTGACCATGAATTTAAGTTGAGGTTTTAGTGGAGGGGATTGAGACGAAAATTTTGACTATATATCCAGTGCTCTTTTCTGTACCTGTTGAGGTTGTTTTCTGCAGAAAGACTAAGAACACCCGGCTGCATCTGATAAACGGCGGATGTGTTGTAGGCGGCGGTTGATAAACCACCACCTAACCCCGCCGATGCAGAGGAAGCAACAGGGGGCAACAAGGCCTTGCTGCCATCCTTGGCGGTAGTGGTGGTGGTGGCCCCGGAAAGGGGATGGGCCGATTGGCCTTCCACAGGCTTTCTTGAACGATGGCGTCCTCTGTTCATGTGCCGGTCACAGTATTTCTGGTCCGGCATTGCGTCCTTCGAGCACCGCCATTTCTTGCCGTCTGTTCGTCTGCACCTTCCTGGCTCCGGATCACTGCTGCCGGAGAATCCCATATGGAAACTTCCCCACCCCACTGCACCACCGATGAGAAATTTATTACAGAATGTTGGATTGAATAATAGATCATTTAAACACTGTATTCTACTAAATTTCGGACATAAACAAAACTTACAAGAATTACTATTAGGTCTTAACAGAGAACCGCCATGGTAGAAAGAGAATCCAGCAGATTCAAAGGCTTTCTTGATGGGTATGAGAAGATTAGAAGGAACAGGGATATTAGCATTGATGTACTTGTAGATCAGGGCCTGCTGCTCCAGCTCCATCCATTGGGACGGTGTAAAACCAACTCCTCTGGAACTCCCCCCTCCTCCATGATGATTAGCGCCACTCAAGCTCCTTGAACTGAAACCTGCATCAGAAAATGTCCCAATAATTACAAAACTCGAGCAAATAATTTCACAAAAGCCAAATTTAAAGCTTGACTTTATTGGTTATGTCAGTCATTCCCTCCCGGCCTCCCCTACTACATAATGTGGGATCAGAAGTCAAAAGAATTAACAAATGTATTCTTATCTCTTTGGTGCATTTCAAGAAACATACAAGCTAACAGAACAATGAACATGAAACCTTGATAATTATTTCTCCTTTTACACGACATGTTTTCTTAATTTTTGTACTTTCGGATTTTCAAACCCTGAAAAGTTGGATTAATTGATTAAGGGATTCAAGTTTAGTCCAAAAAAAATTTGTGCTGCTAATTTGTCTTTGAACCATCTACCGTAACAAACCCTTTGATTTATGTGGATTTCTAAGGTTTAAATGTTGCTAAAATCTGTTCTATTTCTATCCACAGTTAAAAACTCTCAAGAACTCACGGTGAATAAACCAATACAATCGAAATTTCTAAACTTTCTTTCAATTGAGAACTGACAAGACGACATTTAAATATTTCACGTTTTCCTCAATCAAAATAATAAAGGCTGCTCTGGTAGAAATTATTTCTACTTCAAAAAAAAATCCGACACGTATTAAAACAGAACCGCCATAAAAGCATCTGCATCAGCATTTACTAGAGCTACCCGAAGATGAAAAAAATTGAACTTTCACTTTCGCTACTCTGCAACTAAATACCTGAATAGTTACTACACGGTGATGAGGCAGAAGCAGGGTAGTTAAAATACGGCAATGTGGACTCTGGTTTGGGGGATGAGAAACAGAGCATCTGCTGCTGTTCTTGACGGGCAGCAGCAGAGAAGAGGCTGCTGCCGCCGCTGAGGTTGTTGGATCTGATAATTGAAGGAACGACCACACCTCTCTGCATTGCCTTGGAGACAGAGAAATCATCTGTCTTGGCCAGTTTTGAGCTCTTCCATTCATAGTCGGAAACAAAAGATCTGTCTGTTTTGAAGATCCCGGAATCGTACAGTCTCTGTTTTGACTCAGGATCCAGAGAGGAAGTACCAACGACCAGCCCGTCCACACCCACTGTCCCAAAATCCATAAAGATTTAAGGGATGGAAAAAAAATTCAAACTTGGGAAACAAATGATCGTACTAACTCATCAGGGGAAATGGAGCATCAGATTTTTAGTCGTTAGCTACAGAGACAGGAGCTGTTGGAAGGAGGGTGTCCGCAGAGTTGCAGTTTTAAGGAGAGAGAGAGACGGGAAGAGAGCCAGAGATAGATTTTTTAGTGAATTTTCAAAGGCTTAAATGTAAAATTATTTTTTAAAATTACACATTTTACAAAATTAAAATTAAACTTCTATATGACATCCATTTCGTTTTAAATAATATTGAATCAATTTTATTTTTTTATTTTATATCTTAAGGTTTACGTTTCTGTGCAAATAAATATTCAACGTTTATAATATAATTAATTAGATGAAGAAAAATAAAGTAGATTAAATGTACGAATATGTAAAAGAAAAAATACGACATATATATATTTGAAAAGCAAAAAAATACTAATAATTAATGATGGATACATTATATATGTCAAAACGGGTCATGAGTCGATTCATGGGTCGTGTCAGAAATCGTCTGACCCAAACACGATCCGTGTACTCGTATGCGTCAGTTTTTGAAACTCAAATCTGACATGTGAGACAGAATAACGCATCAGGAATAATAAGATTTGAGTCACACTGACCCATTCAACTTCCATGACCCGCGGGTCAGTCTAACCCCTTCGACCCACCGATACATAAAAAATCAGAAACATACTTCAAGACTACTAACTGAAGCTTGACACAGATTGGGTCGATCCATGAGGTGGGTCATCCACGGGTTGGGTCAATTTTTGACACCCATAGGATGCACATAAAGAAATATAAAAAGACAAACATACTTGCATATTTTAATTCTTTAAAAAAAGTAAGAACTAAAATTTAAAATTCTAATTACTAAAAAAAAAAAAATTGAAACAAATATGATATGATACAAAAATTTAGTCAGTAAAATGTAGGATAGAAATCAAAAGTGGAATATATTTTAAAATTTACTCTATTTATTGTATGTTTTTTTTATAATTACAATTATTTATATGATTTTACAAACGATAATTTTTTTCATTTAATCTTTCTTATTTATACTTTTGTACTTAAAAAATAAAACTATATATTTCATATGACAATTTGTATTGTCTATATTTTCATTTAAAATGGTTTTCTTGAATATTACTTTTTATATCATTATATTAAATTTTAGGATATTTTTTTACAATTTTTAAAGTATGTTACGTCAATTTTAACAAAAACAAATGATACAAATAGTTTTTTATACAAGACAAAAAGTTCAACTAACAATATATTTGGAAATAAAAGTTTAGTTAGTAAATTGAATTTATTTGAAAAGTAAGTATTTTTCTTTATAGAAAAGTAAGTATAAAAAAAAATATTTCGAAAAATAGGTATACGCGCACATCTGGGTAGCACGTATTAGACATACGCGCCACCCCAAGTGGCGCCTATTGAATAGGCGCCACTTTGAAGTGGCGCCAGGCACTATGTTTTTTTTAAAAAAAAAAATTTCTATAATGACGACTCGAAATTTAATTAAAAATAAAATTATATATTTATTAAAAAAATTAAAAAAATATAGTAAGTAGATATTTTAATTGCGATTCAAATTATGCAAAAGATATTAAATTTGGATTTACGGATTGACTTTACGGTATGCCATAAGTTGAGATATGAAAATTTTACTTCAAAAATTATAACTCAGACCATGTAAGTCCAAACTCAACACAGTTCACGTCATTTATGTGATAATTCAATTATCTACCTAGGGTAATTTTGTTTATTGGAAATACAGTGATTTTGTAACCTAACATCGTTCGTTTTATAATTTGACAGAAATAATTAAATGCATTAGGTGATACCCTTGTAATATATAAAATAAGTTTTTGAAGATCTAATTGTAACATTCGTAAAATTATACTATTATTTTTGTAATTTTCAAAACATAATTTATTTAGTAGGAAAATTGTTGATGGAGTGAGAAACTGAAACTCTAACCAAATATAACATTAAAATCAAGAAAACAAAAAACAAAAATTAAGAGAAAATTATTATATTATATTTAATTATTAAGAGGTCGAACTCATGTTTTACCATATAATGTACCTACCTTTATAATAATTGTCTTATCTAATTTGTTATGAAAAATACAAATTAAAACCATAATTTTAAGATTAACTCAACTAATAGCGTAATTATTTTTGCTAAACTGAATTCTAGTATGTTGTTAAATCTTAAGAATGATCCTACCAACTGCATGAGCATGAAACTGATTAAGTATGTGATACGCTTCACTTGGCCTATCACTCTATAGCCTATCAGTCTGAATGGTGCAAAATATTATATATATATAGGGTAATAGATTAAATAAAGTAGCAACAGGATTATATTGGTATGCAGATTTGGAAAATTTATATTTGTCTTGCATGCTTGATATTGCATGCACTATAACCTTGCAGCATGTAGTTTTTAAAAGCCTATGAAAAATAAAAGACCAAGCACCACACTGCCACTCTAAAGTAAGTCTGTAAGCTAATTGCACCCTTAACTATCCAAGACTGCCAATTATGTCCAGTATTTTATTTTATTTTATTTATAAGCACATACATATAGAAGCACGACATTTTATGAGATATTTCTTTCAAATATATATACTAGGGTTAAATATCAATGAGCTACTGAACTTTGAACGTTTTGCAACGAGCTACCCGAACTTTAAAAATTCAAAACGGGCTACCTCAACTTTGAAGAAAGTGTAAATAATTATCTCCGTTCAATTTTCCGTGTCGTTGGAAAGTCGTCGTAAATTCATCAAAAATTGGACGGAGGTAGTTATTTGCACCTTTTTCAAAGTTGAGGTAGCCCGTTTTTAATTTTCAAAGTTAGGGTAGCTCGTTGCAAATCGTCCAAAGTTCAGGTAACTCCTTGGTATTTAACCCTATATACCAAGTCTTCACCCCTACAATTACAGTTCGACCGACAGAGCTACTTGTAGAGCGGCTTGTCTGTCTGGTCTATTTAGGGCTAGTAGTGGTGATAAACCCACTCCATTATGTAATGTCCGACTTTTCGTCCACCTTACTATACTTCGATCACCATCGTAACCCAACACTTTGCACTGGACTCGTCAACGTAGCCCCACCCGTAGCCTATGATTAAAAAGCCGGTCCGTTAGGTCCAAGATGAAATCATTTCCTTTTTTTTTCCAGAAGCAATGCGAACTCGTAACTTCAAAACCAAAACACTTAGGAGTAAACGCTCTCAACCACTAGAACTCAGTATAGTTGGTATTTTGGTTGAAGAAGAAGAAAACATATTCTCATAAACCTCTTGTGGCTAAGTCTACGAGTCAGTAGGGATTTGACCTAAAGAAACCAACATCTCAAAAAAAAAAATCTTTTTATTGTTTATTAAAACAATTTTTTTTGGGGGGTCAAATTATTAAAACAAATTGAATGGTGCAAAAAGAACAAAATTTATTAAAATATGTTTTTTATTTATCGGATTCCATTTCCGATGCTTGAACCCGAAATAACTGGAATGCTACAGTTTCGAAAAATTAAGATACAATCTTCTCCCAAAGATAGATCAGGGTTGAAGTTTACTATAGCCAAAGTTGGAAGTGCATCAGCAGCATTATTTTGGCCCAGCCAGCCAGCCACCACACCAGAGAAGTGAATGGTTCCTGTCCAGTCCATAGGAGAAGAAGGGCTATATGGTACGGCTAGCTTCTGGTCTAGTCTACATTACAGAGCAAAGCTACTGCACGCGCGGGTGCTTTGAAGACAAACAAAGTGAGCTACACACTGCACACACTCTCTAGGCGTAGCTTCGGTACAAAGACCAGATTGCCCCTATACATAATACGAAATTCCACAAATTCATCCAAACAATAATGCATGACATATGACAAATGTATAACGAGTCTTGATTCTTAAATTCTGAATTTAATACATGTATCAGAATTCATAATCATCATTAGTATTAGACTACACATATTTAAATTTAGAAAACGCCGACAAAATTAAAGACTCCCTTAAAATATCGAGATGAAATGGACGTAACTCATATGATGAACTTAAGTAAAAAGTTTAGTATTCATATTAAATTAAAATTTACACTGATATTTTCAAACGAATTCATATTCATATTCATAAAATTAATTAAAATAAATATATATTTTAAAGTAACATTTATCTCCCTAAAATAAATCCCCTCATTTAAGACCGCCCATAAGTCGACGATCTCATTAACTAATGCATCTTTGTTCCCTCACGTGCCCTTTCAGTCGGTGCAAGTGGAGTGGATACACGCTATCCTTTGTGTACCTTTCGTGTCGAATAACTTGTCCTATCTCTCTATTTATTATATTATATTATATTATATTATATTTAATTATTGTTTATTGTGGATGTCAATTAATATCGACTTTCTATAAAATAATTAATAATTCCATTATTATATGATATGATGAATGTGAAATGTAGTTGTTAAGATTATATGAAATATTCTCCAAGACTTGTAAGTTGTAAGTTTGGCTGGTACGGGAGATCGATTGTCCATAACAAGAAGCATAATATCTCCTTTAGGTCGTTCATATTTAGGTCGTTCATAGCTACTACTCTACTCAAGTCAAAATTGTGGGCTATATATAGAAAGTAGAAACAAAAAAATATATTGTGCATTCAGCTATTATTATTAAAGAATGGAACTTACTTGCTACTAGGTATACGTATATATCTGTTTACATATATGCTAGAAAAAAAATTGATTTCCATGATTTTATTTTTTAAAGTGTAAATTTAGTAAAAACAAAATATGTAATTAATAATATTTGTTTGTACTATACTATAAATCATTTAAAAAAAATTGTATGGTTAATGATTACACGCTTATAAGTTTTTTGTTTAAAGTTTTAGAAAAGTTCATCTCTTTAAACCTCACACTTCTTTAAAAAAAACATATTGTAGACATGATTGGTGTAATTTTTGTGATTTATATGAAGCTGATGATGAGATTACTGGTAACGTTAGACTTACTTATATTTTTATAAATGTGATAATTTTGTCACTCAGTTTTTTTTTTGTAATAATAATCATATTGAGTAACTATTAATGAATTTGTGATAAAGAATGAGATTGTAGTCAGAAAATATATCTTATCCTGACAAAAATTGATAATATTTCATGTTAATTTATATATATAGTTTATAATCCTTATATTTATACATTCTATAGAGTATATAGTATAGACTAGGCTGTAGACTCCTCCTTCCTCCTCCTCCCAGTTGATGTATGGTGATTGCTCACGTGGGTGACCTCCTTTTGCTATTATATGTGTTTTGGTAGGTTTGACTAAAATCAAAACTCGCACCTTTTGTTGACTGCTTAGAACCACCATTTAATTTTATTTTTTAAAATATATTAAATTAGGTTTTATGAGAAAATTAACGGGGAAGATGAGAAATCATCAATTTACCCTTTAAATTCTGTCTTGCTTACGTAGCTGAACAATTGTCCGAGTGCCACATAAGACACCACTTTGTGAAGAAGATTCTCTCTAGAATTAGTATCATAGTTACCTCTGAAGTGCTCTCAAATTTCACACATTCGCTTACTGTAGTTGAGACTGCAGAACTTTTGAACAGCAATACACTTAAGGAAAATCAGTTTCAGAAGCTGCAAGTCATGGAAGAAATTGCACCAAAGACAACTACAAGTTCCACCTCCTACAAGGAAAAACTCACTTGGATTATTCCGGGGGCATACAAAAATGCATTCTATCAGGAATGTTCGAATTCGTCAGAATCTTTTCCCACAACAGGCCAAGATGAAGAGAACTCGAATGGGAAACTTTCATATACCATATCCAGAGATGAGAAAGCAAGAATACAAAAAAGGTACGAGCAATCTATTATCGTTAAAATAATAGGAATGAGCATACCGTATCACCTTATGGTGCTGAAAATTCGAAATCTCTGGAAACCGGAAGGGGAAATGTCATGCATATTACTCGGGGAAGGCTTTTATCTAATCAAATTTACTTGCTTGGGAGACATGGATAGGGTATTCAGAGATGGACCTTGGTTCATCAATGAGCAATTCTTATCAATTCGAATTTGGGAGCCCAAATTCAACCCTGAAAGAACCAATGTTTCTAAGGTGGCAGTTTGGATTAGATTGCACAGCTTACCAATGGAATATTTTGACCCTATAATCTTACATGGTATTGGAAATACAATAGGACCTCTGTTGAGAATTGATAGTTTTACTATAAACGCTGAAAGAGGGAAATTTGCACGACTTTGTATCCAGCTAGATTTGAGCAAACCTCTTCCGCCGTCTATTGACATTGATGGATATTCCCAAAAAATATCCTATGAGGGAATTCAATCAATCTGCTTCTCGTGTGGCATGGTGGGGCATACAAAAGATCTATGTAATCAGGTCACTCCAGCAATCCCAAGCTCGAATGATCAAGTCTCAAATGAAAACACCTCGGCCACGGCTAAACCTCCAGTTCCTAGCATAGAGAATCTAAATGGAGAACAGGGTCCTTGGATGTTGGTTACTCGTCGAAAAAAATCTGTGGCATCGGAAACGGTTAGAATATGGCGGGAGAATCAATCAAAGCCTATATCTGAGGCGCACAAAAAAAATTGAAATCCTTCTACCTCATGATCGTACGGGCAACCACAAGAAGACTGATGAACTCGTCGGAAACCTACCTTCATCAACTGACGGGAGTCATGCTTCCGACAAGGCAACATCAGAAAGACCTACCGGGAAGAAGAGCTCGTCGGAGACTGATCGGGAAGAGGAAAGAGTCGAGACAGGCGATGGGTGGAGACACAACGGGAATATCGCAAGTGTAGGTCACGGTGTCGGACCGATCGAAGTGAGTGGAGAGCAGTCGAGCGGCGTGGCTCGAGGTAGTGACCTATCGAGGAACATGGCTCGAGGGAGCGGCGTGGCGAGGGAAAGGAAAAAAAAGTATAATATACAAAGTGGCTAAGGAAGGAAATCCAGTTCAAGTGGTCGCAGTAGAGACTCGGCCGAAGACAACATCGCATGCTGATCTTGGTGGGAAGGGAATAAATCCACGGAACAAAAAGTCATCAGCTCGGGGCGAAAATGTTTTGTTTAATCACGGTGGAGGGGAAACAGCTTTTAGTGCGGAGTTGGCACAAAACCAAGATGCGGATTGTCGGCCATGCGTGTTGGAGGAGCTGCAGATGAAGGCCTTGATGGAGATGCTGCTGAGGTGGAAATAATAAACTATGAAATGGTGGACATGAAGAGCCGATCGGTCGGCCATGCGTGATGGAGGAGCTGCAGATTGAAGTCTTTAAAGGAGATGCTGCTGAGGTGGAAATATTAAACAAAGTAGATGGTGGACAAGATGCATTAAACAAGGTGGTGGTGGACCATGCTCAAAGTACTATCTTATTAAACAAACAAGGGGAGGAACATGGTGAAGTGGCCGAAAACAAGGGGAGGATGCTGGGATGCTGCATGATGTGAGGGAGGATGCCAAGAAGCTCCAAGGGGGAGACCACTTCAACTTGTCGGGTGATGGAGGGGCCGAAGTGGGCCGAGCTAAAAGAAATGAGGTGACGGGCCCAGTCGGTGGGCTAGACAGCATGAACCGCATGAATAGGGAAGGGCTAAATGGTGGGCTACTTTCAACTCCTAGGCAGTTGGGCCAAAGTGATAGGCTGCCTCGGGTAGAAGGGCCCATTCAGTTTGGAGGGCTGGACCAGAATGCTGATGCGGGAAATTGGGCTATAAAGCTTAAAACTATCAAGGAAGAGCTAAACCCAACCGATAACACCCTGAAATTTTCTTTTATTAGCCATGATTATGATCATAATGAGAGAAACAATTTAACTACTTATGTGAATTTTTCTAAGCCCAGGGACACAGGTAAAGCAGTAGGTCGGAAAGATGTTCCTTTAAAAAGCCAAGGACACAAGAAAAATGCGAAGTCGCGATCCCAATTGGATACGGTGGAGAAATGGCCAATATACTCTGCAAAGACACCTACTGCGCAAGGGAGTAAGAATGCTCATACTCAGGGAGGTAAGGGACAATGTGAGGTTTCTAACATGTGTTAGCTCTTTCTATTTTGTTTGGTGGTTCTTTTAACATATATTTTTTATGAATCAAGTACATCCTTCTAGTAATATGGTCCCTGAAAAAGCTCACATGAGATCTATTATGTGGAATGTTAGAGGTTTTGGTAATCCAGCAGCTGTCAAGGCGGTTAAGCATCTCATTCATATTCACAAGCTTACAATGTTGATTTTAATTGACACTAGACTCAGTGGTCAAAAGATGGAAGACCAAGCAGGGAAACTCCCGTTCAACAAGTTTCTGGGGGTGGAAGCTAGAGGTTTTAAGGGAGGTATTCTTGTGCTCTGGAATGATTTCGAGACAAATATTACAAAGATGGCGTCTACAGAGCAGGAATTACACTTCAAGATCCAGGTTATCCCTTCTAACCTGTCTTGGTTCATGTCTGCAATTTACGCTAGCCCCAATTTAAATGAAAGATTACTGTTGTGGGATAATCTTAAGTCTGTCGCAGCTACTATTTGTAGTCCTTGGCTAGTAGTTGGGGATTTTAATGATGTCACTAATAGTGTCGAAACATTGTGTGTGTGTGTGTGGGGGGGGGGGGGGGGGGGGGGGGTAATAGAGTTTGCATGAATAGAGTGACTCTCTTTAATGATATGATCAGTGATTGTAACTTGATTGATCTTGGCTATAGGGGGCCAAAGTTTACTTGGAGCAATTTGTGGGAGTCTGGTAGATTTATCCAGCAGAGACTAAATAGGATGATGGCGAACATGGACTGGAAATTTAGATTTTCTAATGCTTCTGCGACGCACCTTACGAGAACCCACTCTGACCATTGCCCGCTCCTTATAAATTCTGGTGGAGACGGTGGCAAAAGGGTAATTCAGCCATTTAGGATGGAACCTATGTGGCTTGATCACCCTAGTTTTGAATCTTTGGTTAAGAATTCTTGGAGAGAGTTTAGTAATAGGATCACTCCTGCCATTAACCATTTCCCTGATAAAGCTAGAGCCTGGAATAAGGAAATTTTTGGTAATGTGTTCCAGAGGAAAGATAAAATCCTACGGAGGATCTCAGGAGCCCAAAAGTGTATTGCTATCTCTCCAAATGACTATATTGTCAATCTGGAAAAGAATCTTCAGTCGGAGCTTTCTGAGATTCTGGACCAGGAAGAAAAACTTTGGGCTGCAAAGTCGCGCACAAAGTGGATCAAAGACGGGGATAGAAACACCAAATACTACCACATTTCTACTCTTGTTAAAAGAACAAGAAATAAGATCTTGGCTATTAAAGACTCAATTGGAAATTGGATCTTTGATGAGGGTCTCATTCAAGAGGAATTTCAAAAATTCTTTTCAAATCTCTTCACAACTTCTAAGGTTTCCTCAACTATGGAGGTTGATCAGCCTGTTTCCTGGAGAATTGCTCTCTCTGATAATCAAAGCCGCCGGCTTAACAACTCCATCACTTTGGATGAAATTAGGAAAGCCAATTGGGATCTTAAACCGTTTAAAGCCCCGAGACCGGATGGCCTCCACCCGGCTTTCTTTCAAAAGCTGTGGAACTGTACGGGTAGCTCTCTGACTGAGGCTATCTTTGAGGTGTGTAAAAGTGGGTCTATCCCGACAAGTTGGAACGAGACGTTTATCTGCTTGATTCCAAAATGTAGTCAGCCTAATTCAGTCTCCCAATTCAGACCTATTAGTCTTTGCAATTCTATTTACAAGGTCACTTCAAAAATCTTGGTGAATAGAATTAGACCAACCCTGAAAGACATCATCTCCCCTTTTCAGACTAGTTTCATCCCTGGTAGAAGGGGTTCAGATAATGTCATTCTGCTTAGAGAAGTGCTGCATTTTTCAAAGCAGAAGCAGGGCAAAACTGGGTGTATGATCATCAAAATAGACCTTGAGAAAGCTTATGATAGAATTGAGTGAGATTTCATCAGAAGAACGCTCATTTTCTTTAATTTCCCGGATAAAGTCATTCAGTTGATTATGAGTTGTATCTCCACGTCTTCAATTGAAATTTTGTTCAATGGGGGGAAACTAGAAAAATTCTATCCGTCTAGAGGGATTAGGCAAGGGGATCCTCTATCCCCGTACATCTTTATCCTATGCATGGAATATCTGGCGTTTCTTATCGATGAAAAAGTTATGCAGGGACAATGGAAAGGAATAAAAGTGGGAAGAGGTAACTTGACTTTATCCCATCTTTTCTTTGCCGATGATCTCATTCTCATGGGAGAGGCGACTCCGGAAAATTGTAACTGTATCAACTCGGTCTTAAAAGAGTTTTGCGCAATTTCAGGACAGAAGGTAAATCAGGGGAAGTCAGTCATGGTTTTCTCCAAAAATGTTCCAGCTACCCAAAGAACTCAGATAGCAACCTGTTTACAGTTTACAACAGTTGATAACTTTGGATCTTACCTTGGATTTCCTTTGGATTTGTCCAACTCGAAAGTTAGCTCTTTTAACTTTATTTTGGATAAAGTTAGAAATAAACTCTCGGCTTGGAGGGCAAAGCTGTTATCAATGGCAGGTAGAGTGACGTTGGTCAAATCGGTCTTGTCCACTGTCCCCTCCTACTATATGCAATGTACTATGTTGCCTAATTCTGTCTGTAAAGAACTAGACAGGATTAATAGGAATTTTGTTTGGGGATCCATGGACCAGAAGAGAAAAATCCATTTGATCAATTGGGAGGAAATAACAAAGCCGAAAAAACTTGGGGGTCTTGGTTTGCAGTCAGATGTGTATCGTAACAAAGCTCTTTTGGGGAGTTTGGCTTGGAGATTGAAGAAGGATACGGCTCCTTGGGCTGTGGCCATTAGAAACAAAACTTTTAAGAAAGATGGAACTTCTCTCGCTACTTCAAACAAAACGCCATGTAATTGGAAAGCAATTAAGGAAGGTATGAACACCCTTAAATTAGGGTCTGGATGGGTGATTGCAAATGGTAGAGATATTAAATTTTGGCACGATAACTGGGTGGGTAATCAACCTCTGCGAGCGGCTATCTATGGTCCTCTCAACTATGAAGAAGACAGTCTGATGGTAGGAGATCTCTTCCAAAATGAAGAGTGGAATCTTGATAGAACTTCCTTTGACTTCCCCCAAAAAAATTTGGACATGTTTCGAGGTACTCCAGTGGACAAGACCAATGTATCCTCGGACACGCAAATATGGATTGACACACACTCAGGGAATTACTCTACAGCATCTGCATACTCTCTTTTAGCTGGTCATGACACAAATAACCAGGTGATTAACCAATGGGATTGGGTTTGGAAGATTCAGACTATCCCAAAAATTCAGTATTTCATCTGGTTATGCCTTAAGGATAGACTTGCCACCAGCAAATTACTGAACCATAGAGGATGTAATTTGAGTCATCTATGCCAAATTTGTTACTCTGGGGTGGAGGACATTGATCACATATTGCGTGGGTGTAAGCATGCTAAAGAGATGTGGATTTCTGCCACTGGTCCGCCTAACTTGGGTCAATCTATCGACTACCCTTTGAATGAATGGATCAAGAAGGGTTGTCAGGAATCGGATGTCAATATTCAAGGTATTGAGTGGAAGTACTTCTTTCCTTATGCGATATGGAACATTTGAAAAAATAGGAACTCTCTTAGTTTTAATAATAAACCTGTTTTTTCTTCTGTTTATTCCTTATCTTTATTTCAGGCAAAGTTTCACAAAAATGTTTATCTTGAGACTGACAGTGCTAATGAGTTCATTTCCATTGATATTAGTTGGGTTCCTCCCAAAGAGGATTGGTTTAAAATTAACACAGATGTAGCTGCTAAGGGAAATCAAGGTTGCGCAGGAGCCGGTGAGGTCATCCGTTACTTCAGGACTCAATGGGTTGCAGGTTTCTCAAGGAATTTGGGTTGCTCAAACAGTCTCACTGCGGAATGTTGGGTCATCCGAGACGGACTGCTTCTGGCAAAAACACTCGGATTAAAATCTATTCACCTTGAAACGGACGCCCTCTTAGCCCATAAGGTAATTTCTGATGATAATATGTCAAATCAAAAACTTATGTCGATCATTGCCGATTGCAGGAAGTTATTGATGCAGTTCGAAAGAATGAAGTTCAGACATATTTTTCGAGAAGCGAATGCAGTAACGGATATCATGGCGGGTATGGCGCTCAATCAGAGACATGTGTTTGAAATTCATAGCTCTCCTCCGAAGGAAACTATTATCGCGCTCCGGAAAAACGTTGTGGGCTTTTTTGTTCCGCGAGTTGTTAAAGTTAGTTAATTTTGGTTATGTATTCTGAACTTGGGTGATTTTTTGTCACCTTTAGCAGTTATTTTAATTCATAATTATAAAAAAAAAAAAAGAATCATAGTTACAAATTTTTCCATAATAAAAATATTGCAAAGAATAAACCTTCTCAAGTTGGCAATTAACTTTCATTTAGTTGCATGACAAGTTATTATATTATAAGGCACGTGAATACGTCAACATTATTCCCCTCTAGGATTCAACTAGGTACCGTAGCTTCATATATACATTATATATATATATATATTGTCTTGTTTTTTCCAATAAAATATTATGCGCCGATGCATCCTTCACGTACCAAAAAAGTGACCTAAGATCTGTTTTCTTTTTTTAATAAAAAAAATAAAAAAATCAACAACACGTTAACGTAGCTTTGTTACAACGAATAGGTTTTGTCTTTAATCGAGTAAATTGTTGACGAATGAAAAAACTGAACGATCTTTTCGTACGACACCCCAAGAATAGCTGTCTAAGTGTCGAGACATTAATTCGTTGGTGTTTTATCCCTTCTAAGCAAGTAACGTTAATATACGGCGGAATAGTTTCTGTTGAATTTTTTTACAAGAGTGAATCATTTGAGCGTACCATCCGTCTTGCTCGAGATTGAACGTACGCTCCATGAGATGACCACAGCCGAACCCACGGGCCGAGTCCAGCGGCTGATGCGTACATGGGTAGGTCCCCCGGAATGTCATTAAGATTAATTGTGACGGAGCTTGGTGCGGTACATCACTTCGGGGGGGTCTTGGCCTCATTGCGAGGGATCATGCGGGAACCGTGATAAGTGGCTGAGGCGTAGTGCTATTGGCGGGGTCGGTGGACGAAATTGAGGCACAAACGGTCTTTCATGCGGTTCAACTAGCCATCGACATGTCTTGGTCTAAGGTCATCATCGAGACGGACGCCTTGAATATCATCAACCATATTCATAGGCGGAACTTTGCTTGGAGGATTGATCCCATTTTGTCTAATGCGGTTTTTCTATCTTCGTCGATTAGGGAAGTCGCTTGGGAGCATGTTCCACGATCCGCAAATTCTTGTGCGGATTGAATTGCAAAGAATGTTCTTGCGGGGTTGTGTTCTTCGGATTGGGTGTTCTCACCCCCAACCCCCCTTCTTAGATGTATTGTAGCGGATAATATTTTGTATTCGGTTTCTTCTTTGGTTATCGAATGAAATATGAAGTTGTTATTGGCCAAATTTATTTTTGATCAGATGGTCAAAAATAAAATCATTTGATCATGCTCTAATTTTATTATCTCTGTAAAGATTTAATTTTATATTGGTTAACTAACTCTATCCATATTTTAATTATTTTTTAAAAATTAATTACCACTAGTCCACTACGAATCCTTTCCTTTTATTTTAAAACCCCTTAGCTTAAAATATCAATTTTAAAAGATGAAAAAAGAACCTTGCAAGAGCAAGACAGCCCATGTTTAGCTTCCGCCTTGGACTATGGTGTTTTACTAGGTATTTGGTGTTTTTTGTAGTATGATGACCACCATTGTCTTAAATTGTGTCCCAAACCAAACCCTAGAATTAATTTAATTGCAATAGCTAGTTGGGGAAGAAGTAAAGCTCTAGGTATTATGTGATTGTTTTATGGCAACGAGAAGATGACAAAGATTAGTATTTCGAGATTGGGAAAACCCAGGAAGGACTTATTATTGTAATAACACCCCTTGAGATGCTTCTCCTAAATCCTATCATATAATAATAATAATAATAATAATTCATGTAAAGCCTCGAAGTGATAATCTTTATTTATTTATTAATTATAATACAAATAGGATTTGAATGCTTGGGAAAGGTCATCTTTGCCACTGTCCAAAAAGCATAAGTAGCTAGAGAAAGGGATGCACTTAGGGTTTATGGTTTGTGTGCGTTTCGATTCAATTAGGGTTTATGATGATGATGATATTGAAGCTTACCTTGACGGTCAAAGCATGCAATTTTATTTTGTGGGTGCAAACTAATTTAAATCATTCCAAGTGCCTATGCTTTGTGTTTATTATCCTTGTTGTTCCCACACGATGTTTGAGAAAAACATATACTTCCTCATCTAATATTCTAGGGTGACTCATTCGAAGCCTACATCACATGCCATGAATTGAAAAATAGTATTTGGAAAAGTAAAGATTTGATTAATCAAATCATTTATATGGATTCTTGTGTTCTTATTGAATGGAAATTAATCAAAGAAGTTAGGGCTCAACTCTCGAATATTCGCACGCAAAAAGGTACTTATATAGATAACAATCATAATATATACTTTATGTTTATTCAAATATATATATATAGTTGGTCAAAAAATATATATATATATATATATATATATTAAAGTTTTGTTTATTTATATATAACGCATGGAGTGAGCATGCAAACCAGCATGTGAGTAGACCTTGGGATTGGGATTGGGATAGAGATAATCGGTTAACCACTATAGCTTTGTTCATCCAGAAAATGTATATTGGTACGTATCGAATGGTAACAGAAAATGCACATATATATATATGTATAAATATACGTCGAACATGGGCATGTTCGTATTATTCTTTCGATTGCAGCAGAAGTGTATATGTAAATTCAAATTGTGTGATCCTCCTGGTATTTATTATATGAAATATAACGTGGCATAATATTTATGCAATTGGCACACTCACAAGGATTTTTATTCTTCATAATGGGACGTACATCTTTGGAAGGCGTTAATTATTGAGTTTGAATAGTTTTCCTATACGCGTAAGTGAGCAAACCATGATGTTATCAGTTAAGTCGTGACATGTTTTTCGGAACCGTACTGATATAAGAATTCATATTATTTTCCTAAGGATAATCAAGGTAATCCAAAAATCAGTTGATGTGCTATACCGAGTTGGACAATCTAACGACAATACGTTCCGAATAAAGTTAAACATTCGCTATATGTATGCACAATACGAATGTGAACTCGATAGATACTTCATAAACTCTAGCTAGTTCCTTAACACAATCATCTTACTTAATATTTATGTAGAAGATTCTTCAAACTATTTCATTCATCAAGTAACGTTACTTCGGGCAAAATAAATAGTTATTTATGCGTAGAATAAAATAAAACTATTTCATTTATACTTGATTTAGGATTTCATTTTTCTTAATCAATGAGTTATATTATATATTTCGTATCATTAATTAATTTAAGAAGGTTGGTCGTTTTACACTTTTACTATCTGCACAGTGGTAAACTACTTTATAATTTTCTGGAAGTTTTAGTTCTTGGGTTACTGGGCCTTTAGGGCAGCGCTAGAGAAAAGTTTTCTTTTTAGCGGGCCTTCTTCGACTCAATATTAACAAATATTCTTGACAAGTCCAATATTACCATCTTATGAAACAAAAGTCCCAATATATATATAATTATATATTAACGTCGTATTTACGCAAAACATAATCAAATATTATATAAGAAATTGATAAATATATTTGAAGTCCTTTCATATCACTTCTTACACCAATACTCGTATTCATGAATACAACTAATATTTTATATTGCTAATATAGTAAATACTCTTACAATTAATAAGGGAAATTAATAATTTCCCTACACTTATATGCATTTTTTGTGTTCCCTGCTGAGTGACTCATCATGTTTGTTTTATTTCAATTTTTTTTTTTTATTCACGTTAACAATCAACACTTAAGAGATAAAGTGGTGATGAGAAAGATTTTCCATTCCTAGTATTAAATTCTAATTTATTTAACTTAACTTGTCAAAACTTAATTAATTTATATATATATTACAATAGTGAAGAATGACATGGTAAGCACTTATAAAACGATCTAAGTGTTTAAATTTCAAATTAACATATAATTATTGATTATTTAAATACCCGCTTGTCGCTCTTCCAATTTCTTTCGGAACCGACGTGGGACAACTCCATTCCATTTCCAGTTTGTAATAGCGTACGCAGCTTGCATTAAAGTCTATGACTATTTTTTTTAAAATTAATGTCATAAATAATTTATTTTGTCTAAATATTGGTGTATATATATATTATGAAATATCTAACAAATATAAATTATACGTATAGTTTAGTACTTAAGTCTTATCTCTCTAGACTAATGTTGGAGTGTTTGATAAACACATACACATCTACTCTAAGAGTGCGTTAAGTGCCAATCGCATGATTATTTTTCGCCTAAATTAACGAATGATCAAAATTATGAATACGGCATATTGAAAAATGAATGACCAACTTCTGTGACGGTTATATATTATATATAATTAACTCCCTAATTTAATATTTTTTCATAAACTATAAATACTCTGGATGTGGTGCCACATCTTTGGTAACCCGTCACATGACGCTATGTATATTTTTGGTATGGCGTGATTAGTAAATAATGGGAAGGCTATGGCTAGGGGTGTATATATTTATAATATATTTCTTTTAATGAGATTGAATTCCTGAATCATACAAATTGGTCTATAAATTTAGGGATCGCATTTAAATTTTAAAAATTCATTATTAAATAATTACAAATCATATTTAAATTAATTATATATTATTTCGATGCTTATTTCGACACAATCCGGAACTGATCCGTCTCCCCCCACAATCCGGAAATGATCGGTCGACACAAACACGCAACAATAGGTGCGGTTTGGAAGGTTATGATGATGATGCGTTGTCACACGATTAACCATAAGGAAGAATACACCAATCAACTGTTCACCATCTCTGCTCTGCCCAAAAAGTTGGCAAACACAGCGAAGCGCAGAAGAGACTAGAGAGAAGCGCATCCACATCCAGGAGCTGAGGGTGCGCGGCACTTCTCACGGAGTTCTTCATTGTCCGCAATCTACAAGTTCCAATTATGGCGATGGATCCGTGCACGGTCGGATGGATCTTTGCCACTACATTCTTCCTCATCGCATTGTACGGGTTTGCGCTGAAGAAAACGAAGCGCGAGAATCGAGTTGGTGCCGGAAGCGAATGTGTCAAGAGTGTTGTGAATACCGATGAATCCGTCCAAGACAATGCCGACATCATTATCGTTGGGGCTGGGGTCGCCGGCTCCGCTCTCGCCTACACTCTCGGCAAGGTGCCCTCCCTTTCAGTTCTACTTCTACGTGTCTTAATTGTTCTCGTTCTCTTGAGTTTTGCAGAGTGGGTAAAGGGAGAGAGGCCTTGTCGAGTTACTCGTCTTGGTAACTTTCCTCGTGGCAAATTGAGCTAGCGTCTTACTATTCATGGTTTCATTGACAAACTCTTCTGCGTGTAAATAAGCTAGAATTATTATACTCCGATTAATGTTGGTATATGTTACCTGTGCAATTTTTACTGTTGCATATGGAACCGCTGACATTATTTTCTGTGACGTATCCTCTTTGTGTTTCCTGATGAAGATTTAGTATCTCGTCACACTTAATATTGAGGCGGAATAATTGCCCTTCGATGTGTATTGATATCGATAACATGATTCGATTATGTAAATTGACGTTAACACATTGGAAGAGAAGAAGAAACCTCCTATGTGTTTGTTTTTTGCTCAGCATAAACAATACCACATAATTAGGTCTTGATAGGGTTTGTACTGGTTCATTGTTGTTTGATGATTAAAGGCGTGGAAATTTCTCACGTCATTTCGTTTTCCCTTGCTCACTGATATTGAGTGAAATATGCATGAATCACAGTATGGTAATAATTTACTTTTGCCAGTGTCTGGATTAATGTATCCGCAAAGGAGATTAATTTTGAGTCTTTGCTGGTAGATATGTCTCATATGGCAGCACCTATATTGAGAGGCGTAAACTGAGAATAAAAGGATGTCTTTGTCTAAAATGGTCCAAAGGAGAGAAACACCCTGAAACTGCATTTTATTTTATGTACTGACATAGTTGCTGAGTTTTTATTTATTTATTTTCAATTACTAAATTGATTACAGCTTCACCAAAAATCCAAAACGTTATTTCCAGATACAAATATTCAACATTTTGTCTGAAATTATGTTGTGGTTAAGCAGCTATCCATTATTGGCTGAGTGTTTTTGGTGGTGAGAGCCTGTTTTGATTCTGTTTCAGTTAGTTCTAGCTTCTACACAAATTGTCTTTGGAATAAATATGATATAACAGAATCTATTTTTTTCTTCAGTATTACTTAAAAGAGATATTTACACTTGTAGGACATAATCTCCTGATAACTTTATAATATCAAGGAAAATCGTCTGAACTTTGAGATGCCTTTGTTTTATTCCTTGGTAGAGTACCTTTCAACATAAGGCATTGGTAAATTGGTCTTACTTGGTCTAAATACTGCATGCTTTATTAACACTTGATGGTTTGTTATCTTTAGAGTTATTTTATGATCATTGTGCTCTTTATATTTATATCAATTTGTTCTCTCTAGGACATGGTTGTTGTAGTAACTCTTCCGAAAGTATTAAACTGAAATGTAACAGTTTATTTTTGGTACTAGGATGGCCGTCGCGTACATGTGATCGAGAGAGACTTGAATGAGCCTGATAGAATTGTTGGTGAATTACTACAACCAGGGGGATACCTGAAGTTGATTGAGTTGGGACTTGAAGGTATTGGAACTCCAATATTAATGGAAATGCAGTATTCTGTTCGGTTTTGGTTATTAGTACATGAACTCATTGTTTATAACTGAATGCAGATTGCGTGGAGGGAATTGATTCTCAGCGAGTCTTTGGTTATGCACTTTTCAAGGATGGAAGGAATACTTGTCTCTCGTATCCCCTGGAAAAGTTTCACTCAGATATTTCTGGAAGGAGTTTCCATAACGGACGCTTCATACAGAAAATGCGTGAAAAAGCTGCATCACTCTCCAAGTAATACTATATACTAACTTTTTCATTCGGTTTCTCATGGGAATTTTTTGGCACAGTTGTCTTCTCTTGCTCAGCGCAATCATCGTCTCTTATACACTATACAGTCTTTGGCTTCATTTGAAAATTTTGACTGGGTTAAATTGTAGCATCCACTGAGCTTTTAATTGGTAGTATTTGTGTTCATCCCTGCATTGCTCAAATCTGCACTTGTCTATATATAAGTGATGCCACGGTTGTATTGTTTCATTGTCACTTATTTCTTCATGGAGATGTGAATGATGGGTTCTAACCATCTGAATGACAAGGCCCTAGTGTAGCCGATTATTATATCTAAAAGCAAAATAAATAACACATGTAAATTACTTTATTTCAGATCGCTTCTGTAAATTGCATATCATATTTATCTGTGTTTCTTTTTAAAGTGTACGACTTGAGCAAGGGACCGTTTCATCGTTGCTTGAAGAAAATGGAACAATCAAAGGTGTACAGTACAAGACAAAAGATGGGGAAGTACAGTCAGCCTTTGCCCCTCTTACAATTGTTTGTGATGGGTGCTTTTCAAACTTGCGTCGATCCCTCTGCAATCCTAAGGTTTAAGGCAAATCTATATTTTTCACTTTCAATCATTTTTATTATCATTTTGATCCTGCAATCTGAGTTTTGTCATCCAAGCATTGAGTCATGCATGCATAATGGTTTCCTCCTTGACCAACTTGTGTAGAATTACTGAGATGACGCTGTGGTCTACTGCTTTGTTTAGGTTGAAGTGCCATCATGCTTTGTTGGTTTGGTGTTGGAGAACTGTCAACTCCCATATGTAAACCATGGACATGTAATTCTAGGCAATCCCTCCCCCATCTTGTTCTATCAAATAAGTAGCACAGAGGTCAGGTGTCTGGTTGATGTACCTGGGCAGAAGGTTCCGTCAATCTCAAGCGGTGAAATGGCAAACTATCTCAAGACGGTTGTGGCTCCTCAGGTACTTCATTTTATGCACAAAACCAATGTATATGTTCGTGTACATATTTTCAATTTGTTCTATTCATTAATGATCAAATGATGACTTGCTCAGCTCAAAACTCTCTCTGGATTCGGACTAAGCCAGTTGATTTCTTTTGGTTTTAGGTACCTCCTCAAATTTATGATTCCTTTGTAGCAGCAGTTGACAAAGGAAACATAAGGACAATGCCAAACAGAAGCATGCCAGCATCACCATACCCGACACCTGGAGCTCTGCTAATGGGGGATGCATTTAACATGCGCCATCCATTGACTGGTGGAGGAATGACAGTTGCACTTTCTGACATTGTTGTTCTGCGCAATTTGCTCAAACCTTTGCACGACCTGAATGATGCCCCAACTCTGTGCAACTATCTTGAATCATTTTATACTTTGCGTAAGGTAAGTGGTTCTTCAATCTGAAAAATCGTGGGTTTCTCCTTCCAATTTTTCTCACCCAGTGCACTAAACTAGTTTCATACATGTATTGTTTGGGCTTGTGCAGCCAGTTGCATCCACAATTAATACACTAGCAGGGGCACTGTACAAGGTGTTTTCTTTTTCGCCTGACCCAGCAAGGATGGAGATGCGGCAAGCCTGCTTCGATTACCTAAGTCTTGGTGGGGTCTTCTCGAATGGACCCATTGCACTTCTGTCCGGCTTGAACCCTCGGCCTCTGAGCTTGGTGGTTCACTTCTTTGCGGTTGCAATCTATGGTGTTGGACGTCTTCTGCTGCCATTCCCTACACCTGAGCGCTTCTGGATTGGAGCAAGGTTGATCTCCGTAAGTGTTGTTCCCTTTCCGACTCTTTTGTCTTTCCACCTTACCATATACCAACCATAGATTAGGTACTGCATGCAAAACAAATAATAATATATTCTTTATGTTTTCTTGTACAAACAGGGGGCATCAGGAATCATCTTCCCGATTATCAAAGCTGAAGGGGTGAGGCAAATGTTCTTTCCTGCCACAGTTCCAGCATACTACAGAGCCCCGAAGGTGACGTTTCCAACTCCCGAGTGAAGCCATCAGGCAAGGACCGACCAACGTGTAATGTTTAATCGAGTAATCTAAGTTTGGTCTTTAGAAGTTGTCCATATATAGCAACTATTATCAAGTCGTTTGGTTCATGCTGCGATGGGTATGTGTTCTATGCTCATTGTTGCAGTGAAAATGCAGTTGGTTCTTTCATTGCTTGTAATTCGTTTGGGGTGGTAGTAGTGGTTGTCAGTGTTTGAACATGCTTTCTTTATGAATAGCTGATTGCTACTTTTGCCAACCTGTATTTCTCAATCGCAAATCTCCTTTGTGTATGATCTATCTACTGAAGCCAACCGACAAAGTTATTCAATCAGAACTTCTAGCGTCCTTATGTTCTTGCTTGATAGCCTCGTATGCTGTGCTTACCTCCTTAAACTTGGCCTCAGCAACCTCTCCAACATGTCAACAGACCCCATACCCTTCATTACTCTGTAATGTAAAATGAAACTACTCGCGTCAATCAATAATGACCAAGCAGTATTCAACAACCAAGCCAGCATCACTCACCTTTATTTATAGTTGGTTTTGGTCGGGTTGAAATTGCGTTGCCTTCTCCCCTAAACAAACGCTTTCTTCTTACCAAAAGAAGATATTATACACGCACTTACCACATAGTAAATGCAACCACCTAAAATCAAGTAACTAAAGGTCTCTCTGCTGGAGCATTAACAATTTAACTCATTTAACAATCTTTCACGTATATTTTGAAAATTTGTTAATAAATTTTATCTGATAGATAAGGAAACAGGGAACATCCTACTATGCAAAATAAGATTCGAGATTAAGATTCATCATCATTATTACTTTCTACCCTATCAGCAGTGAGTAATGTATGGTTATCATAGTCACTCTGAATCATACCTTTATCTCAGCTTCTGTATATATATAGGGAGGGAGTATGTCTTTCTTGATCAGTATAGTGCTTACTGTAGAGGAAGACGATGTCTAACAGCTGAGCTAGCCTCCAACAAAGCACGATTTCTCTACTATATAAAAATACTACTTTGTCATGTTGTCTAGTCACCGCAATTCTCATTGTCTATCATTAACAGAACTTAAATCTGAGTACTGCAACAGAATCAGCATCTGTTCTGATAGAGCAAAATCACCTATCTGATTTGCATAGAATCGACTACTATAATTTCTTTACTTCATGCAATTCCCACCCAACTAACTTGTGACTGATGCTGTCTCTCTAAGGTTGAATGATATTTTTTAACTTAAAAAGTCTAAATGTTATTACACTACACACACAAAAGTATAATCACCATAAAAAGAATTTGCAGTTTTTAATGATCATTGATTTAGTAAAGATCGAGGAATCAAATTTTATTATCCCCACTGCACCATAGAGACCTCCAGCATCTAACATGTTCCACCCATTTGTCTAAACATGAATGAAGAAGTCAAATGTTTCTTAAACCAAGAGATATACGCATGAAAACTGCATGTAAGTAACTGATCATTATCCTCTTCTGCTGTTTAGAACGATATGGGATCTCTTTAGATGAAGGAATCAGATGTCTGGTAATTATGTACCAAAGATTTATACGATAAAGTCGTCATTCTCTCCATCTTCTCCTCATATTCGAGATCCATCACATAGTATTTATTGTCAAGTTCATTGATTTCGTTCCGTATTATCTTAGATGACTTTGTGCATTTGGCTACAAACTCCATTTACTATCTCTCTACCAATAGGGAATATTATCATGTAATCCATTTTTAAAATTTTGGAATATCATTTGAAATCAACAACAAAATATTCATTATTTTTTTTCTTCTGATCCACAGAAAGCTCCCATCATTCGATCATCACAATCCACCCACGTGTATCTTCAACTACACCCATCTGGATCCCCACAAGGGTATTGTACAGCTTCCTACACAAGCCCTGAGAATCTTCCCTGAACTCAACCCTACAACAAATATTACATAATTGTCACACTTATCATCAAAACTAGAGAGACAGCAGACCAATGAAACAGCTAACTCTATGGATATACCTTGTATCTTTGTAGGTGATGCTTCCGACAGATGCAACCACGACTGCAGTTCCTGTGCAGAAAACTTCATCTACATCCATTAACTCATCTACTGGAATAACTCGTTCCTCAACCTAACATCCATTAGTAGCATACATGCACGGGGCAACATATAAGCAACTGCAATTTTTTCTTTATTAATACATCCAATTAGGGAGCTCGCAAGTACCGTATAACCCATATCACGAGCGATGTCTATGACACTTTTCCTAGTGATTCCAGAAAGTATCGTGCCATTTGTAGCGGGTGTTGACAGTAACGTGCCCTACAAGTAAACGCACAACAACATTGAATCAATAACTGAAAAGACATTCTTATTGTCCATGTTTTTGATAGCTCCTCTAACTAACACATAACTAGCTAGAATTTGTGTCCTTCTCATCCGTACCTTTCGTAGGAAGATATTGCAAGATGAGACTTCCTCTATGTTCTTCTTGTTCACTGAGTCGAGGTAGAGGACATCAGAGAATCCATTGCTTTTAGCCCTTGTTATTGCTTTCAAAACCTTCAGAGAATAATAAGATCATTTAGGGTAATTAGAGTTCAATTAAAGATGAACAAGACGTTATTATCATTGTATAGATTTACTTCCTCACCGGTGCGTAGTTACTTATAGTCTTCACCCCTCCGGCGCCACCACGTGATGCCCGATGAAACTCATCCTCTACATACAAATTCAACGGTGCAGAACCTTCCTGTGTTTTCAAGCAGTGATTGAATCCTAGCTCAAACACTTTGGTTCATTATCATTATGATAGAATAGAGTACTTTTTTATATGATTCACCTTGAAATAGTTACGAACGGGTGATGCATAGATCAGGAAAGTGTATTCAGGCGCAGGAGCCAAACCCAGAATAGGTCCATTCCCTATCAGCAAAGGTCGAATATAAAGTGACCCTTTCCCAGGAGGAGGAACCTAAATCCATCCCATGGATGGATAATAGTAATAATAAATATCAGACCACATTAAATTCTAAGTATAAACTGGTTTGGTCGTGAAAGAAAAGAGACACAAGTAGCTATAGTAATTATTTATTACCCATCGTTTGTTTGCAACCACGATTTGTTTCACAGCATCAACGAATTGCTGGACTGAGGGTGCGGGCATGCACATTCTTTCGGCTCCAAACCGCATGCGGAGAGCATTCTCATGTGGTCTGAATAACAAAATCTCTCCTGTTTCTTTCCTGTATGCTTTTAGACCTTCAAAAAGTCCCTACGTAGAGATCAAATATAAAACCCTACATCATCCATCGAACTGTTGCTCGATTTTGGGATAATCGAGATGAAAAATAGTTACCTGGCCGTAATTCAAGACTCCAGCAGAAGGACTGAGCTCGATGTTCCCGTAGGGGCTTACCTTGCCTTGTTCATACCGTTCGTCGACACCGTTGCACTTCATAGTGTACATGTAATCGGTTGGCATAAGACCAAATTCCAGGTTGTCCCAATCCACATCCGCGTATTCATCATCATTTACATGTCTGCAATAACATTTTCTGTTGTGAGTTGAAGACAAGAGATTATTATATGCTTTAGAAGTCTCTGAGTCTCGTGTGGTCTAATGATGTATCTAATTCAGAACATTGCTGGGTTTTGATTGAATTTTTAATACGCATATAAGGGAGTGTTTATACGTTTTAATGTTTAAATAATTATATAAAGTTGCAAATATAATATTATTTCCCCAAAATTTCATTCTTTTGTTAGTTAAGTATTTAGCTAGTGGTGTTCTAAGTCACCTAATTCCACAGGCCACTAGTGATTTATAAGTGATTGTGGGATAGAAGAGTACTGCAATCAAATTATATATATAATGAAATTTTATAATACATGTTTCATATGAGTAGCCTAAAAATGATATTAAAATACAACCCACACAGACAAGACAAAGCCCGACGTAAAAGTTTTATGACCGACAAGTACGCGTGTCTTTACTTGTGTATAACTTTATAACATCTTTATCATATGAGATGGACACCACCAGATAGAAAAAAGTACGATTCTTAAATACATAATTGACGTGACAAGACGATGATATTTTCACCTCATAATTTCGTAAGGTCGTAATTCTCTAAAAAAATCTTATCTTTCAAATTTTCCTTACGAAATCTTCGTAGTAAAACTAACATTCGTCGAACCTGGAAACAGATGTCTCACATGCCTTTTGTATAGCCGCAGCAGCATGTGATGTGTACGCAGCTTCACTCTGGAAACAAAACATGCATGCATTTTCATCACACTGCTCTACTTTTTCATTTCACAGTTGAAGGATTCGACTGATATTGGTAAAGGATCAAACTCTTTGATCTTACAGAATCTCCATCGCCCTTGATCTACGTTAAGTACAAAGACGAAATTACAAACCTGCAGATGTTGTCGGGTCATGATCGACAGACAGGTGCAGCTGCTCCTTAGGGACTTATTACCAACACAGAAAAATCTTGAAATCATGGTGGTTGCTTGCTTCTTCAGTTGACGAAGAGATTCAAATTGAACTACGAGGAATTAATGATGGAATGAGGGGGGCCGATAGGAGGAGAGCTGGGATGTAAAAGAATAGAAAACAGTCTCTATATGAGGAGGAGAGGATTCCAAGTTAGACACGGAATACAGTCCTCGTCTCTATCTACGCAACAGTTGATTGAGGCTGCAACATTATTGGACAGAAAGGCCAATGCATGTATCTATTTGTCAATATCTAAATTCAAATAAAGAGAAGTATTTATGGTTTTGTAGGTTGAGTCTCCACGTCATGAGGTTGAGGATATAGCTAGACAATGCAGTTTACAGAGCAGAGAGATGTGTATGAATCATCATATATATAATGAGAAAGTTTTAGTTTTCAAGTAACTGTTACACCAAATGTTAACTATTATGTACATATCTTTATCCACAACAACTACCTGTAAATATTAAAATAAGATTGTTAACCCTAAAATAATAAATATTAATTGTCTAATAATATACATTGTTTATTAATACTAAAATCATTTCAAACTTTTGACTAATTTTAAATACATATGTATGGTGATCGTGATACTATTAAGTACTTTGTTTTTTAGAACGCATTCTAGATAACTATCTAAAAATTACAATCTATTATTACTTTATAAAAATTGGAGTTGTTTTGGCAAAAAAATTCAACGGTGTGACTTTATTATTATTTTTATTGTATTTTGTTTTCGTACCAAAATAAAAAAGGGTTAAATAGCAAGTAGCTACCTGAACTTTGGACGTTTTGCAACGAGCTACCTCCGTCCAATTTTCCGTCGGAAAGTCGTCAGAAATTCGTCAAAAATTGGACGGAGGTAGTTATTTGCACTTTCTTCAAAGTTGAGGTAGCACATTTTGAATTTTTAAAGTTCGGATAACTCGTTGCAAAACGTCCAAAGTTCATGTAGTTACTTGCTATTTAACTCAATAAAAAATTGTCATTTATTTATTTTTCCTCCTTCCCAAACAGATGCCTCCCTTCCATGCACGCATTCTCAAACAGTGTCACGCTTCGATATGCCTCCCTTCCCTAACTAACCATAACGATTCCAAGCCAATCATTCTTACTCTATGGAGAAATTTCGTGATTCTTGCTCAAGGAACAACTACTGAAGCAACAATCAATGATGGAAAGCTTATTTTTAACCAACAAACAATCAGCCATATATAGTACGGCTCCAAACCACATAATTCAAAGATTCAAGAAGCTGAAAGGTGATCAGAGTTAATCAGTGCTATTGGATGGATGGAGACAAAGGTGATTGATTATCCATATGTGACACGATATTCGTCATGAGCAGCGAGTTTGAGATTCTGGTTTGACGAAAGAAGAACAGGTGCGGCTCCTGTGGCAAAACAAAACAGCCACACCGCGCAAACCGAAACAGTAGACAGAAAAAGAAAGAAGCAGAGAAGAGCAGCCACCACAGATCTGAGACTCACGGAGCCGTACAAAGCATAGAACACAGACAAGGCACTGACCGAACAGATAACGCAGCAGCAAACAACCGAGAGAAAATTATAGGAGCAGCCAACAGAGATATGAGCCTCAAGGAGCAATACAAAGCAGACACGCCGATCAGACTAACCACCAGACATCTGCAACAAACAGAGCAATAGAAGACGCACTAACTGAACAGATAACGCAGCACAGAGAGCAGCCAAAAATCGCACTGACGCGAAGAAACAGACCACACGGATATAGCCACTAGAGTGACTAACCCAGCAAAATGAAAGCAGCTGGGTAGTAACAGCAGAACGCAGAGCAACCAGCCATCACGCAACGGAAGCAACGACAGAGAAAACAACAGAAAAATGTAGCTTACTCACATTTGAAAGTGGGAAACGACTCAGCCTCATTCATCATCCAAAGAAGAGGGTACAGAGAGAATGTTTTATATGGACAAAAGGAGCCTAGTAGAAGGAATCAGTTATAACGAACTAACAAACAAAAGGATAAACTAGTCCCTATATTTTTATAAGTGTTCAAGATAACCCAATACTCTACCCCAGTCATTCTTGCTCTCTATGGACAGATTAGGTGATTCTTATAGCATTTAGGCATTCTGTCTACACCAACATTCTTGACTCCCTCTGTGAGTTTTGTTTTCTATATATACATCAATTCGGACGTGATTAACATTTTGCTTTCTATGTCAAAATTCGGAACCTTTGTTCATGGATAGTATGATTTTGAGCTTTCACTCTAACTCAAATCACGTGTCGAATCACTCCTTGTCGAAGTTACTCACAGTTTATTTTGTATTGCTAATTTGATTTTGCAGGAACTGAGAGGCTGTAGTTGTTGAAACATGCTTTCCACAAATGAATCAACTTTACCTTGTATTCCTCCACTATCCCATGTTTTCATACATATATTCTTTCATGTATTCATCCACTATGTATTGTATTAGTATAGAACAATTAGCTATCATAATTGAGTAGAGTTTAGATCTATAAATGTAATGTATCATGCACAAAGTCAAGTAATGTTGAATGCTAAGTTTGAAGCTTCAATATCAAATTCAATCCAATACAATGTAATACAATGTTTTCCCTTATCAAATCCTTATCTTCTCAATTTAGTCCACACTTATAATTCTAACACGGTATCAGAGCAATGTTAGATTTTTTTAGTTCTCCAAATAAAAAACCTGAAAGTCAATCCCTCGTCAAGCTCTAGTCCCGCTCAGCTCCAGTCCCGCTTCAGCTCCAGTCCAACTCCAGTCCCGCTTCAGCTCCAGTCCCGCTTCAGCTCCAGTCCATCTCCAGTCCCCGCTCAGTTCAGCCGTTCCCAGTCGTCGCTCCTGTCACAACTCCAGTTCGACATTGATACCAGCTCGCCGAAGCAGCTCCTCGCACCTCCAGTTCCAGTCACAACCGAAGTAGCTCCAGTTCCAGTCATAGCCGAAGTAGCTCCAGTTCCAGTCACAGTCGAAGTCAGCTCTCCAGTCAGCTCCCGTCGCCACTTAGGTAGTGGTGGTTCGCCCAGCCGTGAAGCCCTCGCTCTCGCCCTTCGCTCCAGACGACGCATCCGTGAGGTCCAGCTCCAGCTCACCACTACCATCAGCCGTGCCTGCACCCGTCCAACCGGACAGCACAACCAATTGCCTTCAGCCTCCGTGTTGAAGCCTTCCATTGCTCGAGACAGCTTAGTTCAGCGCTCCTGTGTTGAAGCCTTCCTTTGCTCGTTTGAAGACAGCACACCTCCTCTCCTCGGTTGAAGACAACACATCTTTTTCTTATTGGTTGAAGACATCACGTGGGCAACTCTCCTTTTGAAGATAATTCGGTTCAATAATCCAGTTCGATTCAATAATCCAGTTCAGTTCAGTAATCCGGCTGAGTAATCCAGTTCAACATGGTGTTTGTTGTTGTTGGGTTCTTAGTTTAGGCATTTTGTTGTAAAAAAAACGAAAGGATTAAAAAAAAAAAGAAAAAAAGAAAAAGAGAATCCTTGATGTTTGAATATTGTGCAAGTTGAGCATTGAGAACCCCACCGCTCAACTTGAGGGGGAGTGTCAACAATAACTCAAACAAAAGCAGAGTCGCCTTAGCTCCGATAGAGTCAAACAATCTAGAGTTGCCCTAGCTTCGATAGGGTACAACAACAAATTCAGAGTCGCCCTAGCTCCGATAGGGTCAAACAATTCAGAGCTGCCCTAGCTTCGATAGGGTACAACAACAAATTCAGAGTCTCCCTAGCTCCGATAGGGTCAAACAAAATTCAGAGTTTCCCTAGCTCGATAGGGTACAACAACAAATTCAGAGTCGCCCTAGCTCCGATAGGGTCAAACAAAAAGGAGAGTCGTCCTAACTCAGATAGGGTCAAACAATTCAGAGTTGCCCTAGCTCCGATAGGGTACAACAGAGTCGCCCTAGCTCTGATAGGGTCAAACAAAATCCAGAGTTGCCCTAGCTCCGATAGGGTACAACAACAAATTCAGAGCCGCCCTAACTCTGATAGGGTCAAACAATTCAGAGTTGCCTGGCTCCAATATGGTCCAACAGCAAAATCCAGAGCTGCCCTAGCTCCGATAGAGTTCAACAACAACAAATTAAGAGTTGTCCTAGCTCTGATAGGGTCCAACAACAACAAATCCAGAGATGCCCTAGCTCGAATAGGGTTCAACAACAAATCAAAGCAACCCAATGGTGGACCGACAAACCAAAACAATCAATGGAATGATTTTTCAACAATATCATTATCAAGTTAAACATTGGAGATTCCGGTGTTCAACTTGAGGGGAGGTGTTGAAACATACTTTCCACAAAGGAATCAACTTTACCTTGTATTCCTCCACTATCCCATGTTTTCATACATATATTCTTCTATGTATTCATCCACTATGTATTGTCTTAGTATATGACAATTAGCTATCATAATTGAGTAGAGTTTAGATCTATAAATGTAATGTATCATGTACAAAGTCAAGTAAGGTTGAATGCTAAGTTTGAAGCTTCAATATCAAATTCAATTCAATACAATGTTTTCCGTTATCAAATCTTTATCTTCACAATTTAGTCCACACTTATAATTCCAACCGTAGTGAGATTGTATGATGAAATGAAAGAAATTTCCTGGGTTGTTAGTGTGAGTTGGTCTAATCTCGATATAGTTTGAGAGTTATGATATTTCAAGTGATAGTTGATAGGAACACATGATTTGGAAAGCTGCAGATTCAAAGGATGTTACCTCGCGGAGCTGAATCTGGTAAGTTTTGCATTATATTGATCACAGTATCAGTATTTTACTCATAAGCTGTGTGTGAGAATAAGATAATCATTCGCTTCCAAGATCCAGCCATGCAAATGTATATATAGCTTATTCGAGATAGATAATCGATTGGATCGTGGTAGCTAGCAATGGCCTTCCATATATAGAGAAGAACTCAATCAATCTCCACAATCCACCCATGCTTATCTTCAACCACACCCATCTGGATTCCCAGAAGGGTATTGTACAGCTCACCAGACAAACTCTGAGAAAACTCAACCCTACAAACGTTTCATATCAAAATCAGATCTTTACTTACAGAGATTAATGAATTTGCTAACTCGATAGATATATGTACGTACCTCGTATCTCTATAGGTGATGCTTCCAACAGTTGCAACCACGACTGCGGTTCCAGTGCAGAAAACTTCATCCGCGTCCATCATTTCATCGACGGGAATATCTCGTTCCTCAACCTAACCAATTGTTATGATTAGTTTGCATATCAACAACCACAAAACAAAAAAAAAATCCATGTTGAAAGGGAAGAAGATAAATTCCACCCGGTATCCGAGATCACTAGCAATTTCTATGATGCTTTTTCTAGTGATTCCACCCAGTATCGTCCCATTTGTAGCAGGTGTTACGAGTAACTTTCCCTAAAATTGAACCCGAATTAACGCTCATCGATATTGGAAGACATGTTATTTAAAAGTTCCATTATATATATTAATCAGAGTTGATCGGTTACCTTTCGTATGAAAATATTGCAAGACGAGACTTCCTCTATGTTCTTCTTGTTCACTGAGTCGAGGTAGAGGACATCAGAGAATCCATTGCCTTTAGCCTTCGTCATTGGTTTCAAAACCTTCAGAAATTGAACATTTTTATATATAATAATTAGCATCAAATGATTAAAGACTATTGAACAAGACGTTATCATCATTGTATAGATTTACTTCCTCACCGGTGCGTAGTTACTTATAGTCTTCACCCCTCCGGCGCCACCACGTGATGCCCGATGAAACTCATCCTCTACATACAAATTCAACGGTGCAGAACCTTCCTGTGTTTTCAAGCAGTGATTGAATCCTAGCTCAAACACTTTGGTTCACTATCATTATGATAGAATAGAGTACTTTTTATATGATTAACCTTGAAATAGTTACGAACGGGTGATGCATAGATCAGGAAAGTGTATTCAGGAGCAGGAGCCAAACCCAGAATAGGTCCATTCCCTATCAGCAAAGGTCGAATATAAAGTGACCCTTTCCCAGGAGGAGGAACCTAAATCCATCCCATGGGTCGACAATAATAATAATAATATCAGACCACAATAAATTCCAAGTATAAACTGGTTTGATCGTGAAAGAAAAGAGACACAAGTAGCTATAGTAATTATTTATTACCCATCGTTTGTTTGCAACCACGATTTGTTTCACAGCATCAACGAATTGCTGGACTGAGGGTGCGGGCATGCACAATCTTTCGGCTCCAAACCTCATGCGGAGAGCATTCTCATGTGGTCTGAATAACAAAATCTCTCCTGTTTCTTTCCTGTATGCTTTTAGACCTTCAAAAAGTCCCTACGTAGAGATCAAATATAAAACCCTACATCATCCAATGAACTGTTGCTCGATTTTGCGATAGTCGAGATGAAAAATAATTACCTGGCCGTAATTCAAGACTGCAGCAGCAGGACTGAGCTCGATGTTCCCGTAGGGACTTATCTTGCCATCTTCATACTTGTTGTCTCCTGCGCACTTCATAGTGTACATGTAGTCGGTTGGCAGGAGACTGAATCCCAGGTTGTCCCAGTCCAGCTCGACGTATTCATGATCTCCATTAGAGTGTCTGTTTGGCAGCATGGTTTGCATGTTTTCTCAACAGGAAAGTGATTAGTTACTGTTTCGGAAAGTGAGAGTAAATTTGATCTCTTTATAGACTATTAATAGTTCTTTATTGCTGACCAAGTTAACAAGTCGCTATAGGCATAATTCTAAGTTCCTTCCATTATATAGGATCCAGCTGTCATCCACCACCTAATAATAAACCACCTTAATTTTTTTTAGTAAATCATAAACTACAACAATGAAAAGAACAACTAATTGTTTTAACTATTTAAAATGTTGAAAAATTCGTTATCGTATTAAAAGACTTATTCATGTTGACAACTTCCTTAGCCAAAGCATCCGTCACCCCATTTGCTTCTCGGAACACGTGTCTGATTTTGAATTTGTTAAACTCCAAAATAAGCTTTCTACATTCCAAAATTAGAGGCATTATGGGTCTATTTGCATCTGTATCTTCAATTATCAAGTTAATTGCTTCATGGGCGTCTGCTTCGACGTGCAAATCCTGCACTCCCAAATTCGATGTCATAGTTAGACCGTCTCTTACAACTCACAGTTCCACCACCAGACTATTGATGATTCTGATACGCCTTTGGAATCCTTTTAGCCAGCCTCCCCGTTCATTTCGCATTACCCCAACTCCTCCTGTCGGGCCTGGGTTCCCCATTGCTGAGATGAGATAAAGCAATATTTGATCCTCTATATATCTTTATTGGGATCCACTTACCCTTTGTAGTTTCCTCCTCAATGAGGAAGCTAAGGTATTCCATGCACAAGATGAAAAGATAAGGAGATAGAGGATCTCCCTGACGAATGCCACGGGATGGAGAAAAATTATTCAATTTACTTCATTCAGAAGTATCAAAACATTGGTAGAAGAGACCCATTCCATGATAACTTTTGTCAAAGAGACAGTAAATTTAAAATGAACCAATGTTTTATAGAGAGAATCTCATTCCAGCCTATCGTAAGCTTTTTCCAAGTCCAGTTTTAAGACAATCAAAGACGATTTTCCCTTTTTATTCTTAAGAGACTCCATAATTTCTCTAAGAATAACCACATTATCAACCGCTCTTCTACCATGGATAAAACTCCATTGAAAGGGAGATATAAAATGCTCCATGAGGGGTCTCATCCTATTGACAATCACTTTGGAAATCATTTTATAAACTGTGTTGCAAAGACTGATTTGACGAAATTGATTAACCAATGAGGGGTTGTTAAACTTGGGTATCAAACAAATAATAGTGTCGTTCAGACCCTTAGGGATCGGGTTACCCTGAAAAATGGTGGATATGGTGTTGTAGACAGAACTACCCACAATCTCCCAATGTTTTTGGTAGAAAATAGGGTTCAAACCATCCGGTCCCGGAGCTTTAAAAGGGCTAAGAGAGTCTAGGGCCTTTTTAACTTCCCTAATAGAGACACACCGCTCCAGAGATTTTATCATTTGGGTCGAGAGAACATTTGCCTGATTGATAGACCAGTCAGACAACAAATAAACCTAAATTTTCTCAGAGGAAAAAAGCTTAGAAAATAAGTCTTGAAATTCAAATTAAGCATTTTACCTTTCCCTGTACTAAACTTGACATGGTATTAGCTTAATCTCTAAGCTAAAATGAGAATCAATCTAGTTTTAATGGATTCATTCTTTTTTTTTTCAAATTAAGCATTTTACCTTTCCCTGTACTAAACTTGACATGGTAAGCTTTTTCCAAGTCCAGTTTTAAAACAATCAAAGACGATTTTCCTTTTTTATTCTTAAGAGACTCCATAATTTCTCTAAGAATAACCACATTATCAACAGCTCTTCTACCATGGATAAAACTCCCTTGAAAGGGAGATATAAGATGCTCCATGAGGGGTCTCATCCTATTGAATCACTTTCGAAATCATTTTATAAACCGTGTTGCAAAGACTGATTTGACGAAATTGATTAACCAAAGAGGGGTTGTTAAACTTGGGTATCAAACAAATAATAGTGTCGTTCAGACCCTTAGGGATCGGGTTACCCTGAAAAATGGTGGATATGGTGTTGTAGACAGAACTACCCACAATCTCCCAATGTTTTTGGTAGAAAATAGGGTTCAAACCATCCGGTCCCGGAGCTTTAAAAGGGCTAAGAGAGTCTAGGGCCTTTTTAACTTCCCTAATAGAGACACACCGCTCCAGAGATTTTATCATTTGGGTCGAGAGAACATTTGCCTGATTGATATACCAGTCAGACAACAGAGAAACCTAAATTTTCTCAGAGAAAAAAAGCTTAGAAAAGAAGTCTTGAAATTCAAATTAACCATTTTACATGTCCCTGTACTAAACTTGACATGGTATTAGCTTAATCTCTAAGCTAAAATGAGAATCAATCTAGTTTTAATGGATTCATTCTTTTTTTTTTTTCAAATTAAGCATTTTACCTTTCCCTGTACTAAACTTGACATGGTATTAGCTTAATCTCTAAGCTAAAATGAGAATCAATCTAGTTTTAATGGATTCATTCCTTTATATCTCTCTATATATAATTAATATAGAAAAATATAATATTCTACATAATTATAAATCGAAGACAAAATCACGTTTTCTTATTAAATGAATCTACTTAATAATGTTTGGGAATGTGATACACATGTTGGAGCAGCTGATTAGGATATGAGTCGATCGTTGAGGTAAGACTATGAAAATATATTTTTCTAATTAAATTTCCACTATAAGTTAGCAAATGTAACTAGATATCTAGATTTTACTAAGTAATTCTGTATATTAATCTGATTATTACAAGTCTATACTTATACAACTGATTTATATGACTAATGTGAATTGTTGACATTTAGTGTGTAGATTGTTGACAACATGTTGTCAACAATTCTATTCCCTTTTGACTATTAGTAATCTAACATATCTAACAGCTTTTCTAACATCCCCTCAAGTTGAATAGTGAGATCTCCAATATTTAACGTACAAAATACCTTCGAAGGTTCTTCCATTCACTGCCTTTGTTAGAATATCCGCCAGTTGATTTTCAGAGCGTACAAATGGAAGAGTGAGAATTCCTTTTTCCAAGTTCTCTTTGATAAAATGACGATCCACTTCAATGTGCTTTGTTCGGTCGTGTTGCACTGGATTCTCAGAAATACTGATGGTCGCACTATTATCGCACATTAGTTGACATACTTCTTTCACTATAACACCAATTTATGTTAGCAGGTTTCGTAACCATAATACTTTTGTCAATCCTCGAGCTAGTCCTCTGAACTCTGCTTCAGCACTTGAAAGTGCTACAACCTTCTGTTTTTTACTTTTCCATGCAACTAAGTTCCCTCTAACTACAGCAAAGTATCCTGAAGTCGATCTTCTATCCATCAGACTTCCTGCCCAGACTACATCTGTTTATGCTTCTATTCGTAGGTGTACATTCTTCTGAAACAGGACCCCACTTCCTGACAACTTCTTTATATATCGAACAACTCTCAGAGTAGCATCCATGTGATCTGCTTGTGGTTTATGCATAAACTGACTTAAAACTACCACTGCATATGAAATGTCTGGTCACGTGTGAGAGAGATAAATCAATTTTCCCACTAGATGCTGGTATCGTGTACAGTCTGCCGGCTCAGTTCCCTATACTATCTTCAACCCATGATTCATCATGATGGGTGTATTTGACGGTTTACAATCAAGTAGCCCAGTGTCTACTAACAAATCTATGACGTACTTTCTCTGAGAAATAAAGATACGTGTCTTGGAGCACAGTACCTTTATCCTAAGAAAGTATTTAAGTTCACCTATATCCTTCATTTCAAATTCTTGAAATAAACTTCTTCTGAGATTGACTATTTCTTCATGATCATCTTGTGTAATAATCATATCGTCTACATATATGATTAAACATGTTACCTTCTCTCCTTGTTTCTTGAGAAACAAGGTATGGTCTGAATTACCCTGCTTGTAACCATGCTTTTTCATAGCCACTGTAAATCTCCCAAACCATGCTCTGGGTGACTGTTTCAAACCATATAATGCCTTTCATAGTTTGCATACCTCTGAGCCTTGAAATCCAGTCCTAAAACCCGGAGGTGGTTCCATATACACTTCTTCCTCCAAATCACCGTGTAAGAATGCATTCTTGACGTCGAACTGATGAAGTGGTCAATCCTTATTTGCTACCACTGAGAATAAGACTCTAATAGTATTAATTTTAGCAACCGGAGATAAGGTTTCTAAATAATCAATATTGTATGTCTGTGTGTAGCCTTTCGCTACCAATCTTGCCTTGTATCTTTCGATTGATCCGTCAGCTCGATGCTTTATAGTGAACACCCAACGACATCCCACTGCTCTTTTTCCGGGAGGCAACGTACATTTTTCCCATGTCACATTTTTTCTCAATGCATCCATTTCTACCTCCATAGCCCTGCACCACTTTGGTTCTGCAAGAGTTGTTTCTGTTGATCTGGGAATATCTTGATTGCATATGGCCGCAGTGAAAGCATTTGCAGTCGGTGTTATGCTCCCCTGGCTAGGTTGACTACAGGGTACCGACTTCCTTTTGGATTGTACTCTGTGGAACACCTCTGTTCTTCCTTGATGGCAACACATACTTCTCTTGGAATGGTTCCACTGTCTCTTGTATTTTTTCATTTTCTGGTCTTGTATTACCAGAATTATATGTGGAGGATTGAATATCAGACTGAACCATAGTATGAGTACTAACCTCAGGAGTATTCGTTGGGGTTGACGTGTCCAAGTCATCAGAGGACTGTACTGTGGGCCTCAACGTCTCGGTGGTTCCGCCAACTTGCTCTGTTGGTACTATTTTGGGCCACACTGGAGTGACTATTTCGGGACACGCTGGAGTGATCAACCAATCTAATGGGATACTTACGTTCTCCCCCGTACTAGGATTGTTTGTGACTCTTAGCAAGCATACATGTCTCACAGGAAATAGGTGTAGTAGACGAAAATAACCGAGGGAGTAATTTATGAAGGTACCCTGCGAATGGGTGTCCCAATCTTCGGTGCCACAACCATTGTTGCCTGTCAACCATCCCGTGAGCAAGCGTCGCAGTTCCGTTTTGATTCACCACGTCCAATGATTTTCCCCGAACGAATATCCTGCAATAGACAGAAACTTGGAAATACTAGGACCATACAATTAAGGTCTTTGGTCACATGACTGATAGATACGAGTTTGCATGACAAACTCGACACATAAAGACAATTATGTAATTTCAATATTGGCGACCTTGCAATAGTTCCTGCTCCATGGACTTTTGACAAGTCTCCATTTGCATTCGGAATCATCGCTTTTCTTGGTATTCCGTGACTGATAAAATCCTTCTCGTCATACGTCATAGTGACAGTGGCCCCGCAATCAAATAGTCATTTACTATTTTCTTTCGTTTCGACATGGCTTGCGGTGCCGATTGATGTTGTGGTTGGTCTAAAACCACGATCAACACGGTCTCGTCGTTGACTTTTCCATCCTTCGGGGAATCCTTTGAGTTCGAAGCATTCGACCCGTCTGTGACGAAATTTTCCACAATGGCTGCACCTCATGTTCCTGTGGTCCATACCGCGGATTACTGAACTGGACTATTGAACCTGACTGTAGCTTAAAAAACAAACCAGAACAGAAAACTAGATTGAACCGGATCAAACTGAACCGAACCACCAGTCCAGAAAATTGAACCAAATTAAAATTGAACTGGACCGAAATACTAAACCGAGCCGGATTACTGAACCGGGCTTAACTGAATCAAGGGAAAGTGCTGTCTTCAAGGGGTGTGTTGTCTTCAAAGGTGGACACGTCGAGAACTTCAAGGGCGTGCTGTCTTCAAAAAGTTTGTCCCATACTTCAAGAAACCAAGCGTGCTGTCTTCAGAGTGTTGTCTTCTGGGGAGGTCCGTTTGATATCCAAAAACTGCTCAGCAACAGTCGGACAAGTAAAAATATGTCTTCAACGTGTTGGAGCTGGAGCTGCTGTCTTCAACGTGCGGGAGGAGAGCTGGAGCTGCTGAAGGCACGGCTGAAGGCACGCTCGCAGAGTTTCATGGTCTGGAGAGCTTCACGGTCTGGAGAGCGTCTTGAGAGCTGCACGCGTGAGCTGGAGAGCTTCACGGCCTGGAGAGCTGTAGCTGGCCCAAGGAAGGGAGCTGCTTCTGGAGCTGGCGCAAGGAAGGGAGCTGCTTCTGGAGCTGGAGCTAGACAAGGGTTGAGCGATGGATGGAGGCTTCACGACTGGACGAACACGACTGTGCAAAGGCGAGGGCTGAGTTGGACGAGGGCTTGAGGCTTCATATCCCTGAAGATTAGCTGAGCGAGGGCTTCACGTGGCCTGGATGGGACGAGAGCCGGACCGGACTGGACGAGCTGCGGAGCTGGAGACTGGGCACGGATGATGCTTAGGTTGAATTGGCTGAGGCAATGGCGAGCTAACGAGGCCGATTGCCGACTGGATGACGAACAAAAGTAACCCTAATTTTCTATTGAAGGCTCTGATACCATGTTAGCAAAATGTAACTAGATATCTGAATTTTACTAAGTAATTATGTATATTAATCTAATTATTACAAGACTATACTTATACAACTGATTTCTATGACACTAATGTGAATTGTTGACATTTAGTGTGTAGATTGTTAACAACATGTTGTCAACAATCGTATTCTCTTTTTGACTATTAGTAATCTAACCTATCTAACATCTTTTTGAATGCCTTTTCTAACCATATACTCATCATTTCCGGGACTTAATATATTTCAAAAAATAATTTAATGTGAATATGAAACTCAATTGATTGTTCAGTGATACAGTTTTACCATGGAAGAAAACTCCATCCCCAATTTCCCACCCTCTCTCTATACGGTATTTCCCAAAAGGCTATCTGCCCTAACACTTTTTTCATTCACTTCCATATGGTCTTCGTTTATTCTAAGCACATCACCAATTTACCTTTAATAATTGTAATTTTTGTTAGAATGGTAAGTGTGGGGAGAATTGAGATGATATGGATTTAATAAGGGAAAACATTGTATTGCTGAATGGAGAGTTGTATCAACTCAATCATAATTATATGTATTTATACTACTTTGTCTAGCTACATAATCATTACATTTGACTCTCTAATTTCAACCTTACTATTTCACTTTTGACAAACTAACTCTTACTTTGTTGACCTTGCATATTTACTTGACTTTCTAACACTCCCCCTCAAGTTAAACAGTTGAATTTTCAATGTTTAACTTGCCAAGAATATTGTTGAAAAACCTTTCGTTGACTGCCTTTGGTTTGTTGGTCCTGCCATTGGGTTGAGCTGTCATCCGTCTGTGTCGAATGCCATCTTGTGGTTTCTTTTCGACCGAGTTCGTTCTTCTTCGATCGAGTTCTCCTATGGCTTTTATTCGACACTCCCCCTCAAGTTGAGCAGTGGATCTTCAATTCTCAACTTGAACAAGGAGAAGCCCATGTCATCGTCACTCTCCTCCTTCTCTTCGACACTCTCCCTCAAGTTGAGCGTTAGGTCTTCAATGCTCAACTTGCACAGAAAGCGGCAAATATCTTCTCTAACTTTGTGAGAATATCTCCTTCCTGGAAATACTCTTTGGATTGATTGGTTTGGGACCCTATCGGAGTTAGGACAACTCTTCTTCTGTTTGACCCTATCAGAGCTAGGGCAACTCTTCTTCTGTTTGCCCCTATCGGAGCTAGGGCGGCTCTTCTTCTGTTTGACCCTATCGGAGCTAGGGCGACTCTGTTTGACTGTTGGACACTCCCCCTCAAGTTGAGCAGTGGATCTTCAATGCTCAACTTGAACAACATTCAGTGCTCAAGAAGTGCCGTTCTTTTTTTATATATATTTTTTAAATAAACAATATTCTGACACTCCCCCTCAAGTTGAGCAATGTGGTCTTCAATGCTCAACTTGAACAACTTTCGGTGCTGAAGGAGTGCCATTTTTTTTCATCGACCGACCTCTCCTCCGCTCTTAGGAAGAAAGGCAGACATCATTTTTTCGTTTACCTTCTTTTCGTGTTTTTTTTTACAACGACAAATCACTTTTTACCACGCTTTCGTTGCGTTCACTATTCTTCGTCGTCCACCACACCATCCTTTGTCGTCCGCTATTTTCTTCATTCTAGGTTGTGAGTTATGGGCCCACCACTCTTCATTGTCTTTAAAGTGCCCAAAGAGTGCCCACCATTAAGAAGAATGGGGCGGTGGAGCATCCTTCCTTGAGCTTTGTGCAGTAAAGCTCCATTAAAATTACAACTCAATCACAATTACATGTACTTATAGTACTTTATCTAGCTGCATAATTGTTACATTTGACTCTCTAATTTCAAACTTACTATTTCACTTTTGACAAACCTTAGTATTTCATTTTTGACAAACTAACTCTTACTTTGTTGACCTCCGCTCTTAGGAAGAAAGGCAGACATCATTTTTTTCGTTTACCTTCTTTTCATTTTTTTTTTTACAACGACAAACGACAAATCACTTTTTTCCACGCTTTCGTTGCGTTCACTATTCTTCGTCGTCCACCACACCATCCTTCGTCGTCCGCTATTTTCTTCATTCTAGGTTGTGAGTTATGGGCCCACCACTCTTCATTGTCTTTAAAGTGCCCAAAGAGTGCCCACCATTAAGTAGAATGGGGCGATGGAGCATCCTTCCTTGAGCTTTGTGCAGTAAAGCTCCATTAAAATTAGGGAAAAGTATGAAATTGCACCCGGATGTTTGCAACAATTGGTAATTACACCCATGATGTTTGTTCTTACACCCACCCGTATGTTTCTGTTTGTTTGTAATTGAGCTTTTCCATCCAATTCAAACAGTAACTGTTAAATAAATGTCATGTGTTGTCCATGTGCCATAAACCTAACCTGATATACCTAAAATACCCCAGCCTTTTTAATTAAGTGTCCAAGCCTATCTTCTTATTTCATTGTTCGTCTTCCCATTTCCACACACCCACCGAAGTCTTTGAAGCTCCCAGGTTGACAAAGCAGCACAGGTTTGTACAGCATGGGTGGTAAGTATGATGAATGATCTTCTCGTTCTTCTTCCTCTTGGGCATCGAAGCCGAACATGACATCCATGGAACCCATGTGCTACTACCAACTCCAATGTCGTGCGACAACAGCGTGGACGAATAAAAATTTTGGTCGTGTGTTCTTTGCATGTCCAAGATACCAGGTAATGAAGCCAATTTTTTGTGTTAATTGCGGTTATATGACCGATTGGTATACGGTGAACCAATTTGGGATTTTCTGAAACTCTAATTTCTTGTTACTACTATGAAGCCATCAAGTTCTTTGAAGAGGAGTTGCGATTTCTTTGCTTGGGCAGATCCACCTATGTGTGTGTATGGAAGGAGAGCCATGACCAAGTTTATGTCAAAGGAATCCGAACTCAACAATCAAATTTATGTGTTACGTAGCAGAAATCAGCAACATCTGTGTGTTATAGTGTTCTTACTTTTCGTTGTTGCTGGACTTATGTTGAAGATGTAGCTACGTTTAAAACATTTGTTGTATAGTGTGTAAGTTATATTCGTTGTCATTCAGTTGTACTTGATGTTTGTTTAATGAACACTTTGTGGACCCAGAAGTTATGAACGTCGTTATTCAGTTGTACTTGATGTTTCATGTGTAGTTGCTGTTTCCACCCTTATGTTTGCTAAAAATTGGTGAAAGCACCCATTCGTATGGGCATGAAATCCAACAGAACACCTGTTTTAGCAAACCTATTTTAACACAACATAAAGCTTACCCAACCAAATATCATTCAACAGAACACACATCATCCAACAGAACACCTATTTTAGCAAACCTATTTTAACACAACACAAAGCTTTACCCGATCAAATATCATTCAACAGAACACACATAATCCAACAGAACACCTGTTTTAGCAAAGCTGTTTGAACACAACACAAAACTGTACCCGACCAAATACCATTCAAAACAAAGCTACTGACATCACCGCAACATCAGTGCACCTAACATACCACAAAACATCAGTGCACCTAACAAACATACTGTCACTGAGTATATCTTCGCACAAACCGGGGTGAAGTGCGAGTACCGTGAACTGGTGTCTTCTTCCTTGTTTTACCCGTTTTAAGTGGTTGGGAAGATAAGACTAGGCTTTTAGGCGAAGACCCTCCAATTCCTATTCTATCCGTTGAATGGCTTTTAGGCGAAGACCCTTCATAAATGGATCCTTCTCACACACAACGGGATCAAACGGTGCCAAAACATACAATGCCAACTGCATACTTCCATCTTGCTTCACCAACATCTCAGTAACGTCTTCGTTACTTTTCACAACATCCAAATCTGATTTAACATCACCATTAGGAGGGAGATAGCAAATACAACCACCGGGGACTAAGCCATAATACTCCATGAACACTTCGATTGTCTCATAACTTAGTATATCGCTTCGTAAATCAGTAACTTCGGACTTCCCAACCCAATTTCCATAAATGAAAACACCGTCGTAGTGAATCGTCAAGTCGTAACTTTGGTTGTCCATTTTTTATCCTAACAAAACATAAATACAGAAACAATCAACAACAAGAAAGGGTGCAACAATCAACAATCAGCAACAGTGAACAATCAGCAAATCAATCAGCAATAAATGAGTAACATAGATCCTATATTACTTTCATATTCTTTACATTATTAGATGCTCCTGTCTCTATTGTGTAAACGAATGCAAAATACATGCAGTGAATGCTCTGAATGCATTGTGAGAACATTTCTTGTTTCAATTGCAAACCCTACTTTCTGTCTATGTGCCTGATTAATCAGTTTTGATTGACTTTAGAGGATTATCAACTATGGGGATCAAAGGGCAACTAACTCCCCATATATGGGCTTTAACTGAACTACGATCTTTGTAAGAATTACACTGAATCTCAAATTTGTATCAGCAACATCATCCTACTTCCCAGGATGTCTCCCCAGTAACAAACTAACACTTTTTTCTGATAGGGATCTATCCTTCAACAAAGATCTTACGGGGCCAATCTCACCCCAGATAAGCAATCTGGTAAAGCTGAACATACTGTAATGTTCTTTATTAACTACATCAGCAACAATAAACAGCAACAATCAGCAAGAAGGCAACAATCATTCTCAATCGAACTCACATTCTCAACAATCAGCAGCAAGGCAACCGAATCACTTGAACGAACAAGGCAACAAGGCAACAAGGAAGGAGAAGCAGCAAAGAACGAACATAATCATTTGAACGAACAGAATCAGTTTAAATAACTTACCGAACGATGCGGGAGAGAAGAGCAGCAGTTCCCGACCGGAGAGGAAGCCATCCGTGGGAGAGAAGACCGACTAAAAGCAGTGTCTCGAGCACCGTATGCGGACGACGAACGACGGGAGGGAGGGAGAGGGAGATTAGGTTTCACTTCGGGGTCTGTCGTGTTTTTGAGAATGAAGAGAGTTCCAGTTTGCCTTAGGGAGAGTAGGTTCCACTTTCACACGCCCAAAGGTGATGGTTTGCCTTAAGGGTAAATTGGTCATTTAACATGGCATTGGTTCAAATTTAACGACGACACGTGCCCTTCACGTGACACTTAACGGGATTTTTTAACGTTGGGTGCAATGACCAACAAAATGTAACATACGGGTGTAAATAATTGCGGCAAAAAACATATAAGTCCAATGACAAAAAATTGCAAACATCCGGGTGCAATTTCATAATTTTCCCTTAAAATTACAACTCAATCACAATTACATGTACTTATACTACTTTATATAGCTACATAATCATTACATTTAACTCTCTAATTTCAACCTTACTATTTCATTTTTGACAAACTAACTCTTACTTTGTTGACCTCCGCTCCTAGGAAGAAAGGCCGACATCATTTTTTTCGTTTACCTTCTTTTCGTGTGTTTTTTTACAACGACAAATCACTTTTTACCACGCTTTCGTTGCGTTCACTATTCTTCGTCGTCCACCACACCATCCTTTGTCGTCCGCTATTTTCTTCATTCTAGGTTGTGAGTTATGGGCCTACCACTCTTCATTGTCTTTAAAGTGCCCAAAGAGTGCCCACCATTAAGAAGAATGGGGCGGTGGAGCATCCTTCCTTGAGCTTTGTGCAGTAAAGCTCCATTAAAATTACAACTCAATCACAATTACATGTACTTATAGTACTTTATCTAGCTACATAATTATTACATTTGACTCTCTAATTTCAACCTTATTATTTCACTTTTGACAAACTAACTCTTACTTTACTGACCTTGCAGATTTACTTGACTTTCTAACAATTTTCGATGTCATAACTTAGTAAAATCAGTACTATCTTTTTCTCTTAATTGACTTTTGAATCATGCAACTTCAATTTGAATGATCACGTCGTTTGTCTATTGCTTAGCATGATTGGTTTGTGTTTTATTAAGTTATGAATTGTTGTTGTGTGATTATTGTTTAAGTTTATGAAATTATTATTTTAAATTTCTCTTAATTTTATTGCATATATTTACTGATTTAAAGTTTTTTAAATAGTTAGAAACATATAACTAACTGAAATTCGGATTTGATCGAACTCATCCGAAAAAGTAAAACCTACCTAACATTCATATATATATATATAAATCCATATTTTTATATCCGAAATTTTAAAATTGAGTTTTCCCATAGGAAATACTTAGAGAGGACACTTGGATTCAACAGTATATTATTAACAACAATTATTTGTGTACGGCAACAAATCGATCAATACGTCCATTTTTTATAGTCAACTATATCAGAACCAAACCTTTATTGACAGAAATACACACACACGAAGTTGAGCATGACGATGACGATCATCCCCATCCAGATTCCAGACCTTACAGATCTATGGATATAATCAGCGGATCATCACCTCTATCCACAACAATAGACTTGGAAACTTTCTTCGACCCAGTCACGATCTCAACATCGTAGGTTCCATGAAAACCTCTAAACTGAAACTCCCCAGACTCATCAACTCGACCATGAGCGTGGGACGTCCATTCCTTCCGCAGGGAAAGGTACCTCTTACCAGCCTCATTCACCTCCCCTTCAGCATCCACTAAGTGCCCGTTCTCTCGGGACATAAGCTCCCAAAAGCCCCACAACATCACACCCTCCACCGCGGCGTGCGCAAAAACTTCTCTCAACATTACTTCCAAGTCATCCGCTCTGACATATTCGTTCACTGATGACACATCGAGCTCTGTAAACCATATAGGAAGACCGAGAATTCCCAACTTATCTAATGCAGAGCACACAATGGGGCCCACCGGGTAGTCGATGTGACCCTGAACACCGATCCCACCAACCGGGGCACCCTGTTCCTGTAAACCTAGGATGTGGTCTATATAGTTCTCAGGAGAGGACTTAGGATCATGCCCATCTTCGATATGATAATCATTCACGAATAAAGTGGCAGAAGGGTCGAGTTGGTTTGCAATCTTGAACATGTCTGATCTTATGTCCTTCCCCAACCTGTCCTGATAAAACGACCCATGCAACATCTCGTTGTTCACATCGTAGTGCCTGAACTTGCCCTTGTAGCGGGACAGGAGACCGGTTAACCGGTTCTGGACCGCAATTTTGAGGTCTTCGTTGTTCAGGGACTGGACCCACGATTGGACATTGAAGTCAACCTCCCAGAAGATACAGTGGCCTCGGGTTTCAATGTTGTGAGCTTGACACAAGGCAAGCATGTCGTCCGCATCTCTGTAGTTGAAGTTTCCATGTTGGGGTTCGGTCCAGTACCACTTGATCTCATTCCCGAAGACGGTCCAGTTGAAGTTCTTGGTGAAGAAGTCAACGAAATCTTCATTGTCGATGTTTGCTCGGTTTATGCAAGAACCGAAAGGGAAGCTACTTTGAGTTTGCTTGACTATCACCATTGGAGCAGGCGAGCCGCCCGATGCTGTAACTTTGAGGGTGACATCGCGCTTACGGATCTACATTTGATCGCACCAAATATTTTTTTGTAAAATTTAATAATACTATATTATTCTTATGTAACAAAAAAATATTGTTCTTATTGACCGTACTAATATTTCGCTCAACTGTAAGACCAAAATTACCTTATCCGTTTGCCGCTTCAAATGTTTAAATCTTGCCTCTCGATCAACAGCAAAGATATGGAGCCCTGCAAGCATCAAGTCGACTCCTGGAGCTGGACCTTGAATGTAAACCATAACCTTGGACGGCTGCTTCTCGATTCTGAAGGACCCACCAATCTCGTGCCACCTGGCATCACTCGCCTCAACCTGCCCACCGTTCACCCATTGGTCATCAACACTAAGGGCAACATTCAGATTCTGAGGTCCACTTGCACCAGAGCCAACCCGAACCCAAGCCGCTACTTGATATGTCACAAAGAGCTTGAGCTTCTCCGTGATCATCTGTGCGGGTCCCATCCATGTCTGGGTTCGATTCTTCACCAACATGTAACAACCACTCAAAGGGCTGTGGGCCCCGAGCGACTCTCTTGCCATTGGAGGAAGAATATGTGGGGAACCTTCTTTTACACTTATTGTGCAGCTGCCGAGCATAAACCACCCCTTCGTAGTACCACCAGTTAGGTTGCTGTTTTCAATGATGTTGACTCCAAATGCTGGGTTCTGCAGATAGAGCAATAATTTGATGATAACTATTTATATCTCTCCAAAACACAACATAATGTCAGTTTGGTGATACTACTAACCTCGACAGATGGAGGAGGTGAAGGAGGGATCTTTGCTGCATGCTTTACTACTAGGGTGTTCACGAGGATATCGGTTCCTGCTGGAGGACCTTCAAAGTAGATAACTAATTTTGCTGGAGAATTATTAATGAGAAACTTCCCTTGCAATTGCACCCAATCCTTATCATTGGCCTGAACACTGTAAAATGAAGCAAAACTCTATTATCGAATACTAGCGGCCGTAAGTAGGGTTATATCTTAATCTACTGCTATTATTTTTCACAGGTAACAAGATGATGTAGGTTGTTATGCCATTTGGAGTCTGATAAAAGCTATAATTGGTTGAGAATCTTTTTTACATATACTATATCAACTCAATTTCTAGTCAATAGGGCCAAAACACACTCTACATAATCTTATACTCATAACAAATCATTTGCAACTGTAACAAGATTACCCTTTATTATACCAGGAAGACTACTGATTTACCTGATGCTGTATCCTAAACAGATAAAATTAAAATGACCGCTACAATAAGTTGAACTCTGGGCAGAAAAAGGAACTATTGAGAATATAATACCTGGTTATGCCGATGTATTGGTCACGGGAATCTGGTGTTTGGGAATAAAGGGTCAGGCTCACATTGCTCGAACTGATATTGTTACCGAAGATACGGACCACAGCAGAAACATTGTACAGAAGTTTCCTCTGCACACGTCCTGTAATGTCTTGCTGGAGGCCGTTCCATGTCTGAGACCGTCCCGTTGCAGATGCAAAGAACTTCCCTGACATCGGGACAATATTTCCATCTGCAATGGTGTCGTGAATGACAGCATTGCAGCCTCTTCCCTCCCAATTGTTCAAGCCATCATCGAAACTAGGGTTTAGGATTATGTTCTCATCTCCAGCAGCAACGTTTGGAGATTTCAGTGGCTTTTTGATACGACAAACAAAACACAAGTTACAACAGTTAGAGCTAGAATTACTTACCACAATGGTATTGTACTAAAAATTATGCATACCTCGTTTTCTGTAGGACTTGAAAACACTATAACCACAGACTTTACAAGTATTTCCACGCCAGGTGGTGGTCCTTCGATGTAAAACACAACTCTTTTTGGAACAGTTGATAAGGAAAAAGTGCCATCCACATTTTCCCACCTCCCATTTGCTACAGAAGTTCTGCATCAATTTTTTTTTTGTTAAAACCGATTCAAAAAACTTGTATCAAGTCAAAAACTGTTGAAATGAGGTATTATACTATTATGAAGAGCATTTACTTTCCAACAAACTGATAGGTGGTGGTGGAATTTGCATGATCTAATTTCAGAGTGGCTGCGACATTGACAGGCCCTTGGAGAGGCCCTGAGACCCCAACACAAGCAGAGACTGAATAAGTTAGACCAGGATTCAGTTGACACGTGATGTCTTGTTCCAAGCCTTGCCAGGTTTGCTTCCTCTCTGTAACCACAGCATGGGAACTGCTATTTCCTTCTGCTGATACAACATAGCTATTACAACAATTAGAGTGCCAAGAAAGCAACCCTTTTGAGAAATCATGGTTCTGTATAATATTGACAAAATGGCTGGATCCAATGTTGGCCATTATTGGATGATCAGGATCCTGTCAAGGAAAAAAAAAAGGCTTGAAAAAGGCAGTTATTGCAGCTATGTCTAATTCTAAGATTTTTGGATTAAGATTTTGCAGCAGCTAGCAATGTCTTCCAGAAAAGAGAAGAAAAATAATGTATTGTCATTTATTTGACCTTTTAGCACCGGAGTTCTATAATAGGCATAGCAACTCATTAAGCAATAAAGGATCACCGCACATTAAAGTGATAAACTAAATCAATGAACATTGATCAGTCCTTTTGGCCAAAAATAAGAAATGATCAGTCTAGCATCATTGTATAAGGGCAATAATTTGTTGCTGCCACATAAATCTCTGCATGTGTGTTCAGCATTTCTAGTTGATTAATATGCTCTTAACAAACAAATGCATTTAAACGTAATAATTTGAATAATTTAGACAGAGAAAGATATCACGAGTCCATGGATACACTTGAATTTTCTTAGACATTTTGGGTAAAAAGACCCACAACTGAACCTACAAAGAGATATCAAATTATGGAAGAAATTAATACGGTAAAAATAGCACTCTGGACATGGAGGTAAAGAGCCTTACAACTGCTGTTAATATGAACACTCAAACCAGGAACACCTTAACGTAAACTATTGGCTGCTGAAGACCTGCATGATTCGTGGGAGGCATTGTATAACTAACTTGATCACCCAATTTGAATGATCTAATTGAACTGTTCAATTAACTCGAGCAGACGAACATTTTGAGTAATTTCTGCGTCTATCTTTCTCTAACATCTCCACTCTATTCCATTTCCATCTATGATTGCTAAAACTTAACACCAGAAGCCATAAGATCAGGAAAGGGGGATGACAACATCACTATTAATAGCATCATGCATGGAACCAGATCAAACGATTCCAAACAAGGGAATGACTTTACTAGCATGAGGACGAAGCTTAGGGATTCGTAAAAATCTACGATGTCTACAAGCCAACTATTATAGCCAATTACGATTTTGGAAATCAAATATAGGAAGAACCACGACAAGAAATTGAAAGTCAAACCCCGACGAATGCGGTTTCAATTATGTTGAAGAGAGGGAGAACCTGTGGAGGTTCAGGCTTGTGATGGGTTTTGCAGGACTGGTCTGTGCTGAAGCGGCAGCAACACAAGAGCCTCCGCATTTTATAGAAAGGGATTCTTGCTCAGCAGATCATCATTAGTGAAGTATACGAAAAGCCGCACTATGAGGGACCAATAACTGAACAAATCAAACACCTTCCAACTACCTTCAGATTTAAGAAACCCAAAATGGGTAGATCATTTGTCGGTCGGACTTCTTGTCGAAACTGAAGGGTCTCCGGTTCTACTGGAAAATCTAAGCTTACTTCTGGGTCAAGTGTACTAGGTGGGAGGACCCTCAAGCTACTACAAGTTTTCCTGATCCCCTCGATCGCTTTATCTTGCAGAATTGGGTGAATGCCTAAACGGGATTTGGATTCTTGAATTGGAAATGAAGGCTCATAGAGAAAGTGGAGGGAGGTTGTTGTATTGTTTGTTTACATAATCTATTGTTTAAGTTGTCATTTTTTAGCTGACTTTGGCCTGAAGTTCAGATTTGATTTGATTGTCGAACAAATGACAAAGGTATTCAATTTTTAATTAACTTTTGAAAATTAGGTGGAGATTTAGCTCTCAGCAAGTCATCAATGCTAAGAAAAACTCTGTAAAGGTTATGGAGATACCTTAATGACACTTCTGTGTACATAGCAACATTATAGCAATCCGATTCTAATTGGGTGTAATGAGAGTCACATTTTGGAAGTGTTCTAGAGTCGGGAGAGAATAATACTTCTCACTTCTCAGTGATGTTGCAAGTTCATGTAGAAGCCAGACTAAATGGACTAACCACCTTACACAACTTCGTTCATTGAAGCTGTGACACTCAAAAGTCAGAACTGAGAAGAAGTTTGATGATGAAAGAATGCTGCCACTCTCAGTAAAGAAGTTGATGGAGAATCTCGTGTTCTTCAGACTGTAGTAAGTTAAAATAGTTTCTATGGTTGAAATGAATTTTAGTGATTTGGTGGATTCATTGTACATGGCCTTGCCTAACTCAGTCTTTTAACATCAAGAAGGTGACTTTTTTGCCATCAACAAAGTCGGATCATAAAGCCATTCAACTGCTACAAAATAGAGTCATCTTTATAATTGGAATGGAATGGAGGAAGATAGGGTAATGGTTTGGACTCCAACATAATAATTAATTAATGATTAAAACATATTTGGTGTTTTTGGAAATACACACCAGAGCAAACACCATCCTTTTATTATCAAACTTCTTCCCAACCTTGAGTCACTACTCCGCTGCATCTCCCAGCTCCCGAGTCTCCCAACGCACCAGCAGCTTTCTAACATATCAAACAGTGCTCACAAGAACAAACAGTGGTTTATCTCCCAAACGGTCACGGCCCTGGCAAGGAATTAACACATACCATATCAAAAAATGGATGGTCAAGTCAGTAGAACAGGCATTGATAAACAAAGGATTGAACAAACCAACCCTAATGATCTCCATTCAAGTGTCTTTTACAGAATATCTCATGTGATCTTATCATTTCACTTGAAGCACATTTTTTTAGATAAACTTGTAAAGGTAAGAACTTGTTTGTTATATATGGCTACGGTCAAAGGACTTCTTTTCGTTATATTCAGCAACACTCCCAAACATATCCGCATCACTATAATTTTTTATTTCAGAGGCAATAATATATAATAAAAAAAATAGGAGAAAGAAAATAACAGGTACTTACATTAAGCTCAGGAATTTCAATCACACATGCACACTCAACAACTTCCACCCCTACTCGCTCTGCAAGAAAAGGCACAACCATATGAGCATCAATCATCAACCATGTCAGCAGAGGTAATATGCAGAGTACTAATGTTGCTGCCTGATGGAGAAGGTGAAGTTAAGAATACGACTAGGGAGGGTGGCGCAAGCAAATATTTTGGGTTTCAAACTCCCTACAGGTTTCAACATGAATTCCTCACATCAACACTTTCCAAAAACTATCAGCCTCATGAATGCTGTATTCAGAATATTAATTTGATCATCACCTTCCAACCCATTGCATACTTGTTTGGTGATGACCATGATATCTTAGTTAGCACACATGCCACTGGTAATTGATAGCAGTGAAGTGATGATCTTAGGAGACATGATTATTTCATGTAAGGTAGAATAAGGATACATTCACAGGCTATAGTTACTAGTTAGTCCACAGTTGAAGAAACATATGGTCCTAAAAGCATGAAACAACCATTCAAAAATCATGGGCAACCGGAGGAAAAGATATAAAGAGTGGTTGATCCACTCCAATGGCAAGACAAAGAAATAAACAATAAGGTATGAATGATACATTCAGAATTAAAATGAAACTCAAGTAGTACCAAGTAGTTTTATTGCAGCACCCAAGGTACCCCCAGTTGCAATGAGGTCATCTATTATCAGGGCCTTCTCTCCTGCCTCAACAGCCCCGACATGCATTTCCATTTTATCTGTTCCATACTCCAACGAATACTCCTCCGAGATGACCTTTCCTGAATGACAATATAAATAAACAGCAGCTAAAGTTAGAGGTTCGAAGAATTTTAACTAAAAAGTGGTTAAACTTCATGAAAGAGGACACCAATTTCATAGTTGATCGACCCTGATTATCTATCTAGATCTACGTTACATAAAACTTCCTAGATAGCAAAAGTATCGCAACTCTTTTAAAATCTAGTCTACAACTCAAAGAGAAGGAAGGACGCTCCATAAAAACTATACCAGGCAATTTTCCAGGTTTTCTCAGGGGAACAAATTTTGCACCAATAGCCAATGCAATAGGAGGGCCGAATATAAAACCTCTTGCTTCAACACCTGCAGCAGCACCATCATCAATGAAGAATGAACGAATCCACAGTCACCAAGATACCAAAATACCCCTCTCCTTCAACAGGCAGGAGAGGATAAACCACTAACAATCAAGTTAGTATCCTAGAATGTTTTACTGTTACACAGTTACAGTAAAATTCTTCATTTGTGTTCATTGGTTTATTTTCTCACATAAATCCATATGCTTGAGCTCAAATACTCAATCGAACTACTGGAGTTTTCTAATGAGAAAAACAACTTGAAAATTATCATTACTAACTAATCACAGATCAGAACCGAAACGTCTCTTGCCAAATCTTTATGAATGCAGAAGAACAACTTCGGTATGGACATTCATCCGTCAATACTATTTAATATCAACATTTTTATTTTAGTTTTTATTTTTATTTTAGTTTTTAGGAGGAGGGCAGTTATTTTAATCAGAACTTCGTCTCGAAAAAAAGCACAGTTCCTGATTTTAACGATGATGAACTTGTGGGTACTAACTTTTCAAGCAAAATAAACCGATTTTTGTGTGTTAACAACTGATTTCGACAAAGGAGAGAACGAAAGAACACCAGTAGTAAGTGATAAATTACCTGCGACAACAGAGATACCTTTCCCCTGGTACCTCTCGACGAACATATCAATGGTGTGCTTAAAAGCCGCATGATCAAGAAGCAGTGTCGTTATATCTTGGAAAATAATCCCTGTTTAAGGAAATTGCAAAAACCAATTGAAAGTCAAGAGTATAAATTGATTGAATGTGGCGGCGGACAAGAACATGGTGAGCCTGGCAGTACCGGGTTTTGGGAAATTTGGGATAACCCTAATCGAAGAAGCGATCTTGGTAATGCGAGGGTCCTTAGCAATACCACCATCTAGATCTGTTGCCATCTGCTGCTGCCGATCTCCCACAGATTTACCTTCGCAACTCAATAGTCCAAGTCAATCAGAATCTTGGGGTTTTCTTGGTAATACGGAATCTGGCGAAGCGAGACGCAGGTGTAATAGGAACACAAATAAAGTTTGGATTGAGAGTGAGACTCGTATTTATTTGCAAATTTAAAAAATTATTAGTTATTTTTTATTTTGTTTATCAACTTTCTGCGCGTGCATGGTCCACAACTCCACATATATAAAACAATTTAAAAAGTAGACATGTTAAAAAAATAAAAAGTATATATAAAAAAATATTAAGCAAACGATGCATAATCACTACTACAAGTAACCCTTAATTTTTTTTTAGTAGGGTAACGTTTGTGAAAAACGCAACACAAGGTTGACGTTCATATTTTTTTTCTTCCTTTTTTGACAATTCGAATTTTAATTAAAAATAAAATTATGTATCTATAGAAAAAAAATTATAGTACGTAGATATTTTAATTGTGATTCAAACTATGCAAAAATATTATATTTGGACTTACAGATTGACTGTACGCTCTGCCACAAGTTGAGATATGAAAATTTGACTTAAAAATATATAACTCATACCATGTAAGTCCAAACTCACCACGGTTAACGTCATTTATGTCGTAATTCAATTATCTACCTAGGATAAAAAAATATTATAAATACATTTACTTTTTTACCTAAAATCGTTTGTACCAAAATGATTAAATACATTAGGTGAAAATTTTAATTATATACTTACTCAAAAAAATAAATTACAGTGCGTAGATAATTTAATTACGAATTAAATGACGCAAACTATGCGTTAATTTTTTTACTTTCAGACTGACCATATAATACGACACGTAAAAAACTATACATACATATATATAAACAGTAATTTTATTGTTCAAACAGTTCAATTACTGTTTATATATATGTATATATAGGTTTTTACGTATCGTATTATATGGTTAGTCTGAAAGTAAACAATTAACGCATAATTTGCGTCATTTAATTCGTAATTAAATTATCTACGCACTGTAAAAAAAATTATTTTTTTGAGTAAGTATATAATTAAATTTTTCACTTAATGCATTTAATCATTTTGGTACAAACGATGTTAAACTAACAAATTAAATGTATTTCTAATCAAAAAAATTACCCTAGGTAGATAATTGAATTACAACATAAATGACGTTCACCGTGATAAGTTTGGACTTACATGGTCTGAGTTATATTTTTTTAAGTCAAATTTGCATATCTCAACTTATGGCAGAGCGTACAGTCAATCCGTAAATCAAAATTTAATATTTTTTGCATCAATTGAATTGCAATTAAAATATCTACGTACAATAATTTTTTTAAATAGATACATACTTTTATTTCTAATTAAATATCAAGTTGTCAAAAAATGAAGAAAAAAAAATATGAACGCCACGTCGCCACCCTTGTGTAGCGTTTGTGTAAAAACGCTACATTGGGTAGCGTTTGTGTAAAAACGCTACATGGTAAAAACAAAGTAAGCACTACTACTGGTAGCGTTTATGCATAGTTTGCTAAATATTTTTTCGAATATATATTTTTCTAAATTTATTTTTTTGACATCCCTACTTTTTAAAAAATATTCCACATATATTCCGTCATAAGTCATGATTTTTGGTAAAACACGGATGAGTGAGGTTAGAGGAATAGTTTATTTTATTTGTATAGCAACCTATTAGGGAACACGTTTACATTGATAATAGGGTTAATTATCAAATAGGTACCCTAACTTTACATGGTTTGGCAAGTAGGTACCTAAACTTTTTTGTCGCAAATAGATTGCCCAACTTTGTAAAATTAGCAAATAGATACCTACCGTTCATTTTCCGTTAAGAATAAACAGAAAATATAACGTGAGGAGCAAATAGGTACATGAACTTGACATTGTTTGGCAAACAAGTACATGAACTTACATGAATTAGCAAGTATATACCTGAACCAGTTCGGAATAGGGTCGGTCGAACTACTTAGGGTTTATAAGCAGTGATATTACTGTGTATATATATACGTTTATATAGTTTTTGTACGTATCGTATTATAATGTCAGTCTAAAAGTAAAAACGTCTAAAAAAGTGTCATTTAATTCGTAATTAAATTTTGAGTAAGTATATAATTAAATTTCTCATCTAATGCATTTAATTATTTCGGTTAAATTATAAGACAAGCGATGTTATGTTAAAAAATTACTGTATTTCTAATAAAAAAAAATACTCTAGGTAGATAATTGAATTACGATATAATTGACGTTCACCGTGGTCAGTTTGGACTTACAAGGTGTGAGTTGTATTTTTTTTAAGTCATATTTACATATATCGACTTACGGCAGAGCGTACATTCGATCCGTAAGTCCAAATTTTATATTTTTTGCATCATTTGAATCGCAATTAAAATATCTACTTATTATAATTTTTTAATAAATACATAATTTTATTTTTAATTAAACGTTGAGTCGTCAAAAAAATGTGAAAAATGCAAATATATAAATAACACCACCTCGAGTGACGTTTTTAATCAAATGTAGCGTTTTAGTAAAAACCCCACTTAGGATAGAGATTTAGTAAAAACACTACCCTTAATATCGAATTTTATAAAAAAAATAATAATAATTATGTGCTACCTAACTTAGCATTTATATACATATTTCTAAATATTTTTTTTTATATTTACTTTAAAAAAAAAATAACAATAGTTACTTTTTGAAAAAGAAAAAATAATCATTAATGCTCTCAATCATATGGTGGCCTTCACCTTCTCTCCCATTCATAATTATGTATGAGTAATCCAATTTGTTTTGTTTTTCTGAATCTTCCTAATTTTCTAATTTTTTCAATCCTCTTTCAAGTTGGATAGATTTATTATTTATGATCTCATCGGCTTACGGTGAGTGCTGGCATCCAACTTTCAGTTTCTGAGACAAATGCAAGAATATTAAACCCAGACGCACCTGCACCGGCGGCCTCCGTTCTGCTGCTGCTGGATCCTGCACCACCACTTATCAAGTCGGCACTGAACCGCAAAATCGAGATCCTCTTGCCGTCCACACGCCAGCGTCGATCAGATATCGGAATCGCTCCGCCGTAATTGGCAATGACAGAGCTCGAGCAGTCTCTTCTCCGGTGGCTTCTGATCGTCTCCGAAGGGGAGACATACCGCTTCGTCAGCATCTGAAGTGAGTACATCTCTGATGGGAGCGATCGATCAGGCCGCCTGGAGGAAGAAAGAATTGCGCTGCTAGAATTGTCAATTTGCAGAGAGGTCTGCAATGTGATTTCGCTGATTTGGTGGCTGTCAAATCTCAAAGTATATGTCTCCAATAATATTTTATTTTTTCTTACTTAAAAATAAAAGTTCCTATTATTATTATTAAAAAAAATGGCCATTATTATTATTAAATTAAGGAGGTTAAAATAAGTAAGCTTAAATATGTTTAATCCTTAATATAATTTATGTGATTTGTTTTTATCATTTACAAATATTATCTTACTTCACTTTATTACGGAATAACTAGAATCTAGGATCTATAATTGTGCGGTTAAAATTCAAAAAATGTTATTTTTTGCATCATATTTTTATGTGGCTAATAACGATATTATGATGCGATTATGATAATAAATTTGATACTCGTAATAATTTTTTTTTTTTTTTTATAATCATGATTATAATTATATTCGTATACATATATATATATATATATATAAACTTATCATTTAGAAAGTTTTTATTGTATATGTTTGAATTGGAATTAAATTGATTTTATTGAATTAAAGTATTTTAATAGTTATGTTATTCTTTTACAACTAAAAAATTCGAAATTTATTTTACAATGACTAAAGTAAACTATGTGTATTTCAAATATAGATATACGAGTAAAACTGTAATGAATAATTATAGTTATGAATATAGTTATGATATTAAAATCTATACATATAAGTGTTATAGTAATCAAATGTAATTTAAAAATACAGTACAAATATAACATTTATCATACATTCATTATTATCAACCCTATAACCAATTCATAAAGCTCCTTACTCTTCCTCTCACTACCCTCAACAATGACGGTGAGGGGTATTAATAGGTTATGGTACACCCCAACTCGCAGTGCACCATCAATTTTTTATTTATTTTGTATCATCACTTGTGAGTTTGGTAGGAGTAAATAACTATCACCGTTGCATTATGAATCGTGTTGTGGTATGAGGGCTTCTAGATGTAGATGTGGTGTGTCATTAATCATTTTGGGGCCTTTACTTGTTACATGGATATGAAGTCATAATCGATGGGCTAGGTTATGAGTCTTTATTTAAATCAAACCCCACACATGAATATAAATAAAAGTTATTATTATCATTTACTATATATATACTTGGCCAAAAAGAAAAATTTACTATATATATATAATACTAAATATATAAGTATACAATAAAAAAAGTAACCCATAAATATATTTTTTTAATATATTATTATTTATTTACCGATAGATTTAATTATGATTTTAACATGAGTGTCATGTTCAAAACTGCGTTATAATTCTTTTTTTTTTTAAAACCTTATCCTAATATTAGATATCCTATTCAAACCTTTACTCCACTACTCTATATATAAACTAGTTTCGAGTGACTCCAAATAAATATATTTTTTCGACACTACATTTAAATATTGATTGAAAGGTTATGTACTGGTAGCGCGCTGAAAGTTTGAGGGAAAAGACCAAGATATGCCCACAGTTAATTAATTACCATCTCAGTATATATCTATAATAATATTTTTCTTACTAAAAACACAGAGAAAATAGTAATATGTAGAATATATATAAAAAAATTATACACAATTACTTTTGCAATTCTCGATGGGGAGCGAGATATTACAGTATATATTTGAATTGACATAATAATATAAAGTTGCTGATATGTCGTCCAAGAAGAATAACCCAAGCATGAAAAAGGCAGCGCCGGCGTACGTACGTATGATTCGGACATGTCCAACTATGTGTACGTCATAGCGGGGTCCACTAATAGTAAGGACTAAGGAGAGTTTGGATCCGTTATGAGTCTTATGACTGTATAGTTAGGTCAGTGATGACGTGACTTGCCGTGCCTCCATATCTCTCTCTAGTCTAGGTGGAAATGGATGCAAGTGTGTCATTGTGTGTGTGTGATCATTATACAATATACATACAGTCGGAATATTGAATGACAAAACTCCAAACACGCCTTCGGCTATGCTCTGGTTCACACCTCTATTGTTTGTTTGTTTTAAGTATTTTGATGATGGAAAAGGGAACAAATATTGAAGATAAGGAAGAATCTGCATGATTTATGACCTCACCATCACCATCGCTTACTCGTAGTCGTACGGGGCGGGGTGAGCTACAATTTCGTGGAATTATAAAGACAAGCTTCACCAGACCCACACCTTTTCCACCGCATTTCTATAAAATATATTCCATGCGGGGGATGGACCTAATATTTAGACTATGTTCAATGCATCTAACTACTTATACGTACACACCATTTTACACGTTCAAAATTCACTAGTTTAGACTTATACGTTAATCACGTGTCGGTATAGAGAGTTTGAGTATTCCGTTTCGGCCTCTAACGACCGTTGAGGAAGTCTTATTTTCTAGCTCACCAAACCTGGTAGGAAGAAGAAAAGGAATTGGATTCGAAGAAGCGAGCGTTATACGCAAAACGTTGACTGGAAAGGGGTAACTAATGACCGACATAATATAATAGATAATTAGATAGGACTAGGAGTGGATAAAGTTTGAATTTTATAAGAGTCGTGCTTAGCCACCAAGAATTTCGTTTTTTCATTCACAGACGTGCTACGCCCTACACGACACGTGTCCCAATGATAACTTCCAAGGTGTTTATAATAATACGAATCAAATAGAGAGAGTTTGGCCACTTGATTTACTCTCCAACCACTTGTCGACTCGGCACCTTACCTTCCCCTCTGCGTCCGATCCACCTCTTCCCTTTATATATATCACCCAACTCACCTTTTCCACTCACTTCACTCTCAACTTCTCCATCTCTCTCAAACATCCATGGCCTTAGAAGCTCTCACCTCTCCGGCAGCTGCCACGGCAGCGTTGAAGTTAATGCATGACTCCGCCGCAAGCAATCACCACTGCACAGAGTCGTACCTCGCCAAGCGAAAGCGTTCCAAGCGGACCCAACAACCGACGGCCGAGGAGGAATACCTCGCCCTCTGCCTCGTCATGCTCGCACATGGAAAAACCGACTCCTCTGCTTTTCCCATTGCCGGAACCGCCTCCAATACGCCGTCAAAAGCTACATCTAGTGTATTGGGCTACAAGTGCTCCGTCTGCGACAAGCAGTTCCTATCTTATCAGGCATTGGGCGGCCACAAGGCCAGCCACCGCAAGTCAGCGGGAAACGCCGGAGACGAACCGTCGACGTCCACGAGCGCCTCCTCAGCGGCGGTCCATGGGTCTGCTTCCGGAAGAGTCCACGAGTGTTCGATCTGCCATAAGACCTTCCCGACAGGACAAGCTCTTGGAGGGCACAAGCGGTGCCACTACGAGGGCGGCAGCGTGTCTATAAGCGTGGGATCCACTCACACAGCAAGTCCGAGTCCGGGTCGCCGGGACTTCGACCTGAACCTTCCGGTGCTGCCGGAGTTCTCCCCGAAGTTTCTGGTGTCCGCAGATGAAGAGGTGGAAAGTCCACACCCGATGAAGAAGCCGCGTGTATTGCCCATGAAATTAGAACTCTCACACAAGACGTGTGAAATTGAAGAACCATAAGCAGGAAAATGATTGAATCATTGATCATTATTATTTTTTTATTTGTATTTTCCTGTATTGTATATAGTATATATTCATACATCTGCTGCTAGTTGTTCGGTTGTACTACTATATATTTAATTGTTCAATTAATTGTTTCTCATTAATTCAAAGTCTAGTAGTAGAAAGCGTGTTTGTGCACCACATGTAATATACTATCCACCTTTCAGGTGTGATTACAAGAAAATTTGACCACTAAATAAGACTTTTTATTAGAAACGTGGGTACGTAATGGGTATATAAAGGTGACACTTTCACCATGAATAATTAATTTTGTGACGTAAAAAAGTAAAAATTAATTAACCATGCTTGTCACACTCCATCTATATAATATATATGTGGAACTTCAACCAATTTGTTTGTCGAAAAGAGTTCCGATCTAGTGTTGTTCGTCTGTAAAGAACAGAGTGTCGTCGGTCGATCGACTGTGTGGTGTCTGAGGCAGATGCTTAATAGGTGGCGTATATATTTTCCAACAGAACATAAAATATACAACTTTATGAGGTGTTGTGGAGCACAAATCTATTCCCTTATTATTTTAGTTGAAAGGTCGGTTTGGCGGCTAACACGACAACCACGCGCGTGTAAATGAACTGTCGTCGCCTTATAATTAATCTGTTTGTTAATAGTTATTTGATCGTGTGGAACAAGTCATGTATCTTGTACCGAACAACTATAAAAAACGTTTTGCATGTGCGTATATTTGTATAGAAAATTAGTTGAAGTGTTACGAACGTACCCAACCTAGAAAGATATGTTAAATAAACGTTTTAGACTCTCATAAGCAATTGGTCCACTTTTGGACGTGGTCTAAAAGGTACGCAGAAATATATAAAAACTCTTAGGTCATGACTTGGTTCTTTTTGTTTTGATGCTTTGAATGTTTCAAGTGAAATTGCAGGGGAAAAAAAAAGTATTTGATCACAGTCTTCCAATCAGTAAGAGCATCACGTTATATATTATATATGTTTCAAAATTTAAAATCGTAGTTTTTATATCGTGTAACAATATATATATATTGATCCTATTTGATATTTAATGCGAATGACCTCTAATATAAAATGGAGCAGTCCTCTCTTCCTGATCCATGGGAAGCTCGAGTTTTTTGGCCTTCCTTATCTTTGTGCAGAAAATCGTAGGGCAGATAACTTTTGGTAGGGGCATTTCAACTCTACGTCCACCCAAACCCTAGCCACGTCATCTTAAAACCTGTGGCAAAAGAAAGGAGAACATCGAACCCAACAGTTCTTGGAACATATTTTTTCCTGATGTGGTGTAGTTGGCGAATGGAATCCGCTCTCGTTATCGTCATCATCTGATTTCTCGTACTGGTAATTCAGCATTTCCCACATTACATGCACATCATCGTACTCGCACCTCTTCACATCATGTTTCAACTTGAGGAGCCCTGTCGTCATTTGTTTCGAATTTCAAATGGATTTTTAAATAGAAATGATTATGTATATATATATTACCTTTGTCACGAATTCCTATGCGCGTCGCAATGCTGATCCAAGCTTCTTTTAGAGGAGTTTTCAATTTCTTCCACCAATCCATTCCCATGGTGTGGCGGTGTACGTAGTAGGAGAAGGGAATGAACGGTGGAAACGATGGAGGATACAGGAAATTAGGGTTTATTTTTCTGCTCAAATCTATGCATTCGCAAAATAAATACAATTAGGTGATGCTCATAATGACAGATTAGATGACAAACTGTGGGGAAGAAGGACAGACAACGGAATTTATAAGAATCTCCAGGAAAACTGATCAACTTGAGGACGTTGAGAAGGCAAAAATAGTTGGTGGTTGAGATTCTTTGGCTGAAGAAGTCATGGTGTGGGTAAATTGGGGTGGATGGGTGGAGGCAGGCACGCTGCAGCCTGCAGGCAGAACGTTTATAGTTTTAGAACGATATATATATATATACTACTACTACTACTAATATTATATATAATTGCCCAAAAATAATAATAATAATATGGAACATTTACTCATAATGAAATTTTGTATTTTTTTTTCTTCCTCGCTTTAAGTTATTGACATTTTTTACTTTTACTATTTTTTTTAATCCACTTTTACTATTATAGATAAATGTTTTTTTGATAAAAAATAATTAGTTTGTAAATATCACATAAATAACAAGTTAGCCACTATCAAGTATTATTTTATTGATTATACTTACGTGTATATATAGAGAGAGAGATAGGAAAGGAAGATAGTAGGTGTAGAATTAATTAAATACGATAGAATTAGGTGAAAGTATCTTTCAACATATAAAACATAGGGATTAAAAGTGAGAAACAGTGGAATACAAGGCGCTTTTCAATTAAATTTGAAATTCCCATGGTTTGCGTGGGGTGGATTTTATATTTTTTGAGATCACAAATTCTTGGGCCAAAAAAAAAAAGATCACAAATTTACTTTGTACTTTTTTTTTTAAATTAAAAAATAAGAAAAATAGATAAATTTGAAAGAAAAAAGTATCTATCTATCTATTAATTTGGCTACAACTTCTATAATTATGACACATAAGATTTTTAGTTGCTTAATTAACAAAAACAAACATTTTCATTGGTTGATTAATATTTTTAGTAACTCACAATGACATAGACTCGCCACGCGTACCTTCAGAAACTCTACAATTCCTCCGGAACTTCTCACGGTACGTTTCACATTTTATATAACCTCCATATTTATTGTTTTAATTTTTATTTTTTATCAATTTATTATTATTATTCTCATGATAATTTTTTTATTTTTTTTATTATAATTAGAGTTTTTATTTAATGAAAGTACAGATTTCTATTTTTTAAATTTATTAAAATTAATATCATAATACTATAAACTACTATTCTATTTTTATTCTATTTTATGAAAGAATGGATGTATGTTAGATTTCTTATATTAGCACGTGCAGTTTTATGATACATTTTTTTTAAAATATTATATACAATTTTCTAATTTTTTAATAAGTCAAAAAATAAGTAAAAACTACTATCAAATAGTTACAATTATAACACAATACAACTTTTTATAGTTATTATCAGTGAAAATGGATTCTTAATCTATAACCTACATAAATAAATCCCTAAACTCTAAATTCTCTAACCGATAGTAACTAAATTCTAGGATATAACCACGGATTAAAAGAACTCATAAGAAACAAAGCACGGATTAATTAAGATTTTTGTTTGTATAGCTTTTTAAAAAATAATAATTTGAATGTTTGATTCTCCTTAAATAAGTGTTTTTTTATTTTATTTTTATATTAAAATCATTTCAAATATATTTTTTCTATAATAAATTTATGATTTTTTTGTTGTTTATCTATTTGAATAAAATGATATATAAATGATAAAAAAAATATGTTCTTTATATAGTGCTTCAAATAGAATTTCCTGAGCTACGCTGGTTCACAGTTGAAGGGCGACTCTTTGTCTCTGGGGTCGACTTTCAATCTTCATCACCAGCACAGCAACACCCAAAGAAATTGAAAGGCAAAGGAAGAAGATCCCTCTCTATTCTCTTCTCCTCTCCTGTCCTCAAGGTCATCATCATGTCAAGGGCTCGAGTCTACGCTGATATCAATGTTCACAGGCCTAGAGATTATTGGGATTACGAAGCTCTCGCTGTTCAATGGGGGTAAATTTTGAAGCCTGACCCTCGTAATTGCTAATCTTTACTTTGTTTGTCTCTTCAATTTGTATTTTTTTTTGCGGTTTTTTGGCACTTGCTCCTGTGCTTCACTCTGTGACTGTTTCTGTGTTCATTTAATGCCATCGTTGAGAGTGAGCTGAATTGTTCAAAGCCAAGTTGGAGGTTTTATTAATTGAATGGTCCTTTTGTTACTGCAATTAATCGGAGGACCGTCTGCGATAGAGAAGGCGCCTGTTTGGTCAGGATATTACCCAATAAGATTGCACTATATTTGATGATCAGTATTTTTCAAAGCTTTCCAATGTATAATTATCGCTTTCTTTCAATCATCCGTGTAGCGTTTATATACACTTATTCGTTCTGTACAGTAATCATTTAGTATCGGAGAATTCAACAAAAGGGTGGTGATTGCCTAGTACTGGAGTGAAATATTTTTCATGAAACGTGCAGCTATCTCTTTCACATACCCTAAAGATATATTATTGACCAAGTACGTGGGAATTAGCTTTTAGTTGTACATACTACATAAGTATAATATTCGTCGGGGGTCAGGGGTAGTTACCCTTGTATGACATGACATGTCATATCATATCCTGTATTCATATTTAAGTAAAGATAAACACCTGGTTGATTTATCGTTGTTAGACTAGATGTCTACTGTGGCAGACTATTTTCTGGGATTGTATATGTTATGGAGCTTGAATATAGGGCTAGAGGAAGATAAGGGGGCAACTAGTTGAGAAGAGCGTCTCATCTAAGAGTCCATGCTTGTCTATTTCTACCAAAACCAGGTTATGAGGCCTCTATAATCTCTGAGGAACCATATGAATGTTGTACTGTACTCGTGTAGTCCAAAGATGAAACTGTCTGACTGAATGAGTATGACTGAATGAGTAGAGGTTCGTTTAAGAAAAATATAATAATAGTAGGACTAGGACTAGACTAGGTCTTGTTATCATCTGTAAAGTGATACTATGATTCTTGTCTCTCATGACCTTTTTTAGTCTGCTGTGTACGTTTGTGCATAACTTGATTATTAATTAGAATAAGTGAGAGAACCATCTCCTAGTTGTGAGAGTTTTAATATCTTATATTACTCAATCAGAAGAGTAATGCTTGAGGTAGAGAGCTACATGAAGAAGCCAAATTTCACCCAAGACCAGAAAGGTACCTTAAGTAAAAGTTTCCACCCGATTCCAGAATCCCAGTGACAGTATATCTAAAGAGAGGCTAAGTAACAATGTTATTGCTTATTGATTGATTTTCCATTTTTGGCATATTTTGATTCTTTTGTTCCTTTCTTCAATGGCATCAATCATTAAACAAGAATTTATTTTTCTCCCCGTTTATAACCGTTCGTATCTCTCCCTACTCAGTGACCAAGATGATTATGAGGTTGTTCGAAAAGTTGGAAGAGGAAAATACAGTGAGGTTTTTGAAGGGGTTAATATCACCAACAATGAGAAGTGCATCATCAAGATCCTTAAGCCTGTCAAAAAGAAAAAGGTGTCTCCTTAAATTGCATATGCGCCAAGTTGTATACCATTACAACATTTGCTTGTAGCATCATAATTCAAGCTGTTATTGTGATATTCTTTTCTGGTCTGTGCAGATAAAGCGAGAGATTAAAATTCTACAAAATCTATGTGGCGGTCCTAATATTGTGAAACTTCTTGATATTGTCAGAGATCAACACTCAAAAACACCTAGCTTGATTTTTGAATTTGTGAACAGTACAGATTTCAAAGTCTTGTACCCTACCTTGTCGGATTACGACATACGCTACTACATTTATGAGCTTCTTAAGGTATGTTTATCTTGTTGCTTATTTTGGTATAAAATCCCAGTCTTGTGTTAATCCCAGTCTTGTGTTGTGCGAGTATTATGTATACAGACACTCACATGTACATTTCGACACCTATTCATGTATAAATATTTAATTAGTGAAAATTATCTTATTGTTAAAGGAGTTAAGACTCATTGCATATGTATATATTGTATTTCTTTCCTCTTTGTTGGCACACTAGTATTTTAGCTTTTCTATATGATTTGAAGTTCCATCTGTTTTACAAATGTTGCATTCTCATCAAACTAACTGCAGGCATTAGACTACTGTCACTCACAAGGTATAATGCATAGAGACGTGAAACCTCATAACGTAATGATTGATCATGAGCTGCGGAAGCTCCGCCTGATAGATTGGGGTCTTGCTGAATTTTACCATCCTGGTAAAGAATACAATGTCCGTGTTGCTTCAAGGTATTATTCTTAATCATGACTTGACTTAGTATATGTAGCTTAGAAAATACTGTAAGATATATGAGTGAATCCAATGGTCTTTTTCAATACTGTTGCTAGGTATTTTAAGGGACCAGAGTTACTTGTTGATCTCCAAGACTATGATTATTCGTTGGACTTATGGAGCCTTGGCTGTATGTTTGCGGGAATGGTGAGAGTTAGTTCCTTTTGTTATATTGTGAAGTTTAGTTTTCACTTCATTCCTGAACTAAATGAAAAATAAGGCACTTCTACATCTTTGCTGCAGATTTTCCGAAAAGAACCATTCTTCTATGGGCATGACAATCAAGACCAACTTGTCAAAATTGCAAAGGTAATTCCATGGATTTGTATTTAAAGTACCAATCTGTTTTCCGATTAGTCTTGACCTTAGAGATTCATTATTACACAAATATATTGCATCAGGAGTCATACTGAACTCTCCTACTGTAACCTTAATCATGCATATTATTAAAAGCTATCATGAAACTGGACGTGTGATTCCTCTATAATTTAGTAATGTAATTAGGTCCTCTGTTCATGCAGGTTCTCGGAACAGATGATCTGAATGCTTATCTGAACAAGTATCACCTAGAGCTCGATCCACAGCTAGAAGCCTTGGTTGGAAGGTTTGTGATCTATAATTTATGCTCCTTTATCTTCTTAGATTCCAGTTCTCTTATTTCCAAAAAGAAATGCCTAAAAATTGTTCTCTTTTTTGAAAGACATCTTATATTCAGCATAGTTGGACCACCCTTATCTATTCGGTCTGTGGCACCGCTGGCCTGGAGAATCATTACTATTGAAAACGATATTATTTAAAAATTAGCTATTGATGCTCTCATGTGGTGACACTTTTGGAACCTACATAGTATGTATCATCTTTGTAAACTAGTTGATCCCCCAAATCCGTCACTTGTCGGCTCTGAAAACTGTAAAATGACTTGCAATAGCAAAGCCACTCTGTGAAATGTATTGAACCTGTTCTGATCTTACTTTGTTGATTAGGTCTCCAAGAGGTAATTAATTTCCATCTTTTGACAGTAATATTTTCCTCATTTTAAACAGACACAGCAGGAAATCTTGGTCACGATTTATTAATGCCGACAATCAGCATTTAGTGTCGCCAGAGGTAAAAACTATGACTGGCTTCTTATCATGTGAAGTTTGTATTTTTAATTTTTTTTTTGACATGTTGAGCGTGTGGCCTCCTGTGCATTTCTTTTGCAGGCAATTGATTTTCTTGATAAGCTTCTTCGTTACGATCATCAGGATCGAGTTACAGCAAGAGAAGCAATGGTGAGTAAAGTAATTGCTTTGGCCAAAGTGCAATTAATCCTTCATTTTCCACTGCTGCTTCCATTTCTAATAACTTACTTCTTGAGCCAAATATCCTGGCGTTTGTGCATAATTTTTACTTCATTAGAAAGATCTTCATATCCTGGCATCTCTATTTACACATGAATAAAACAGTTTCAATCATCAATTTTGACACTTGTATTAATCATAATTTTATTTTGCTATATGTTTCTCAGGCTCATCCGTACTTCTTCCAAGTAAGATCTGCGGAGACTAGTCGTCTGAGAACACAGTAATCTGTATCTATCTATCTACACTCCCCCGTCTCTTCTGCAAAATGATTATGATGCTTTTATTATGTCATCCAATTGCTATATATTATGTATGGGCTCAAATTTTGTCCATGGTTGGTATTTGTGGGGAATGAATACGGACATTCACATAGTGCGTTGGTTGTCACATTTTCATTTTATAAGATGATTTTGCTTTTCAGGACTGTAAAATGTTGTACATTTGGAATTTGGGTAACATAAGATTGAGTAGATTATTATTATTAATCATAATTACACGCTCACATTAACTATTACACCAGTTAATATATTCTTGTCTGAATAATTAGTAATTAAATATTTTAATATCTATAATCAAATTGATTTTATAAATTATTTTTTATATAATAAGTTAATTTGTATTTTCTTATAAAATTCTATCATCCTCAATCTAATGATGAATAGAATTCGGTTCTACATCTATAACAATCCTAGTTAGGATGTTTTTTTTTTTTGATAATTATGGATTAAAATAACTGGTATAGGTGACAATTAATCACCCAAGTTCAAAATACACAACAAAAACTAGCTAACTTTAACAATTCGCGAAACAGAAAAACCCACAACGTCTTTCCGAAGCGCGATAATAGTTTCCTTCGGAGGAGAGCTATGAATTTCAAACACATGTCGCTGTTTGAGCGCCATACCCGCCATGATATCCGCTACCGCATTCGCTTCTCGAAAAATATGTCTGAACTTTATTCTTTCAAACTGCATCAATAGCTTATTGCAATCCGCAATGATCGACATTAGTTTTTGATTTGACATATTTTCATAAGAGATTACCTTATGGGCTAAGAGAGCGTCCGTCTCCAGATGAATAGATTTTAATCCGAGTGTCTTTGCAAAAAGCAGTTCGTCTCGGATGGCCCAACATTCCGCAGTGAGACTGTTTGAGCAACCCAAATTCCTTGAGAAACCTGCAACCCATAGACCCCTGAAGTCTCGGATGACCCCACCGACTCCTGCAAAACCTTGATTTCCCTTAGCAGCTCCATCTGTGTTAATTTTAAACCAATCATCTTTGGGAGGAATCCAACTAATATCAATGGAAATGAACTCACTAGCACTGTTAGTCTCAAGATAAACATTTTTATGAAACTTTGCCTGAGATAAAGATAAAGATAAAGAATAAACAGAATAAAAAGCATGTTTATCATTAAAAATAAGAGAGTTCCTATTTTTCCAAATGTTCCATATCGCATAAGAAAAAAAGTACTTTCACTCAACACCCTGGATATTGACTCCCGATTCCTGACAACCCTTCTTGATCCACTCATTCAAAGGGTAGACGATAGATTGACCCAGGTTAGGCGGACTAGTGACTGAATTCCACATCTCCTTAGCATGCTTACACCCACGCAAAATGTGATCTATGTCCTCCACCCAGAGTAACAAATTTGGCACAGAGGGCTCAAATTACATCCTCTATGGTTCAATAGTTTGCTGGTGACTAGTCTATCTTTAAGACATAACCATATAAAATACTGAATTTTTGGGATAGTCTGAATCTTCCAAACCCAATCCCATTGATTAATCACCTGGTTGTTTGTGTCATGACCAGCTAAAAGAGAGTATGCAGATGATGTAGAGTAATTTCTCAAGTGTGTGCCATTCCATATTTGCGTGTCCGATGATATATTGGTCTTGTCCCCTGGAGTACCTCGAAACATATCCACAAATTTTTTAGAAAAGTCAAAGAAAGTTCTATCTAGATTCCACTCTTCATTTTGGAAAACATGTTTTTTTTTTGGCCAAGTTGGAAAACATGTTAATCACACTAACCTTACACATTACAATTTTTTATATACAAAATTGTTTCTGCAATTCTGAGTCAGCATTATTAAATGTTAAAAACTTCTCTCCAAAGTGATAACTGTTGGGTGATGTCAAACTTTATATACATGTAGAACCAAAACTCATTTGATCAATTTAATTAAATTCTTTCATAGGTTAATGCTTATATTTAAATTTAGTAACTAATAAATACATCTCCAAGGGTAATATTCCTACGCGTCAGCCTACTTTCAGCCAGCTAGACTACTAATAAAATGAGAATATATGCATGCATGCATTAAAACTTATTTTTCCTTTAAATTTGCAGACTAAGTCTCAGAGAAACATCCATTCACACTTAGAAATTAGAATGACTTCATTGGAGATGGTGAGGAGGATGAAGCTAGGGTTCCTGATGCTTCTCATTACGATCATACACTCTCGTTCAGTTGTTGGAGAAAAGACATACATCGTCCGGATGGACAAATCCCAAATGCCAATGCCATTCAATCATCACTTTCAGTGGTACGACTCCATTCTAAATTCCATAACCCACTCGCCGGACGTGCTCTATAAGTACGGCACTGTAATGGACGGTTTCTCGGTACGGCTGACTTCCGAGGAAGCCGAGTCCTTAGAGAAGCAGACAGGTGTACTTTCAGTGATGCCTGGTCGGACATACAAACTTCACACGACCCGAACCCCGGAGTTTCTCGGCCTCACTCATGGCCGACACGGCACGGTTCCTCCTCAGCACAAGCTCGGGACAGACCAGGTGATTATCGGGGTTATTGACACCGGAATCTGGCCTGAGCACAAAAGCTTTGATGATTACGGACTCAGCCCGGTGCCACTGGGGTGGAAAGGCTCATGCGATGAAGGAGACAACTTCACCGCCTCGAGCTGTAACCAGAAGCTTATCGGAGCAAGGTACTTCTACAAAGGGGCTGAGAAAGATTACGGTCCGATCAAACTGAAATCAGCGCGAGACTACGAAGGGCACGGGACCCATACCTCGAGCACGGCTGCGGGTTCAGCTGTGGGAAATGCGAGCCTGTTCGGGCTTGCTCTGGGTGTGGCTCAAGGGATGGCCGTTGAAGCTCGAATAGCAGCCTATAAAGTGTGTTGGACTGAATGGTGCAACAACGCGGATGTTCTGGCCGGAATGGACGCGGCCATTGAGGACGGAGTCCACATAATGTCCATCTCTCTTGCAGGGTACCCCGTGGACTATTACGTGGACGTGCTGTCGATCGGGGCCTTCACTGCCATGATGAAGGGAATATTCGTTGCTTTCTCCGCCGGAAATTCAGGCCCGGATGGTGAAACCATAACAAATATTGCGCCGTGGATTACGACGGTCGGAGCGGGCACAGTGGATCGTGATTTCCCGACTCATGTAACGCTCGGAAACGGCGTAGTCCAAACCGGCGTGTCCCTTTGTAATGAAAACCCGTTTATGGAGTCATCCGCCCCACTCGTTTACGGCCAACACTGCCTTCCCAAAACCCTAAACCCTAGTGAGGTTAAGGGGAAAGTTGTTGTTTGCGATCAAGTCGGAACCAATCCGTCGGTGTTAATGAGCGAGGTGGTGAAAGATGCAGGCGGAGTCGGTATGATACTTGCTAACACGGAAGGCGAAGAGGTCTTCGCCGAAGCTTTTTTGTTGCCATCAGTAGCTGTTGGGAAAAAAGCAGGCCAAGAAATCAAGAACTATATAGACTCCGATCCTAATGCAACCGCACTGATTTCTCCAGCTACTACGAAATTAGGAGTCCAGCCGTCGCCGGTGGTAACTTCCTTCAGCTCCCGAGGCCCGAACCCGATCACACCCGACATTCTCAAGCCCGATCTCATCGCACCCGGCGTCAACATCCTTGCTGCATGGCCCCCAGCTATTGGTCCAACCGGGTTTGACTTTGACAAGAGGAGCGTAAGTTTCAACGCCATTTCGGGCACATCGATGGCTTGTCCTCATGTCAGCGGTCTAGCTGCCCTTATCAAGGGGGACCACCCTGACTGGAGCCCTGCAGCCATCAGGTCCGCCCTGATGACCACCGCCTACACCGTCTATCAAAATGGCAAACCCATTATTGATAAAGCTACCGAGAGCCCAGCAACACCGTTCGGTTACGGATCTGGGCATGTTGACCCCATGGCCGCACTTGATCCCGGACTAATCTATGATGCCTCAGTGGACGACTACCTGGGCTTCCTTTGTGCCATTAACTATAACGCTTCCCAGATCAAGAGTGTGACGCATAGGGACTTTACTTGCGACCCAAGTAAGGAGTACAGCTTAGGGGACATGAACTACCCATCTTTCTCTGTCGTGTTAAATGCATCTGTGAGCAAAGTGAAGGACAGAAGGACAGTTACGAACGTGGGGTGGAGTCCAAATACATATACTGTTTCAGTCTTCTCCGACGATCAACTATTGAACGATTTGGTGTCTGTCGAACCTAGCATCTTAACTTTCACCAAACCTAATGAGAAGAAGAGCTACACCGTGACTTTTGATTCCCCACCCCTTCCACGGCGGCGCAGTTCCCGGAAAATCATTAGGTTCGGTGCTCTTGAATGGTCAGACGGGAAACACAAGGTTCGAAGCCCAATTGCGTACACACAGAATGTTGATGATACGATACCTGTTTAACTTTTACATGTTACTACCGTATACTTTTGTCAACGAACACATCTGATATAGTACAAAATTAAATAAAAAAATACAAGGCATATTTGAATGTACTTTTGCTTATAAAATATGTCTAGTATTTACACCTCGATGTCTATTATCCTACTCGTGTTAAGAGAATAATATAGTTAATTAGTTTGTGGTTTATAGTAGTATATGTTAAAATGACTTAAGAGTATACCGGTCGCCTTCACTCACAAGTTCGGACTTTTGAGACAGTTGGTTAAGGCGTACGTCTTAAGTCTCACATGGTATCAGAGCGCGCAGGTTCAAATCCTGGCGACGTTGAAAATATTGATGCACTCCCATTAAAGGCCGAGGCCGGGCACTAAGCCATTGGGTAAACCGATGTTCATAAACATCAGTTTAAGGGAGGATGTTAAAATGACTTAAGAGTATACCGGTCGCCTTCACTCACAAGTTCGGACTTTTGAGACAGTTGGTTAAGGCGTACGTCTTAAGTCTCACAGTATCACAAATCAAAAATACAATCTTTACCTTCGAAAAAATTTCGTCAGTAAAGGGAGAGTTACTTTCTTATGGTAAATCAAAGATTCACCCCGACTTTACTGATCGTAACAAACAAGTCCATTTTCTTAAAGTACGTAAATACAATTTGCTCCTAATTACAAGGTGAAATAGAATTAGAAGTACGAATAACTCCTAGTCCTATTGTAGCCTTCTATCTCGTTTCCAATGAATGAATGCTAATCTTCCTAAAATGTACGATATCATGCAATAACATGTCGCTGCCATATATAACAGTAGTTTACGTCTCAAATAAACACTGCCAGCACATGATAAGTTCCTAAGGTTTCATAGTGCTGTTTGTTACAATCCATATATATAACTCTCGACATGATCCATTGAAGAATGAAGATACTTAATTATAAATAAATTAGTCTAGTTGATCTCTTATGGTAATATTCTCACGCGTCATCTTCTTTAAAACTTCAACTTATTTTACGCCTTAGAAAACTCAATATGGTTAGGGTTTATTGTAACTGATACGATGACTCAGGCTGAGAGATGATGATGATGAAATGTCCTTACAATGGAATAAATGAACCTTCCATTCAACCCAGGCACTATATAAAGTGACTCAGTCAGTATCCAACTTAAGTCGACAGGACGATCTTCACTTCTCTTCCCTCACCGCTTCCTTCTGCAGCTCTCATCTCACATCATCTCCATTACTGCAATGGCGATGGCGACAATGAAACTAAGCTTTCTATTGCTTCTTACTTTCGTCACTTCAGCCATAGCCACCCGCTTCGTGGATCGACCTATCAAACAGATGATGGCGACATACACCGTCCGCATGGATAACTCCGAAATGCCATCATCTTTCAACCATCAGTTTCAGTGGTACGACTCCATTCTCACCTCCATAACCACCTCACCAGACGTGCTATACAAGTACGACACCGTTATTGATGGCTTCTCAGTGAGGCTCACTGAAGAGGAAGCAGAGTCCTTAGCGAAGCAGACCAGTGTTCTTGCTGTGATACCCGATCAGGTCTACCAGCTTCACACAACACGAACACCGGAGTTTCTCGGGCTCACTCATGGACAACACAAGTCTATTGTGACTAAGACGGATCAGCTAGTTATTGGGCTCTTGGATTCCGGGATCTGGCCGGAGCACAAGAGCTTTGACGACAGCGGACTCGGACAGGTGCCACTGACCTGGAAAGGCTCGTGCGACGAAGGAGATAACTTCACTGCCTCAAGCTGCAACCGGAAGCTCATCGGTGCGAGGTATTTCTTCAAAGGGTACGAGCATTATTTCGGTCCGCCTGACGAGAAATCAGCCCGAGATTACTTAGGACATGGGACCCACACAGCGAGCACGGCAGCAGGTTCGGTTGTGCAAAATGCGAGCATGTTCGGGCTGGCCCCAGGTGTGGCTCGAGGGATGGCTCCGGATGCTCGTATAGCGGCCTATAAGGTGTGCTGGGGCGACGGTGGGTGCATTACGTCAGATGTTTTAGCGGGATTGGAGGAGGCCATTAAGGACGGAGTCAATGTGTTGTCGATATCATTAGGAGGAAGTGGGACGGACTACTACGATGACCTACTCGCCATTGGGGCCTACTCTGCGATGTCAAAGGGGATATTTGTTGCTTGCGCGGCCGGAAATTCTGGCCCAGAGACTGTAACAAACGTCGCACCGTGGATCACGACAGTAGGAGCAAGCACGTTAGATCGCGAGTTCCCAACGAATGTCACTCTCGGAAACGGAGAGATCTACACTGGTGTTTCTCTGTGCAACGAAGCGCCGTTTATGGAGTCACCCGTGCCGCTCGTTTACGGTGAAGAGTGCGAAACCCTAGACTCTAAGCTAATCAAAGGAAAAGTCGTGGTTTGTGATCAGGACGGGCCATTCCCGAGCGCATCAATGAGCATGGATGTGAAAGACGCCGGCGGGGTTGGTTTGATACTCGTTAACACGCAAGGCGAAGAGGTCTTTCCTGTCGCATTTTTCCTGCCATCGGCCGTGATGGGGAAGGAAGCAGGAAACGCAATCAAGAGCTATATAGACTCTGATCCTAATGCAACCTCCGTTATTTCTCCGGCCAGCACGAAGTTGGGTGTCCAGCCGTCTCCGGCAATACCATTTTTCAGTTCCAGAGGCCCAAACTATATCACCCCTGAGATTCTCAAGCCCGATCTCATTGCTCCTGGTGTCACTGTCATCGCAGCGTGGTCAGGGGCCAGTGGTCCTACCTCGTATGACTTTGACAAGAGGAACATAAGCTTCAACATCATTTCAGGCACTTCAATGTCATGTCCTCATGTTGGTGGGTTAGCCCTGCTGCTCAAGGGAGCTCACCCTGACTGGAGCCCTGCGTTCATAAGGTCAGCCCTGATGACCACCGCATACACCACATCTAAAGATGGTGAACCCATTATAGATAGAACAACTGAGGCCGCAGCAACACCATTAGATTACGGGTCCGGCCACGTAGACCCCATGGCTGCACTTGATCCAGGACTAGTATACGATGCCTCAGAGGACGATTACCTCGGCTTCCTCTGTGCCCTAAACTACACCTCTTCCCAAATCAAGAGAGTCACCCAACAGTCCTTTACTTGCGACCCAAGTCAAGAATACAGCTTAGGGGATTTCAACTACCCATCATTTTCCGTCGTGCTAGGGACATCTTCGAACACAGCTACGTACACAAGGACACTCACAAACGTGGGAGAACCAAGTACATACGACGTTGTAGTGTCCTTCGAGAATCAGTTTGTGAATGCCACGGTGGAGCCTAGCACGTTGACTTTCAGTCAAGTCAATGAAAAAAATAGCTATACGGTAACTTTTGTCAGCTCCCTTCCACGGATTTCAGGAGCTATCTTTGGCAGTCTTGAATGGTCGGATGGGATACACAAGGTTAGGAGCCCGATCGTTGTCGACCAGAAATAGATTATCAGAAGATACATTTCTAAATTTGTATGCTTTCACCATGAACATGTTGTACACACACGTACAGATATATACATGCACAAATAATAAAAGGTGAAAAGCATGAAATGAAGATGGAGCAAAAGTGTTTGTGCATTTAATCAGCAAAAGTATTACTCTAATATCAATTCAAGGCTCAAGCCCAAATGGGTTAGGCCTCTATGGAGTCCTAATTCCAATTGGGTCTCGATCGAAATCCAACCACGGTTCACTTAGTATCAAAGTTCCTGAACCCTTGGGGCTCAACCAAGTATTGCCCTACACAACACATTGTATTGCCCTAGCTCTAGCAGTGACGACCTAAACATGCCAAAAAGCTTACAACAGATGGGATAAATAATCCAAACTGTGCTTCTACTGCTTTCAGAATGCTTTCAACATCAACCTCAGATCATAAATACTTGTTTTAAATCCAAAAGCTATTCATCATCATCTTGATTAGTCTGACAAACGGGGAGAAAATACGTGTCTAGCTGCCAATATTTGTGTTTGACACCTTCCCAAACTTCTGGCCCCAAACAATCCTTAACGGGAAGGGGTATTAGCTGTGTGGAGTATCCCAAATTCTCGAGCTCTAAAGACACTAAGTGGCAGTAGACCACATGAAAGAAGGCGTTACCTCCGCAGAGACCATTGAAGAAGGAATAAATACCACCAGGTTTCAGTAGAACTGGAAGATGCTGGTGGAACTCCCTTAGATCCTCATAATATTCTCCGTACGTGTCAAAGAATATACCTGAAAATTGAAGAGACTATTAGACACCATACGTGGAAGTGGAAAAAATTCAATGCCATCAGATGTTTATCAGCAATTCTGTAATTCAACAGCAGTGTACAAAACGTATCGAGCAGGGTCCAGGGTCTGAGACCTTAGATTTTTGTTGTACATATATAACTAACTACATATGCAAACCAACTCAAGAACCAGAGATGAGTGGAGAGTGGAATATCTACAATCACGTAATTGCTCAATTGTTCATCCATACACATTGCGAGCTCTGAACTTATAAAAGATGGGTGCTAAGCTTTATCAGAAACAGAAGACGCCAAATGATGCACAAACTAGACTGAGTTTATCAAATGAAAAGTGCAATATTTAAAGGAACCAAATAATTTACTGCTTAAAAGAAGAGAATTTTACCATCATAAGATCCAAGCTGAGGAAGAACGTCTTGCCAACGGCCAAATACAATCTTCACATTATCTTTTTCTCCCCAACCAGTACGAAGCATTCGCTCATACACTTCAGGATGAGCCTCAATAATGGTGTGTGAAGCCGGACCATATTTCTGAATTGCAGTATCCACGAGACCCATCCCAAATCCTATATTCAGTACGTGGCCGCCGCCTGAGCAGACCGCTTTCGCATGAGCCTCCATTAACGGCTTCTCCCAAGCCATCATCACAGCTTTGGCTTCAGAGTCCATTAACTTGTCCTCGCTAAAGCTGACTCTATCATCCAAGTACGTTACTTCAGAATCGCTAGTCTCCTTCGTTCTCCTTGCGATTGTCCCGAGTATCAACTCTGCTTGAATCCCTTTGGAAGATACATTTTTTGTTGAAAAAATGAGCAGAATACAGTACGGAGAGCTAATCGAATCGAGGCGGAAATCCAACACTTTGAGATGGAGAAGTAGTAGGTGAAGGCATTGCTACCTGCATTGAGGAGGATCTCCATGGCTTCCTGATGGCCAGCGTCCATGGCGAAATCACCGGCGGATAAATTAGAAGGAGAGAGAGCGTTCCAGGGGGAGCCGGCCTCTAGAAGCGCCTTAACCGCATCGGCATAGCCAAGCTTGGCGGCGTGCATAAGCGGAGTCAGGCCGTTGGGGTCGAAGTAAGATACGTCGGCTCCGCCTTGAATTAGGGCTTTCACCTGTTCTACGTCGCCCTTCTTAGCCGCCTCGCAAAGCTTCTGTCCTTCCATGGTTGACGGCTCCTGTCCGGCACAGATTGGTAAGAGCACATACAATGTGGAGGGGAAAGTGAATAAACCCAACAGAAACCCTCCGCCACTGCTGCTTAGGAATGAACCGATGGTTCTCTATAAGCCCATAGAATCAGTCCTAACCGGCCCAGTTAATATGAAGACGTGTGAGAATGAATACTCAAATATTCGATATGCTCACTCTCTTATGGGTTGTTTGGTTGTGGGAATAGAGGACTAATTGAAATACGAAATTTGTAATAGGATTATTTAATTATCTACTTGTCAACGGTAAAAGTTCATTATTTATTGGGAAAAATATGAAATTGCACTATGTTTGCAACAATGGGTAATTGCATCCATGATGTTTGTTATCACACCCGAATGTTTCTGTTTGTTGGTAGTTGGACTTTTCTGTCCATTTCCGTTGGTTGTCCGTTAAATAACTGTCACGTGTTGTTCATGTGCACTAAACCTAACATGATATACCTAAAATGCCCAAGTTTCTTCATGTTGATAAAGTCTCCATGTCTTCCCAATTTCATTTGCTTTCTCCATCTGTTGCTCCAAGGCCTGCGAAGACGACGAAGACGATTGCTCTAAGGTGAAGACGATTGCTCCAAGGTCGGTACAACATGAGTGGTAAGTATGCTGAATGCTCTTCTCGTTCTTCTTCATCTTGGGCATCTAAGTCGAACATGACATCCATGGAACTACTGTGGTACTGCGATCTACAAACCCGTGCGACAACAGCTTGAACCATGAAAATTTTCGATCGTTTGTTCTTTGCATGTCCAAGATACCAGGTAATGAAGTCAATTTCTAGTGTTAATGCGAAGATATGACCGATTGGTCTACGCTGAAAAAATTAGGAATTTTTTGAAACCCTAAATTCTTGTTACTACTATGCAGTCATCAAGTTATTTGAAGAGGGACTGTGATTTCTTCGCTTGGGTAGATCCACTGATGTGTGTGTATGGAAGGAGAGTCATGACCAAGTTTGTGTCAAAGGAATCTGAACTGAACAATCAAATTGTTGTGTTGCGTAGCAGAAATCAACAACAGATGTGTGTTATAGTGTTCTTACTTGTCGTTGTTGCTGGACTTATGTTGAATATATAGCTACAGTTAAAACATTTGTTGTATAGTATGTAAGTAATGTACGTTGTCATTCAGTTGTACTTGATGTTTGTTTAATTACTACTTTGTGGACCCACAAGTTATGGACGTTGTCATTCAGTTGTACTTGATGTTTGTTGTAGCAAATTCTATCAAAGAGACTCTAGTGGACGTAGGCAATTTGTCGAACCATTTTAAAATTGTTTGTGTGATTTTCGGAGAGATGAGTGAAGCATAACACATATTGCATTGCATAATGAAAGGTTATTTTTAAGGTGTCCAGAAATGAAATATTCCAGAAACATTCAAGTGATTTAAGGGATAGAGAATTCGAGCGAACCGCCAAAGCCCCATCCAACGCCAAATCCGCATCCAACTCCAAAACCTAATTGAAGATCGAAATAATTAACTTGGGATTCTATCTACAATTAGAACAAAACATCTGAAAGAGCTATCAAACAAACTTGATGAAGCTAATTGAGAAAGTGAAAACAGAGCTTAAAATGGATGAATGCTTACCAAAACCAACGCCAACTCCATTGAAGTTCGTAAGCACCATTTGTTGCTCTAATTCCTTCATTGTTAATTTAGCTACTGTTCTCTTCTATGATCCGTTCGTAGAAAAACGAAATCCTGAAACTGAAAAAGACGGTTTTTTTCCTGGCTTGCTTGCAGCAACCGGCGTTTCACGGACCGGGTTTGCCGGTGCTTGGACCATGGGTAAATTATCTCTATATTCATCTATATTTATAGATATCAATTTTTGATCATTTATATTTTTTAGCATACTTAAATAGTCACATGTTACAGGATTTAGTGAAGAACTTGAAAAATATGAAAAAAGAGTATTTTTATCATTTTATATCATTAAAAAATTATTATAACTATTTAATCACATTGTTAACTATAAGTGACTAAAGTCTAAATAGTAAAAGTTTAAATTAAATAGTCATAAGTAGCCATAGAAATAATTATTTTTTAAAAAATATTTTATAAAGACGATTTTTTAAACACCATAATTTAATAATGTTTTCACTTCACTCTTTATTTTATATTTTTTTATTCTGTTTTAAAAAATAAATAAAAGAAGTTATGCCAAGTTTATTAATAATCGGAAAAAATACAATCAAATCAATTTGAAAAAATCAACTGTTAAACTTTTTCTTTCGAAATATAATTTTAAAAAATAACTATATTATATTTTTTGTATAAAAATAATTATGATTCGGGTTTTTCTTGTTACATGTTATTGAACAACAACCAATTAAAGACCCGAGACACCGGAAATGAAATTTTGAATATTCAGGGTCTCGATTTGCACATATATCAATTTTCCTATTTACAAACAATAAATTAAATTAAAACCAATTTCAATTCAACTTCACGGGACCAAACCAAACAGGCAAACACAGCCAAACCAAATCAATGTTCTTGTTGAAACACCAACAGCAAGAAATCCATCCGTTGCCATTACAGAGCATTGTCTGTATATGAATATGAGAGTGTTCAAGGAACAATCTTGTAACTCTTCATCTTGTCGATCCATGAAATTAAAGAGTTCCTGGAGTTCCTGAAACCAACGAATCCATGCTCCTTACTCTTGTTCATGCTGTCCAGCATCGTCACCTTCCGAAGCATCTGATCAGCATACCACCACACTCCCAACTCCTCCAGTTTCGTCTCCTGCAACTGATTCTCCAACACTATCTCCTCCCACACCTTCTCCTTCCCCTTCATCATCAACTCCAAACTCAACTCATCCTCATCCTCGTAGAATCCGTACTCATCGATCCCAAACTGCTCCGCAATAACCTTCCAGAACTGCTTCCACTTGAACACGTCTCCGTTGTTGCAGTTAAACGCCTCGTTCCGTGCATTCGGGTCCACTGACGCCCAGATTTGCTGCTCCGCGATCAGATCCGCATCAGCAGCCGTGGAGTAGCAATCCCAAGCTGCTTTTGTTCCGGGGAACTTTAGCGGCGTTCCCTCGTGCTTACAGATCGCGGCGTAAACGCAAATCGCTCCGACGATGTTCTTGAGGCTGATGGGGGAGAATCCGAAGATCAGTGTCGGCCGGTGAACCGACCACGTTAGGGTGTCGCATGCCTCAGCCTCCTTGAACAGGATGTCCTCCAGGGTGTAGTAGTAGTTCGGGCTCTCCAATCGAGGCAGATCCTCCGTGAACGGTGGGTCGTGGGTCTGGATCTCGCCGGACGCGCCGGTGTAATGATCGATACCCGTCTGCAGGCAGAAGTGGCGGAGATTGGGAGCGTTGGGGATCAGAGCGTTGAGGACGTTGCGGAGCATAGCGCCGTTCACCTCGCAGTTCTCGGCCTCAGTGGGGCGGTTGGCCCAGGTGACGTAAAAGACATGAGTGACGTCCACCAGGGCGGAGAGCTTCGATTGTGTCTCATCCGCATCGGTGACGTCACACTGAATGTACTCGATGGGATGGTCGGCGTTCCAGAAGGGTCGGGGGTCCCGCGCAACGCCGTAGACTTTCCAGGGGCCGCCGGGGGTGTCTGATAGCGGGAGGATCTCCGCCAGACTGTTTCCAACGATGCCGGTAACGCCCACGATTAGGGCCACGCTCGCAAAGCTCTTTGGGGCTTCATCTTCATCGAGCTTCTTCTGTATATAGAAAATTGACGATGATGAAGAAGATCAGTGGATTGCTAAAGAAAAAAGATGATAGGAGGATATGATTTCTAACCAACCTTCGCAGCGCCGATAGCTCCCGCCCACCACCAGCTCATCCTTGTCTGCTCTGCTGATGGAATATCTGAACGTGTTTCTTACACAGACTACTAAATAATGGTAGCTTGATTCAAACAGGCAGCGGAGCACGATGACTTCATTATCAAGATAAAAATCACAGAAGATGCTGGCAGTTAGATCACAGACGTGTGTAGGAGAAGCACAATTATTAATTCGCGCGTTAAATAAACGATGTGATATCAGTTAATATTTTCAAACATTACAGTTTCAGACAAAATCCTTTTTAATTCAAGTGAGACAATATAAGTTTAAATTTTTTATAAAATTATTTCTGCAATTTAGAATTATAATGATTTGTGAAGTTGTATTTTTTTATTGAGATTTAAATTTGACTTGTCGACGTTGCCGTAAATTAGTTTATCTAGAGAATATGTGCAACATAAAAAATAAAATTCTATATATCGTCTTTACGTACTTCAGTTGACCTGAATGTATATCCCGCGATATTTGTAGATGTCATTTTTAGCTTTCCCTACTTTCTATTATTGCTTTTAATATTACTGAATTAGTTCAATATTAACTTATTTATATGATGTAAAAAACATATTTGAGTAGAGATAAGAAACCGGGCCAAACAGTTCTCTACAAGTGATACCAGAGTTACATATTTGTGTATTTAATAATAATGTAAAATACTCTCTCTCTATAAGAATAAAAATACAAAATCGCAAAACAGTAGAATCTGGCCTTCGATAGAATGCATTGCAATAACATTCACCAAACTCTACTCCATACATGTAGCACAAAAAATGAAACTGACTGGTCTATTGATTTCTCCTGATGAAGGAGAAGAATGTTATGTGAAGAAGACCAAAACGAATAAAATAATGAACAGAAGTAACAAGAACAGGATCATCATAATCTGGCCTTTGGCGCCCGCCTTCTTCATTACCAGTGCCACTTTCTTCTGCAAGATTGATTAAAAAAAACACTTAAATCACTCTTCTCCCACAATCAATTGTTATTTACCCGTGAAGATGAAGATGATTCCGGGGATTATGATTATGAATGAACAAAGTGAATCGTACCTGGACAAAATCAAGACGATTTGATGTGCTATCCATTTCTGTACCCAGGTCGTCAATAATCCTTTCCTATAAACCCCAACGAGCGCAAATAAAAGAATCTCAGCACCAGAGTTCTTAGGGTTTGATTTTTAACAAACGCTCCTACTTATGGTATGGATAAATCATCAGTAAATATAATGTGAACATGGTGGTACTCGTACCTGGGCAATGAGCTCATCATGTATAGTTAGCCCAATGCCTCCGATTCTCTCCACACTTGCGCTAAGTTCATCCAACTCCTCATCTTGTTGCCTGTCCGCGCCCATTCAACCAAAATTAGATTCTGGATACAACTGTTACTATCAGAAAGAAACTTCCCCATGCTTTCATTTCAGGGTAATTTTGAAGCAATTGCACCAACTAACCATTGGAATAAGAAAACAAACAGCATTTTATTTTCCAACCCATTTCACTGAAAATGTTATGCAGTTTGCACAGTCCAAAACGCGGACAAAGTAGTTGAAAATATATTAGTCAGGTCAGGTGGCGTAGGTGCTTGCTTGTATCCTATTTTTAGTGAGATATTATGATAGACTGGTCCAAGCAGACTGCCAAAATAAATATCATATAGCAAATGAATCCGCAGAAAAACAAGGTGAAAAGAAACATTACTTTATAAGAAGCATCTGCCGGTCTGATTCTGAAGCAATATAATCATCATTTCCCTGGAGAGAATACGGATTGTTTCTATCTGAATCAGGAAGCCTCAGTAATTCGCGACGCATTCCATTGGCACCAACAGTGCTGGATATACTCCCATCTTTACCCCTTAGAATTGCTTTTTTCACAGATCCCACCTAGAAAGTAGAGTAACCTTAGCAAACTGATAAGAGGATTCTAGACGCAAATTCATGATGACAAACATTTTAAACACAATCAAATAAGGTACTGATGCATGTTCAGACATCCACTTAAAGGATGAAAAAAAAAATACAGTGCGTGTTTAAGCATACACTCCAGCAAATTTTTGCAATAACATGAATGAATAAACAAGTGCTGAATATGTCTACAGCTCTAACACTAATTATTTTTCTCTATATATGCAACCTCTGTGTTACTTAATTAAACTAACAGAGAATTGATACCTGAGTTCTAGCTGTGCCGGTCCATCTCCTCCTTTTTTCAAGCTCAAATTCACTAATACCATATAAAGCAGGGTCTCTAGCTGCCACATCAATTGTTTTGTCCAATTCATCGACCTTCAAATGAAGAATGCAACTTTAAGATATGTAACAACAGCAAGAAGACACCAAAGCATATCTGCTTGATGCATCTCACAGAGAAGTGTTGCTTCACTTTCACTAAGGTGATGTAAACAAAAGAGTGCTGTTTGGAACTCTGAATCGATGATTACTCATAAGAATCATACTTCAATAGTCAGACATGTATGTTTTGGACTCAAAAGAACCTTCACGCTTCAAGAGGAAAAAAAAAAAAGGATACCTGCCACTCAACGCTCTCACAGCCAGATATAAGTTCCCTGGTAAGATGGCTGCGCTCTCCACCGTCAGAAGCACGTTCCCAGCGGTGAAAGTTAGACTGCAACTTATCAATCTAATGAAAGAAAAAGATAGTCAACACCACGATATACATTGAATAAATGCTCCAGCAAAGTAGCTTTGTCACAAAAAAATCCTTCACAGTAGACAAATTAAACATTCACTACAACTCGAGGAAAAAATTGTACACAAAACTACAAAAGATAACAGAAAATTGGACGAGTACTCATGTGCAAACAGTATTTATCAAAATCTAAACAGACTTACTGATTCTTGAACCTCCTCTTTGACGATGTAAAAAGGATCTTGTGCTGAAGACATCTTCTATATATCTATTAAAGGGAATTTACCCTACAAAATATTAAGTGAAACATCATCAGCAACAGTAATCAAAAAACGAGCACGCACCACATTTGCATTCAGAGTGCCATGTTGTGTTTGGATGCCAAAAGTGATTTGCAAATTCAATGTTAAGGAGTGACGCCGAACATCCTTAATGAATTACAATCCCTTGCTTCTCATAAGCCTCGGTTTTGGAAAATCTAACAATTTAAAGATCTAAGTACACAAAATGGATAAGAAACTCTTAAGGAGAGAGGAAACCAGGTAAAACTCTGAATAGCATCGTATAACATTTAAAAATCCAATACCAACTTCGCTATCTAACTCCAACTGGACTTCTATGCGTTTTAGCATCTGCAAGCTAACCTAAAATGAAGTCATGCTAGATCACAAGCAGAAGACAGATTTTAATGTTTGAGTCATTTAAAAGCAAAAAAAAACGCATGCTGCCCTGTCACAAACTTCACCTTATAATACGATTTTACTAACCTTTATAAATTAATAGTTTGAATCCGGACGTCAGCAAAAATGTACAGAAATCACTTAATAAAGCAGACATTAGTGCAGAAGAACAATATCTGCAGCTAATTAGAAACGTTACTCTACGAGATACAATTATTGGATTTGTACTCGAGCACTGTCTAATTCAATTCGAAATTGCGTTTTAAAGCTAAGCAATGTACACTCTATCTGAAAAAAAGAGATCAGAATCATGATCAACAGTTGATCAAGAGCACGTCAAAGGGTAAAAGATCATCAACGCAACAACGCAACAAAGGAAGAGAACATTACATAAGGAACAGATCGAACACCAAAAGAAAACTAAAACGTTCAAATTTGAAGCACCACAAGATGTATAGCGGCCAATCCAGGGTCCCTCACCAGCTCCGACCTCGGACTAAGACGATCTCGATAGGGAAGATCCTCAGTTAATACGTGGGATGGAGCAAAAAACGAAGCACAATTCGATCCCCGGAGATGTTTCGACGATTCGATTGAACTAAGCAGAGTAATTTCTTCCGGAAGAAGGAAAAGAGGTGTTCTGGATTCAGGTCAGGTCTCTCTCCTGGCTCCGCCTGTGCTGTGCGCATCGAACAAGCAAATTGAGCCGATGCCGTTTTGTAATTGCAAGTTGGACCTTCTACTTTTCTCAGGTTGAAAACTACATCTAAAAAATCTAAAGAATTAGTTATTTTTTGGTTTGTTTTGTTTCTGATTTACCAAAACAAAATCTAGAGAATAGTTCGTAAGATAGTTTCTTTGTTATTCCAAATAGTGTTTTCACTAATGGCCCGTTCGTTTGATGGATTAGGCCCGGATTTGGGCTTAAGGAATCCATATCACCTTGTTCGTTTCACAGAATTGGCAATTCTGAGGCTTAGGGAATCCGGGCGGTCCGGGCTTAGGGAATCCGGGTAAAAACCTCGGATTCCCTAAGCCCACACGGGTCAGAATCCGGATTCCGACCCCAAATGACTGAAATGCCCTCGACTGTTTGGCGTAATTACAGAGCAATGCCACCGTCTTCATTACGCTGCAATCTTCTGAGGAGCTGCTGGAATCGTCTTCAATCCGAGAATCCATCTCACCGAACGGTTTGTCGGATTCAGCTTCATCAATTCCAGCGAACGGTTTGTCGGATTTCGATTTTGTTTTAAACATCGATTGTTGCCAGAATCAGCTGCTGCGTTCGTCTGCGATTAGGGTTGCGATTCAATTCGTCCGCCTGATTCTGGTTCGTCTGCGATCAGCTTCCACAACAAGTAAGTGCTGCTTCAATTGTTGTTCGTTTTCGTTTTCGTCAATTGGTTTCTGTATGTTGAGCTGATTAAAACGTCCAATGTTGTTCTTGTTCGGTTGTTGAGCTGGTTTCTGTATGTTGTTCTTGTTCTTGTTCGGTTGTTAATTGTGTTTAGGAGTAGGTTTACGAGCATATTCAACCCAGAATCATCGACTCTGGGTTGAGTTTAACCCAGAATCAGCAGATTCTGGGTTCAAAACGAACCTAGAATCAGCTGATTCTGGGTTCAAACCGAACCCAGAATCAGCTGAAGATAGGTTCGGATCAACCCAGAATCGATGATGTTCGACATAGTTATATTAGGAGACCCACAGATGAAACCCCGTCTAAATGGTTATGCACGTTTTCAGTTATGCCTTCCGAGCGTAGAAAACAACATATAACACTGCGGAGGAGGTGTGCTGTTAGGTTCCTCCAACTGATTATGACAGTTGTTTTGCGTATGTGGGCGCACATGAAACTGCAAAGACTACCCACCCGAGCCTTGTCGATGTATGAGGTGGCCAAAAGAAACTACATTAGGGGCCTTCTACATTCGGATGACATCGATTATAGAGACCAACTCCGAATGAATAGTCACTGCTTTAGCAGACTCTGTCAAATGTTAGGCGAGGTTGGTGGTCTTAGGTCTACGAGATATGTCAACGTAGATGAGCAAGTAGCGATGACATTATACATTCTTGCGCATCACAAGAAAAATAGGGTGATCAAGTTTGACTTTGGGAGATCCGGTTCAACTATCAGTAAATATTTTAACCAAGTTATCTTGAGTATCCTACGGTGTCACACTGTTCTAACCCATAAACCTGAACCGATAACACCGGCGGGGAGCGATGATAGATGGAGTTGTTTCGAGAACTGTCTGGGTGCCATCGATGGGGTTCACATTGAGCTGAGAGTCCCTCTGGTTGACATACCTAGGTATAGAAACAGGAAAGGACAGGTTACAACCAATGTTCTAGCTGCGTGTTCCCCTGATATGCAAATCATTTACGTACAACCGGGTTGGGAAGGATCAGCTGCTGATAGTCGAGTTTTGCGAGATGCGCTGTCTAGAAACCACGGGCTTAGGGTCCCTCGTGGTTGTTACTATTTAGTTGATGCTGGATATGCCAACGCTGAGGGTTTTTTGGCCCCGTATAGAGGAGTGCGTTATCATTTGAATGAATGCGCATTGGGCATCAACCAACAAATGCTAGAGAGTACTTCAATATGAAGCATGCGAGAGCTTGGAATGTGATAGAGCGATGTTTTGGGCTACTAAAGATGAGATGGTCCATACTAAGGAGCACGTCTTATTACCCAATGGAAGTTCACAACAGAATTGTACACGCTTGTTGCCTGCTCCAAAATTTCATCAGAAGGGAGATGGATGATCCCTTAGAGGATGATATACCTCTTGATTTTGAATCAGAGCAACCTGATTCTGTGGATTTTATTAGCGAGGTACGCGCTTCAGCGGAGAGGAACACTTGGAGAGATCAGCTGGCGGAAACTATGTATAACGACTGGATTGGAAATGTAGTTAACGGGTAATGCTTAGTTATGTATTTGTGTTTCTAGATGATGTTTTCACAAACAAGGTTTTATTATTTAGTTGATGTCATGTAATGGTACTTGAATTATTCGAAGTATGTACGTTTGTTTATTGGAGACATTTGTTCGGTTTATTAATGCATTCATACGTTGTCTGTTTATATGTGATGACTGATACGTACATGTGATGCTAAAGTCTTCATTGTTTTAGTATGTCTACATCCCGACATAAATGGACTCCAATTGAAGATGCAGCATTGATTGCATCAATGAGTGAGTTGCACGCACAAGGCCACCGGAATGCCGAGACAGGATTCAAGGTGGGTTTTTTACCTGAACTGGAGAAGTTGTTGAGCCTACGGCTCCCGATGTGTGGTTTGAAGGCGAAACCGCACATCGAGTCTCGTTTGAAGACGTTGAAGGCACAATGGAGTACTGTGTACGACATGGTTCACGGGAAAAATACCTCTGGGTTTGGTTGGGATGAGGTCAAGAAATGTGTTGTTGCAGAAGATGACGTCTGGGCAGTCTACGTCCAAGTAAGTTGGAAATACATTTACGGGTTGACAATACTTGTCTAATTTGACCAAGACGTTTTTCTGTTATATGATGTTGTAGGCACACAAGGAAGCTGGGCCTTTTAAGAACAAGAGTTTCCCGCACTTTGAGGAGCTGACACGAATCTATGCAAGAGATCGAGCGACGGGGTTGCAATCTCAAACGGTTCATGAAGTTGTTGCTTCAGCAGAGATACAACTGTCCAACAACCCAGACGTGGACGCAGAACTTCCAGAATTTGTTAACCAACCGGAGCCCGAAACACGAGACTCTGCAGCACGTCAGTCACAAGGTCAGTCACAAGGTCACACGACTTCAAGTCGTAAAAGGAAGAGAGTTAGTGAGGATGTGCAACATCTATGTGCAGAGATGAACAATGTTGGATCCATAATATTAGAGTCGTTAAGGGAGACAGTTACGCACGCAGATGCAATTGACAAACAGCTACCGCTGCTTGATGAAGCTGTTCGGAGTCTTCCCGGTGTCACGACGGAGGATGTGCACAAGGCGCACAATCTGGTCTTCACTAAGGAGAAAATGGTTCTGGTCTTTTTTGGGATGGCGCCTGCCAACCGGCTCGAGTGGTTGCGGGCAATTAAGATGTAGACTTATCATAGTTTCATCGGGTAGACATGTATGCATAATTTTGATTAAGGACAAACCCACGTTTTGTGTAATGTATGTGGTGACTAACAACATTTTGTATTATGTATGTAAGATGTATTATGTATGTGGTCATGTTTACATTCTTTATTTTTTTTAATAGAATTAATAAGTTGGTCTTTTTAAAAAAAAATTAAAAAAAAATCGTTTTTAAATTTTTATTTTTTTAGAAAAGTTTTTATTAATTTTTAAAGTTTTAGAATTAATTAATACAAATTATTTTTATTATATACTATACATATACATAGAGGGGCAAATATGTCATTTAACCACATTCCATTCCTATTCCGTACACAATTCCACCAAATAAACAACATAATTCCTTATTCCGTTCTATTCAATTCCACCAAAAAAACAACTTCATATTCTTAACTCCTATTCCGTATTCCCAATTCCTATTCCGTATTCCGAATTCCGTCAAACAAACGCACCGTAAGTTTTGGGTTAATAGTCAAAGTGCCCCCTAATGTTTGGGCAAAATTTAGGATTGCCCCTTAAAGTCTAAAATTTTAAATATTAGTCCTAAAGTTTGGACGATTTCAAAAATCGCCCCTTTCCGTCCTCTGTCCGTTAATTTGGAACGGAAAACGGTCATGTGCCTAGCACATGACATCACATAAATATTAAAGACCAAAATGCCCTCATTCTATAACTAGACACGTCACGTTTTTCCTTTAAATAACAACACATATGAATAAATAATTATTTTATTCAATTAAAATACAAAATAAATCATTATTTAACTGCAAGCCTTCGTCGCAAGCCTCCGAGACAAGCCTCCGTCGCAAGCCTTCGTCACCGACGCCGTCGACTTCAATGTCCAAGAGTGCTGGTGGTGGTGGCAGTCCGCGTACTTCTGCTACTTCGACTTCAACTGGAAATAAGACTCCACAAGCTCCATCTCTGTCGAACCAGCAGCAGCAAGGGAAGACCTCATCTTCCTCCATTCCTGGCCAGAAGTCGACACCTATTCCACAGCAGCAGCATGCCTGGAACAAGCACCAGCAGTCCTTACAACAGGCCCAGATCAGCATTTGTCATCGACGTCAAACGGGACTTCCCAATTCAAGAAAAACATACGTCATCTACACTGTTTAAGAAAAACAGAGCACGTTAAAGGAGGGAAAGCATCGTCCCTGAGCAGGGAAAGCTAAAAAATGTCAAAGTGTCCCATAGAGTAATTAGTTTTGCACTATAATCTTCTTTTCTCGATGGACCGTTTTTTAGGTTTGAACATCAAGTCTTCACAGCTTACACTTGATTTGGTAGATTGGGAACCCGATGAACTACGACATCTTGAAGGATACTATAATTAAAATCAAGAAGCCTTTCAAGAAGCACGAAGATATTCCTCTCTCAGTAGTTGTAGTGCACGATAGAGAATGGCTTCTTGGAGGTATAAATAGACACTTCAATCATTTCCATTAAAACTCTGGTTAATGTCATCTTCATTGCATCTTCAGAACCATCCAAGGCCGACAAGCATTCTGCTTATTCTCTTCTGCTTGCTGAAAGTATCTGCAACCAACTTGGAGTGAAGGTATGCATCGATCTACACTTGATCCACACCAGTAAAATGTGGCCTATTTAACTCCTATTACTCTATACAGATTACAAGAATCAAGCCAGCCCTCACTTATATAGCTGCTGAGGAAGTAATGAGCCTTGTAACCGCTCAAGGTCTTGAATTCTCAGCATACTGTTGGTCTTTTCACTGTGTAATAATACTTTGGAAACCGACTTTTAACTGTCTATAAGTTTGCACACCATTGCAGTGGCAGAAAACAGCGAACTGAATGGTGTTTGGAAGGACATTCTGGACATTCTGAACAGCGAACTTATGTTGAAGCGTAATTTTCCTTTTCCATTTCTCATGAAACAGAGTCGAGTCTAGAGCAGAAAAACAGAGCATGGTTTACCTAGGAGGCTCTGTAAATGTAACTGTAAGCGTGAAGTGGATGTTAGGATTCTTGGAGGTAAGCGTGAAGTGGGTGTTAAGATTCTTGGAGGTAAGCGTGAGGTTGAAGGAGGTGACGAGGTGATTTCTGTAGAGGGCATTTTTGTCTTTAAAATTTCTGTAAAGTCACGTGCCGAACACATGGTCGTTTTCCGTCCCAAATTAACAGACAGAAAACGGAAAGGGGCGATTTTTGAAATCGTCCAAACTTTAGGACTAATATTTAAAATTTTAGACTTTAAGGGGCAATCCTAAATTTCGCCCAAACATTAGGGGGCACTTTGACTATTAACCCCTAAGTTTTTAAATCGATTCATTCGTATTATTTTTTACTTTACTAAAAAATATTATAGCTACTTAAAAAAAACAATTGAAAAAGGAAGTAGACGATGGGTTCTTGCATTTTGGGCCTAAGCCTCTTTGGGTCACCATTGGGAAAAATTGACCCGGACTCGATCGAACCAGTGCCTCCAGGCTCCTGGTAAGAGCGACCCCTTCGCGAGCCTGCCCACTCCAACACGATTCACTCGCTCTCGGTAGCTCGCCTTAAAGTGAGACGCCCTATTTGTTCGCCGTCCAGGATACACCCTTCTATTGGTTGCCCTAAAATCCTCACCTACTTATTCGATTTTTTTTCAAAAAGTATCGACTGTGCAAAAACAAATTGAAAGAGTAAGTATAGAAAAAATATATTTAGAAATTTGTATATAAACGCTACTCTAGGTAGCACATGATATGTGTTTATAAAAAATCGCTACTTGGGGTAGCGTTATTTTTTTTTTTTGCATTTTTCTTCTTTTTTTGACGACTTGATATTTAATTAAAAATAAAATTATGTATCTATTAAAAAAATTATAATAAGTAGATATTTTAATTGTGATTCAAATAATGCAAAAAATATTAAATTTGGACGTACTGATTGACTGTACGCTTTGCCGTAAGTTGAGATATGAAAATTTGACTTAAAAAATATAACTGAGACTTAGGTCTGGGCATAAAAAACTGGTTCGGTCGAACAGTACCGAACTGTACCTGAACCATACCGATTCTGAACCGTTTCACAAACCAAATATTTTTTTTGCAAAAACATGGAGCGGTTTAGAAGAGATACAAAAAACCGGTTCTCAAACGATAAATCTGACCACTTCTTATACCGGTTTTATTATAATATTATATTTAATTTAATAAAATATCTACTCTTTAGACCGGACGATTGAACCAGCGGTTCTTCTACTTCTTCTTCATCGTATTCTTCCTTTGTCCGTTTGGACTTCCCACTGCTGCAGCTTTCTTCTCCACTTCTTCAAAGTTCTTCTTCTTCGCTCTTCGTATCTTCCGCGGCCTGGTTTTCATCTTCGATCTTCGACATCGTCTCTTCTGCAGCGTCTTCGATCTTCTTCTTCACTCTTCACAGTTTTGTGACTAGGTAATCGATACAACAGTGACAACACAGTAGTTATATATATATATATATATAAAGTGGTTTGGTCGAACTGATTCAAAACATGTACGGTAATTCAACCAAAATTTGGAGCGACCAAAAACTGAAGCGGTAAACCGTCCCTGTTTTAAAATGTGGTAAAGGTACAGTTCTGAATCGGTTCGGCCCGGAACCGACTCATGTCCAGCCCCAACCCCTGTAAGTCCAAACTCACCACGGTGAACGACATTTATGTCGTAATTCAATTATCTACCTAGGGTAATTTTTTGATTAGAAATACTGTGATTTTTTAACCTAACATCGTTTGTCTTATAATTTGACTGAAATAATAAAATGCATTAGGTGAGAAATTTAATTATGTACTTACTCTAAAAAAAAATCAATAAAATTACAGTACGTAGATAATTACGAATTAAATGACACTAACTAGGTGTTATTTTTTTACTTTTAGATTGACTGTATAATACGATACATAAAAAAATATATAAACGTATATGTATACAGTAATATCATTGTTTATACACTATTTGTAAAAAACAGTAATATCAAGTGTTACCCACAGTAGCGTTTATATACAGATTTCTAAATTTATTTTTCTATAATTACTTTTTCAAAAAAAAAACACTGCACAGTAGTTAATTTTTGAAAAGAAAAAAATCCTACTTATACTAAGGAGAACAAAATCTGGTTAGGTAAATAGGATGTGAGAATATCAATGAGTACTTTACCCTATGTGCACAACCTATTGTCTATCCCGGATATTATGGTTTGACAAAGACATGTCTGACCATTAGGGGTATGCGGTGGGCATGTACTGGTTCGAGATCAAACCGGTTCATGAACCGTACATTTACCACATTTTAAAGAGATACGATTTACCGCTCCAGTTTTTGGTCGCTCCAGATTTTGACTAATTTACCGTACCTCTTTTGAATCAGTTCAAAAATCAGTTTAGAACCGGTTCGGCCGAACCATTTTATATATATTAAAAAAACTATGATAATACATAAAAGTATTATGGTTTGTGAATTATGGATGATTTATTATGTATTATGATAATCCATAAACCATAATCCATAAACCATAATCATAATCCATAAACCATAATCTATAATCCATAAACCATAATCCATAATCTATAAACCATAATACATAATTCATTATACTAATGTAGATTGTAAATCATCACCGAATCAACTATGATCTAATGGTTTAGAGTATATATTTTAAAAATTAAATATAATATTATATTAAAACAGGTACAAGAAGTGGTACGGTTTACCATTTCCGAACCGATTTTTATACATTTTCTGAACTGCTCCATATTTTTGAAAAACAAAGTTTGGTTTGTGAACGGGTTCGGTATGTTCAGGTATGGTTCGACCGAATCGTTTTTTTATGCCCAACCCTAACTAGGGGAGGTTATGACCTTGGATGTCATTCAATCATCAATACCATGCTGACCATAGTTGACTCGCTGGAATTTAAGGAGCAAATCTAGTAAGAACTTGACGATGCTCAAGTTTTGAGGTAACTTCTATAAATACCCATCAACTCATTCATTTGCATTCAATTCTCTCCACATTTAAGACATTCAACTACGTTTGTTCTCCCTTACCAACAACTTCCAACTCACTTAATCATTGGAGGAATAACAATGGGAACACTACCCCCACTCGAGTTTTTCTTTTATGCAAGTCTTCAGAGCGCCCCGCAAAACGCCCGAGAAGTACCGAACCAAGGCGAAACCAAAATCTGTGATCCAACCGACCGTAGAGAAAATGGAAAAATTACGTGACACATAACCAGAGAGTTATCGTAGTGAACAAGCTAATCGAGCCCATGCCTCTATCCAATGATGCGTGTAGGAGTTTTTTTGGAAAAGTAGTTATTATTTTTTTGTTTTTAGAAAAGTAAGTATAAAAAATATATTTAGAAAAATAGGTATATGTGCACCCGGGTGGCGTTTATTCAATAGGCGCCACTTTGGAGTGACGCCTATCAACCCCATATATATATATATATATATATATATATTTGTATTTTTTCGATATCAACGACTTGATGTTTAATTAAAAATAAAATTATGTATCTATTAAATTTTTTAAAAAAATTATAGTAAGTAGATATTTTAATTGTGATTCAAATGATGCAAAAATTATTAAATTTGGATTTAAGGATTGTCTGTACACTCTGCTGTAAGTTGAGATATGAAAATTTGACTTAAAAAATTATAAGTCAGACCATGTAAGTCTAAACTCACCACGGTTAATGTCATTTATGTCGTAATTTAATTATCTACCTAGGGTAATTTTTTGATTAGAAATACATTGATTTTGTAACCTAACACCGTTTGTTTTATAATTTGACCAAAATAATTAAATGCATTAGGTGAGAAATTTCATTATGCACTTACTCAAAAAAATCAAAAAAATTACGGTGCGTAGATAATTTAATTACGAATTAAATGACGCTAATTATGCGTTAATTTTTTACTTTTAGACTGGTTGTATAATACTATACGTAAAAAACTGTACATACGATACGAAAACTTCTAAATAGTGTTTTAAACAGTAAATTTACCCAAATTTCCATATCTCAACTTACGGCAGAGCGTACATTCAATCCGTAAATCCAAATTTAATAATTTTTGCATCATTTTAATCGCAATTAAAATATCTACTTACTATAATGTTTTTAATATTTTTAATAGATATATAATTTTATTTTTAATTAAACATCGAGTCGTCGTTATAAAAAAAATAGATGGGGTTGATAGGCGTCACTTGGAGTGGCGCATATTGAATAAGTGCCACCCCGGGATGCACATATATCTATTTTTTAAAATATTTTTTTTTATACTTACTTTTTTAAAAAAAGAAAAATAATAATAACTGCTTTTTCAAAAAGATAAAGGGAGTAGTAATATAGGCAATGTCTACATCCGTCTGGGTAAAAAGTTGATGAAACAAATATAAAGAGAGAATAGTTAAAATGAGCCGAAGATGAGGGAGGAAGGCACAATTTTCTCTAATAATAGAAGTTAGAAATTTATATAAAGATCACTTATTACTTTTTCAACATCACAAATCATTTTACCATTAAGTTATGTTAAAATAGTAGAAATGAAAAGCATAAATTAAAAAAAAAAAAAAGGGAAAATAAATTTAAAGAAAAAAAATACATATTTTGTTTCAAATGAAAACCCAAACTCTTTGGAGTTTTTTTTAAATAATATATATTATCTTTGTTTGTACAAAAATATTTTCAGAGATTTTTATTCTAATTTCTAAATAAATTTATCGCGTTTTATTTTTTAGAAAAAAAAATACATCTAACTTGAAAGGGAAATTGATATTTTTTATATAAAAAAAAAAATCAATTATTTTTAACAAAAAATATACTAACAAATGGCCTACCCCTAATTGAGGTTTAGTAGGGTTTAATGAAGAGTCTGAATCAGCCCAAAGGCCCCAAACGGACTAACCCTACTATAAATCTATAATACAATATGAGAGGCCCTAAACCATTTATCTTTTCGGTAAATCCCTAAATCATTTATTTATCTATAAAGAAAGAATCCATTTTTTTCGCTACGTTAAATTGATGTCATATCATATGATTGTTGACCAATAAATAAAGCTACCAAACTTAATGGTGGTAAAATTAGCTGGCTAAAAAAAATGGTGGTAAAATTCTTTATAAAACGAATCATTACTTACTAAAGATATGATATTATAGAATTTTTCACAAATCTATACCTCAAATCAAAATTATTTACTTAAATAACCTCAATTTTGAATTAAATAGAGAAATATTAATTTAATATCATGTAAACCGATGATTTACATATCAAATACTAAAATAATAAAAACTAATACTACACAGGGGCATTAGTGAAAACACTGAGCACGTTATGAATTATAAAGAGTAGAAGTTTGACTTTGATAGAAGCTGAGAGTCTCTCCTTGTTTAGAAATACTCGGTGTCGGACTTGAATTTTTTTGAATAAAACTTAATTATTTACTTATGTATAAGGCTTCATGTGTTTTTGTGTCCAAGCCCGCAGAAAACACGTAAAGGTCGCATAAAACACAGAGAGACACAACTTTATACATAAAGATGGTAGAAAACACATGAAGCGTTATACATAAATAAATAAGTTTTATTCAAAGTTTTCCCAGTCCCACACTAAGTATTTATAAACAAAGAGAGACTCGCAGCTTCTATAAAAGTCAAACTTTTACTATTCAAAATTCATAATTTGCTCAGACTTTTCACTAAGATCGAGTGTAGTATTAGTTTTTATTAGTTTAATATTTAATATGTAGATCATTGCTTTACACGATATTAAATTATTATTTTGAATGTGAGAAATCAATAAAGTGTCGTATTACCTATTTGTCACCCCTAGTTCGACCCGCGACTCCCATTCGCGGGTGTAAATGACGGAAAGAATAAAAAAAATGCCCACACGCGACTCCCATTCACAAGTAGGTTTTCCACCCACGAATGAGAGTCGCGGGTAGGTATACTTTTGTATTTGATTCAGAATTGAGGTTATTTAGGTAAATAATTTTGATTTGAGGTATAAATTGGTGGAAATTTTGATATTGTATTTATATTTACCATTTAATTTATATTGATTTTTTATGATAAACAAATAACAGAAAATATATTCTAAGAAATTTCTAACATTATTTTTCATTTTCTCACTTAATATTTCATCTATCAGAGTTTATTTGAATCGTCTATAATTAAAACAGGAATGAACCTGATTATGATAACTAGAATAATAATTTATATATATATATAACAAGGGAAAACTACCAAACTAGTACCCGAAATTGTGGGTGATTAACAAGTAGGTACATAAACTTTGTTTTTGTAGCAAATAGGTTGCTGAACTTTCTCAAATAAGAAAATAGTTACCTACTGTTAATTTTCGTTAAGAATAAACGGAAAATATCACGTGAGGAGCAAACATGTACCTGAACTTACACGAATGAGCAAGTATGTATCTGAACCGATTCAGAACCGGTTCAGTCAACCCACTTTATTTTATTTTAAAAAAAGTAAGGTTTATATACCAAACACATGCATGACTCAACTCCAGACGTTCTCGGTGCATCAAGAAACACTCCGAGAACGTCTGGAGTTGAGTCATGCATGTGTTTGGTATATAAACCCTATTTTTTAAAAAAAGAAAAGAAAAAAAAGGGGTTCGACCGAAACGGTTATGAACCGGTCTTTGAACCAATTCAGGTACCTACTTGCTCATTCACATAAGTTCAGGTACATGTTTGCTCCTCACGTGATATTTTCCGTTTATTCTTAACGAAAATTAACGGTAGATACCTATTTGTTATTTTTCATAAGTTCGGCTACTTAGTTGCTAAAAAAAAAAGGTTAAGTACCTACTTGCTAATCACCCACAAGTTCGGGTACCAGTTTGGTAATTTTCTCGTATAACAATAGATAATTAAATTAAAATTATGCTAGAGCCTAGAGAGTCAAGTAAATAAAACTGGACAGAAGAAAAAAAAAAAAAAAACTAGAAGAGACGAAGCCAAGCCAACCCGTCTGCTTAGTGATTACCCTTTCCTTCTTTCAAAGTTCGGAAAGTGAAACGAAAAAAAACACCGAATAAGCCAGGAGTAGTTTTGACTTTTCTTACATAGCATGCACCGTTTTGACGTGATTGAATACTGATAGTTCTGTCCATTATGTAGTTGGTAAGCAATATATAGGGCTAAAAATTATAAACAGGGAAGATAAGATTCATATATCGCCCTGAAATTTATTCACACTTTAAAAGCACCCCAAATATAACATGTAGATAGTCCAAAAATTACAATTTTTATCCAAAATAAAAGAGTAACTACAACATTTTTTAGATCTTGAAAGATTTAATGGAGACACATACACACTATGCTCAGTTGCTCATTCTCCCCCCAAAAGAAAATTATTAATGAGACAACTTAACAAGCATACTGAAAAAGATCACTATCACACTATGATGTAACTTTTTTTTTTTTTTTTTTGATCAATACTATGATGTAACTTAAAGTGATGGATTTGTTTAAAATTGAGAACGAACTTTGGGGGCCATTACGTAAATTCAATGAAAGTAAAGGAAAAAAAACATAGCCAATTAAAATTGAGAACGAACTTTGGGGGCCATTACGTAAATTCAATGAAAGTAAAGGAAAAAAAACATAGCCATACAAGAAACAAGACAAAAACGTCAATCACGACCCAGAAAGAATCGGAGCGCATTCATTTCTTCTCTTGTCGTCTTCTCCTTCCTTTCGTCTTTATTCCCCACCAGATCATGTGCTTCTCCAGCATCGACCTCCCCTCTTAATCCTCCACTCAACCACCATCACCGCCATTACCATCGCTCCCAGTTATTAATTCCCCCCTCCCTTAATCACAGCCCTATCCCCAATTCAACTAGAAATGAAGCGCCTTTCCATGATAACTGAGTTCGATACAAAGATGAAGAAGATTAAGTTGGATCAAGAGGAGGCAGAGGAAGGCTTTCAAATCGCCGATGAAGGACCCAGCAGAGCCGAGGAGGAAGACGAAATTGGTTCCAACACGCAACCGCAGATCGGGTTCACGCATCTGGACGAGAACCTGCTGTTCGAGATCCTGAAGCACGCCGACGCGCGAACGCTGGGCGCGGCGGCGTGTGTCAGCAAGCTCTGGCACCGAACCACCGAGGACGAACGACTCTGGGAGCTGATCTGCACGAAGCACTTGGTCAACATCGGCTGCGGCATAAAGCAGCTCAGATCCGTCGTCCTCCCTCTAGGCGGTTTCCGCCGCCTCCACTCCCTCTACCTTTGGCCTCTGTCCAAACCTCAGTCGAGTTCGACGCGGACGAGCTCTAACTCCAGACCTAGCTCCTCCTCTTCCACCTCCACGGCTTGGGCTCGTTTGGCGCCGATGATCGGGTCAAAGCCTCCTACCCGGTGGGGCAAGGACGAGGTCAATCTCTCTCTGTCGCTGCTCTCCATTCGTTATTACGAGAAGATGACTTTCAGCAAGAAAAGCAGCAGATAGAAAGAGGTTTCATCTCCAACCCAACACCGCCATTGGAGATGCTCTAATTACTGTTTGCTGTTCTTGCTAAACTTATGAGTTTTGATTGTGATTTCATTTTGCTTCCATTTTCTCTCCGTCGTGGTGTTTGATATCACCGACCAAGATTTCGAATTACGTGGGTTTTGTTGTGTGTTAGTTCGTTCGATATGGATCTATCACAACTCTTCTTGATTCTTGAAACAACTAGGTTGACGTTGTGTTGTATGTATATACTGATTGTGAATGTGTGAATTTAGAGTGAGGTTGGTTTTCCTCATTGAACTCTTTATGACTATAAGTCTATATATATTATACCGTGTCTGCTTTGTTCTTGTATACAAAGAGACGGAATGCACAGTTGGAAATAAATGTGTGGATGTCAATTTTTATGGTTTCTTGCTAAATTAAATAATAGAGTGGGTAAGATGGAGACAAGCGTTGGCATGTAGCAACTTCATTGGATGTGCAGTACAAAACGTCAATCTGGTCGGAGTTTAGTGGTTGGTTTGTAGGGTTTTGGTTGGTTTTCATGGATACAGAAGCAGATGTCTTTTGATCAGAATATAATGGCCCCACAAATGTCATTGATTAGAATTTGATTCCCTAATGTTATTTTGTAAGTTCCATTTCAAATATATGTTTTAAAAAAAATTGTATTCTTAACCTTTAGACGGATATTGATTTTGATTCTTCTTCCAATTTTTTATTTAAATTTAATAAAATATGTTTTGAAAATAATATAATACTTTTAAAAATATCTAATTAAATTCTTCTATTTTTTTTAATATGTTACAATAAATCTTGAGTCTCAATTAAGGACATAAGGTTTAGATCTCAACCAAAATCATACCTTCTCAACTCAGGGCAACAAGTTGTGAATTAGGGCACTACCTCATACTACCCATCATATGGGTAGATCAAGGAAGGACACACTGACCTATCTGAATGAGAGAATTATGGACAAGTTGCTCAGCTGGAGAAACTGACCGCTAAATAATGCAGGTAAAGAGGCGTTGATCAAATCTGTCATAACGACGCTCCTGACATACGTTATGAATGTGTTCAAGATACCTATTTCATGGTGCGATGAGATAAACTCTATGATAACAAGGTTTTGGTGGGGAGCGAGTAATGGTGACAGAAAGATCCACTGGAAGAGGTGGAACACTATATATGTAGTGGAATAGGATGGAGGTTTCGGATTCAGGGAACTTACCTCTTTCAACACGGCATTGTTGGCCAACTCAGCGTCGAGACTAATGAACGAACTGAATGCACTATGGATAAGGGTCTTGAAGGGGCTCTACTTCCTATCATCGAACTTCTTGAATGCGGTGAGGGGGGGGGGGGGGGTCGAGCGTCGTGGGGTTGGGCGAGTCTGTTGGCCGGGAGGGACGTGTTGAAAAGCGAAGGGACGTGGACGATAGGGGATGGACGGACAATCAGGTCCTTCAAGGACAGATGGGTACCGAACTTGGTGGGAGGCCGACTGGAGCCAAGAGTTGTGCAAAGAGAGGAGGTGCAACCAAGGGTGAGCGACTTAATCAATTAGAGTCGAAGGAGGTGGAACAAGAGTGCGGTGAGGGAAGCCTTGCTACCGACCGATGTTGCAGAGGTTCTCAAACTCACCATCCCCATGGAGGAGAGGAGCGACGCGTTAAAGTGGCCACATACACGTGACAGACAACCAACAGTTTGATCAACCTACCATACTGTCAAGGCCAGCCGAATAGGACATGCTGAACCTGCATACCCCGCTGCACACACCGCTGTAAGTTCCCCTTCCCTATGACAGACAATATGGTCCTCCAAGGTGTGGCCGAAGGTGAAAACATATATTTGGAAGCTAGTCACCAACTCCATCGCGGTGAGGACCAACTTGGTCCGGAGAGGCATACCAGTGTCACCGAGCTGTCCAGCATGCGAGGTGAACGAGACACAGGAACACATGACGTTCGGTTGCGTCTGGACGAGGAGAGTATGGCTCGGAACGCTAGGGATCAACGTCAAAGGGGTGGAGAATACCACTATCGAAGCTTGGCTAACCAACATAGTCACGACCCCGACACGAACCAGGCCGACCGACCGACCATAACAGATGGACCACGTGCATGCTTACTTGTTGGTTCATTTGGAAAGCAAGGTGTAAGCTCGCTTTCGAAGAGCGGATACCAAACACGAACTTCATTATTCGGGAGATCAAATGGGCGCTAGGGGAGATCAATGCAACCGGGATAGCGTAACGAATTCGGGGACCGCAACAACACGCTCGATTGTGGAGAAGACCAAAAGAGGGCGTAATCAAATAAATTGCGACGCGTCTTGGAATGTCACCTAATGCCACCGAGGAATATGGATTATAGCGAGAGGCTACGATGGCCGCATGTGTGGGGGGCGCCAAACTACGTATGATAGGAGACTCGACCGAGGAACTAGAAGCGAAATCACTACTTGAAGGGGTCAAGCTAGCGGTATCAAACGATTGGCGACAAGTAGTTATAGAGACGAACGCGGCGATGGTTATAAATCACGTATGAGGGATCAGCATTTCATGGATGATTGATAACATTATTTCCAACACGAAGTGGATGGCTAGAGCATTGGAACAGGTATCTTGGGAGTATATCCCGAGATCGGGTAATTCATGTGCGGATTGAATAGCCAAAAATACTTTAACGGGGTTGTGTTCTATGGATTGGATCGAGAGACCTCCAACCCCTCTTTATAGTTTTATTGTATCGGATTATGATTTGTACCGGAACGAACTGTCTATTTTGATTGAATGAACAGATGTTTATTGGCAAAAAAAAAACTAGGGGTGGACATGAAAATCGGTTCAAAAATCACATCTTAATTAAAATATGATCAGGTACAGTTCGACTCATTCATCCTAATCGTTCCACATTTTTATTGATTTAGCATACCACTTCCGAACCAGTTCGGTCGTACATTTACTTTAAATAAAAAATAATAAAAAATTTATAAATTTTAACACAATCCTATAATACATAAAAAGATTAATAGAAAGATTGACAATTAAAATATCTTAAAATAAAGAGAGCATATATGAATAAAATGGTTCACTTAAAATGCCAAAAAATAGAATATATTAAAAAAATAATACAAATAATATAGATATATAAAGTGATTCATAAAGTGCTACGGTTTAAAATGTCATACAACTTCTGAACTGGTTCGACCGAATCAAATGTTTTTGCCCAACCCTACTCTCAACTGTTCAATCACGTATTGATACTCCCTTATAACACATAAAAAGTTCAGAAGAGTTTAATCACGACCTACCCCACCCTATACCACCACCACACACATGAACGAGTTCATTTGAGGCTTGATTAATACCATAATTATCTCTTGAATCTTAATTTCAACATACACAAAAAAATATTTATGATTTTTGAAAAGCATTTTACTATTTTTACAATTTTAAATATATAATCAATTAAATTTGGATAGAAAATTAAACAGAAACAAAAAAAAAACTTAAGTTTTATTTAAAGCTTAAGAATAATTATTTTAAGTTTTTTTTTAAACACATCCATACAAAGGGTCAAAGAAGCATTTTACCTTACAACATATAAACAAAGTTTAGAAAAATTAATTGTAATAAGTCAAAAGTATTATGCTACTTTTTATATAAAAAAAATATTTCATTAAGTTATGTAGAATGAAAAAACTCCAAATTTTAAGCATGGGAACTTAAAAGAAAAATAGTCCTTACATAGAAAATGACCAACTTACCATAAAAATTTAATAAGTACTGCGTTAGACTTCACAATAATGGCCCGTTCGTTTCAAAGAATGGCCACGGATTTGGGCTTACAGATTCCGTAAGCCCATGTTCGTTTGGTGGAATTGGCAATTCCTTGGAAATGGATTCCGTGCGGTCCGGGCTTAGGGAATCCGGGTAAAAACCTCGGATTTCCTAAGCCCACACGGGTCGGAATCCGGAATCAACTGCCAAATGACCGAATTGCCCACGCCATTTTGGAGAATTTACGAGCGTGAAATCGTTCAATTCTGATTGACAGCTTCTGCAATTCTCGATTCTCCGTCTTCAATTCTCGATTCTCAGCTCCAATCTCTCAAATCTCACCAACCCACTTCAATTTACCATCGATTCGAACTGATTCCTCAGAGCTTGTCTTCTCTCTCGTATCCTCAGCGAAAATGGCTGCTACAACTAGCAGCTTCCTCTTCAAACCGTTCCTCACGCAGTCCAAGTCGTCGTCACTCTCATCTTTTGAGTCCAAATTGTTTGGCGTTCGTCTCTACAAGCCAGAGTTGACGAGAATCACTCTCTTCTTAGCTGCGCCGAGCTCCATTACCGCACGTTACGGTGGGGGGTCACGCTTTAGTGGAGGCGGAGACTCGCGGCGGTCTAAACCGAGTGATTCCGACGATGAGAAGGCCCTGGATTTATCAACTATCAGGTATGGTGTACGGTGTTTGCTGTATCTGTGACTTTGAAATGATAGGATTCGAATTGAAGTGAGGTTCCATTGATGATTTGAAACAGGTCTGCTACAGTGCGGTTAATCAATGAGAAGCAGGATATGGTATGCTTCCATGGCTGCAAGTGGGCTTATGTAGCTTAATTAGGCATTTTGGTCCTTTGTGATATTCGCTACGAATGGCTGAGTTAAATTTCCTTTATTGATTGCTCTATGCAGATCGGGATAGTGCCAAAATCTCAGGCAATTCAAATGGCAGACGACGCCGAGCTCGATCTGGTATTGTCTAAATAGAAGTAGTTTGACATCAGTGAATTGTTGCACAGCTACTATGGAGTTAAGAATCCTTTATCATTTGAATTTATAGAAGATGAGAATGATCGATCTTTGTAGTTTGTGTTATTGGTGCCAGTTTCAATTAATTTTGAATGTGGCCTCTCTGAACTGCGATGCTTCAGGAGAGGTTGAAGTGTATTTGATTTTGCTCTGTGCTGTAGAATATATTTGTTTTTCTAATCCTTGTTTAGGAATTAATATAGGACGTTTATGAGTAATTAGATTCAATAGTTCTAAGAAATCACAATGTTAATTGCATCTTTAGGGTACTGCAATCCTATATTCATGATTAAATCAATGTCGTACTGCCCCAAAGTTTTCATTTTCCTTTAAAGGCCAATATCTCCTGGAAAAACAAATATGATGTCGGAATTCGGATTGATGAACAAGGAAGAGTTTAAGCTCGAAAAAGCGTTGTTAATTCAGAAATCCAAAATTAACGAGGTTATAGTTAGTGGTTTTACACTTTTACTTTTACAGGATTTGTTTTAACTTTAAGTGGCTTATGGATTCATCAAGTACTACAAGGGTGTGAAAATTTTCTAAACACATTGGTGGAGGAAATTTAGACTTTTTTTTAAAAGAAAAAATAAATAAAATTAACAATGGGAAAATTCTTTGTTTTGATGGAGTTGAAGTATAATATGTGATAAAATCTCATAAGCTAATTAAGATGTAGATTTATCATAGTTTTGGGATGGCGCCTGCCAACCGACTCGAGTGGTTGCGGGCAATTAAGATGTAGATTTATCATAGTTTCATCGGATCGACATGTATGTATAATTTTGATTAAGGACAAACCCACGTTTTGTATAATGTATGTGGTGACTAACAACATTTTGTATTATGTATGTGGTCATGTTTACATTCTTTATTTTTTTTAAATAGAATTAATAAATTGGTCTTTTTAAATAAATTAAAAAAAAATTCGCTTTTTTTTTTTTTTAATAAACGTTTTTAATATTTTAAAGTTTTATAATTAATTAATGGGTTAATTGTCAATTTGCCTCCTAATGTTTGGACCGAATTTAAGAATCCCCCTTAAAGTTTAAAATTTTAAATTTTAGTCCTAATGTTTGGACGAAATCAAAAATCACCACATTCCGTCTTAAGGCCGTCTAATTGAAACGGAAAACCCGACACGTGCCTTGCACATGCATTTTCTTAAGAAAAAAAGACAAATATGCCCTTATTTCAGTTCATCAAATCCGTTTCCCTCCCCCACTCACTTCGGTAGTTCCAGACCAGCTACCTTCCATCTCCCTCTATCTATCCATCATTTTGCTCTCCCTATCTTCAGCAGAGAGTGAGAGAGCTTCACCAAACGGACCAGGTGACTGACCGTTCTCACCACCGACAATCCGTCACTGCCGGTATGGACCTTCCGGATGTGGTTCCTCGGCGTTCTCTCATGCTGTCTCCTGTCCTTCCTCAACCAGTTCTTCGCCTACCGCTCAGAGGCATGGAAGTTGGGTATGAGGATGGTCGTCCAATGTTGTCGTCTCTTGAAAGTATTGACCATAACTTCGCTGACGAATTAAGCAGCAAAAAGATGCAGAGGATGTTGAACACACTCCTTCATACCTTGAGGTAGCTCATTATTACAGTTCCCTTCTTTCATTGTCACACAGCCCCTTGCGGATTCGTTGTCACGGATGCTCTCGAGCACGACAATCCTATCATTTATGTCAATACAGTCTTCGAGATGGTCACTAGAACATCTACCACCACAACATCGGATACTCCATCCTCACTCTTGGCATTGTCAATGTATTCAAAGGTCTCGATATCCTTCAACCTGGCGATAAATGGAGATCAGCTTACGTCATCCCGCTGGCCGTTCTTAGTGGGGTTTCAGTGTTTTTTGAAATAGTGACTTGGATGGTTGTCGTGAAACGAAGGTCGCGCAAGTCCAGCAAGCTGCACAACGGATACGATAATCACGGAGAAAGAAGGCAAGCGATGCAATCGTTATAAGAAGATTGGAATTGTGTTTCTGCAAGAACATCACCTCAGATATCCCTCCTCGCTACAATTGTGATAGCATCTGTACGAGGTTTCCAGTCCAGTTCTATTTGTGTTTTCAGGACATGATATATATAAAGTAGAAACGAAGAGAAATAAATGGAGAAGGGCATTTTTGTCTTTTTTGCTTAAGAAAATGCACGTGCAAGGCACGTGTCGGGTTTTCCGTTTCAATTAGACGGCCTTAAGACGGAATGGGGTGATTTTTGATTTCGTCCAAACATTAGGACTAAAATTTAAAATTTTAAACTTTAAGGGGAATTCTTAAATTCGGTCCAAACATTAGGGGGCAAATTGACAATTAACCCTTAATTAATACAAATTATTTTTATTATATATTATACATATACAAAGAGGGGCAAATATGTCATTTTACCACATTCCATTCCTTTTCCGTACACAATTCCACCAAAGAAACAACAGAATTCCTTATTCCGTTCTATTCAATTCCACCAAAAAAACAACTTCATATTCTTAACTCCTATTCCCAATTCCCAATTCCTATTCCGTATTCCGTATTCCGAATTCCGAATTCCGTCAAACAAACGCACTGTAAGTCTCAGACCGATGTTCATGCTTTGTTCCTTGACAGCTTTATAATTTTCATGAATTTAAGTACAAAAACTCTTGGATCACGATTTTCCGCGTCTCGACTCCCGGTGTTGCTCCGGCGACCTGCAAGAAGAAAACCTCAGGTTTTGCCTGTGGTTTCCCCTCCGGCGTTCAAGTCAGTCGGAGGTTCGTTTTTTTGAAGAGCATAATGCAGAGAGTATGGAAGGTAAGTACCTTCAATGTGTCATTCGATTCAGAATAGAGATGGTCGATGACATTTATAACCATCATCTCTAGCCTGAGTTAATTCAGTCCGGACCATGATTATCCCATGTGTCATCTGGTTAAGTGACCATGGTTAGAATTTATGCATGGAGTAATGTGTTGCAATTTGCCTCGAGTCTTGTGTTGCAATCTGCCTCAAGTTTTGTGATGCCTCAATCCCTGTGCTACATCGAGTCTTGTGATGCATTGAGTCATGTGTGACTTAGTGCTCCACTTGAAGGTGTGCTCCTTATGGCTGATACCCGAGTGATGACAGCGTGGTACTCTAAGGGAAATCGGGTGATCTCGATGGTATAGGAATGGTGTGCCATATATGGATGCTATGTTGTCTTGGAGTTTGGTGCTCGTGGTGATGTGTCAAAGGTGACGCACCTGGTGACCCGTCGAAGGTGACGCACCTGGTGACCCGTCGAAGGTGGCGTGCCTAGTGAAGGTGGCGTGCCAAGGTGGATCTTGAAGGTGGCGCACCCTTGTGGTACTCGACCCAAGGTTGGCGCGCCCAAGCTTGATGGAGGTGGCGCACCTGGTGGCCTCGCCGCGTGGAGTTGGCGCGCCTGGTCGTCACGAGTCTGGTGATGTGAAGGTCGTCCCGAGTTAGCGCGCCTGGTCGTCCCGTGTGGAGTTGGCGCGCCAGGTCGACCCTTAAAGGTGGTGCGTCTGGTCAACCCTTGGAGGTGGCTCGCCTGGTCGACCCTTGAAGGTGGCGCGCTTGGTCGACCCTTGGATGTGGCTCGCCTGGTCGACCTTTGAAGGTGTCGAGCCTCGAAGTGGTGCGCCAGGTGGAGCTGCAAGGTGGCGCGCCAAATTGGCTTAGTGCTGCGCTATATGGCGTGCCTGTGTCGTTGACTCCATGCGACACTACTTGCTCCATCTAGTCGGTCACAAGGTGAGTCATCCCATGGCGCTCCGACCCAGGCGAGCCATCCCATGACGCACTGACTATTGGGTCATTGGCGAGCCGTATAAGGGAGTGTGGGCGTCACTCGTCAACTTAGGGCAGTATTCTTAGGGCGTCTCGCGTCTTCTTAAGCGTTGACGCGTGATATGCAACAAAAATGAAAATAAGCACAAGAAGAACGGACACAACGAATACAATAAATTACAAGTCCTCGTTGAGGTCATCATGCATTTAATTATACTTTTAACAGTCTCCAGCATGGCGGTCGGATGGTCTCTCCGGCCCGAGCTCCGAGTGATAATACCCAACAGTGGGATTATTTATTTTTATTAAATATGTTTTATTTTCATTTATATTGTTGTATTTCATTCTTGAGTTTATTTATTCACAAAAATGGTTCAATTGATTTGTGAATGTGTGTGTAATAAAGGTTTTGTATAAGTTATTCAGTATTATTATCACTTAAATAATTAAGTTAGTATCTGTAAACACCTGATTTTGGTCGTGGTCAAAATACCGTACGCGAGTAACCGAGACGACAAAAAAGCAAAAATAAAATAAATCATTTACCCTAAACCCCAAACCCTAAAACCCCGAACCCTAAAATCTCAAACCCTAAACACTAAACATTAAATCCCAAACTCTAAACCCTAAACCTTAAACCCCAAACCCATAACCAAACCCTAAAACCCTAAACCCCAAACCCTAAAATTCCAAACCCTAAACCCTAACCCTTAAATCTCAAACTCTAAACCCCAAACTCTAAAATCCCAAACCCTAAACCTTAAACCCCAAACCCTAAACCCCGAACCCAAAACCATAAACCCCTAAACCCATGACACACATTTTTGGCCAAACATCCACCATTGCATCCATTTTCGTCCAAAATCTCACCATGCCCCAAATCACTCCCAATTTCTCCCAATTGGCACCAAAGTCTCCTAATTGCCATCACCATTTGACCACTTGATCACCTTTGCTCATCCTTAGCCAAATTCTCTCCAATTATCATCAAAACTCCTCCTAATTGTCAATCACCTCCCAATTGTCAATCACCTCCCAAATGTCAATCACCTTTGCCCAATTGCTATCACATTTGCCATCCACCATGTATTGTCCATGTTTATCATCTATTTGGAAGAGAAAACTCTACAAAAGTAAGGGATAGCTACGGTTGAAGAAGGAGGAAGAAACCAAATGATAGTTTGGAACAAGTTTGCCTTAAGCTTGTTCAAAGAAATAGAAATAAAAACAAAGGAAAGAAAGGAAAAGAGAGTAAAAAATAAAATTCAAAGTGAGGATTTGAGTGATAGTGAGTGAAAAAAATAGATAGAAATTGAGTGACGAAAAATCGGCGAATATCGGTCTCGGTTCCTCGTGAGGTATCTAAATTTCGAATAACTTAGGTATATCTCCTCTCGTGCTCGATATTTGTATTTCTTAATGTGAATGAAGTTTGTTTCATCGATATTATGTGTTAATAGTTGTATTTCGTATAAGAATCGTACTTGGTTATAAGTTTGGTATAAATTTGGGGTCATTTTTAGACATTTGTGAAAGTTATGGGGGTTGTTTCAGTAAAAAAAATGTTTTCGAAAATGAATTAGTCATTCCCAAACTTTGATGAAGGTTACAACTCGGTCCTTGGACTCTCGGGTCATTTTGGGACTTTACCGAGTGTTATAAACCAAACCAGAAAAGTTTTTGGTAATTTGTGCAATTTTCAAAAGATTTTTCCAAATCAACTCGAAATTTTAAATAATTGCATCTTGGTCCCTAAACTTTTCTAGACATCCCATTACTTCTCAAGGTGTCACAAATTAGTCAAATATGCTTCGTATTTTCAACATTATTTGTATACGTTTGACACTACTTAAAATGACCCCAAAGTTAACCACTCTTTTGTTTTAGCACAATTAAGTTATTCTCTCTTGTTTATTTATTTTAAATTAACTCAAAAAATTTAAAAAATGCTTGTATATTATTAATTAAAAAAATGCATGTCATCTCTTTAACCAAACATGATCAAATTGGACAATTTGGGTAAATCGGGCAAGTTGAAAAAAAATATAAATTCAAAAGCAAACTAAAGTACCGAAAGGGCGGTTTATGGGCTCGCGAGCCCTTAAGACGTAATCAAATCTCTGAACTCGATTATCTGGACGTATACCTTTCCAAGTCCTAGGATGTTAACACCATGTACCTTAGGCAATTTTAGGATTCCGATTAGCCTTTAATTAATCGGTGGCGATTCTTTCAATTTTTTCGGTCCGGTTGATAACCCCGATCGACTGAACCCTTCGCTCGCCAAAATCCGACATTTCAAAAATAAATTAAAAATATTTTTCAAACGGGTCGGGGAAAGTCGGATCCGACGTCCGACAGTATCAATCATAGTTATCATAACCGGATCGACACTTGAACCGGCGAGGAGGCCGATTCACGGTTCAATCGGTCTGATCCGGTTCGACATGCGGTTCACTGTTCATAAATCCAGAATCATCATCAACTGGGATATATGTAAGCATGATTTACATCTTCTTATACTATAACACTATCCAATCCAAGATACAAGTGTGTGTTTCAAAGTGGAAATTATATAACCCAAACAGGATATTGTAAAACACAGGGGTTCTCACTTCTCAGGCTTAAGATCCCTTCTTGCTAGTCAAAAGGAAGTTCCCAGGCGTAAGATCCCTATGCATCACACCCATGAAATGGCAAGCATGGACAACATTAACAATCGCATGGCATGTAGAGGTTGCACCCTTCTCACTGTAATGGCCCTTGGCTATAATTCTATCAAACTGTTCACCCCCTACACAGAGCTCCATCACCAGATGCACAGAATGTTTGTCCTCATAAGCACCCTTGAATTCAACTATATTAGGCTGCCAAACTGACCTCTACCCTTGCACAAATAAGTCACACCAAACTGGCCTCTACCCAGTTCTCAGGGACGAAGCCAGGAATTTAAGTCAGTGGGGGCAATAATTAGTATAAGAGCAAATAGTTACAATAAAAAAAAAATTAGAGGGGTCAAATGTAAGAATTTAAAAGGCTAAATTGAAAATAAATATTTTTTTAGGACTAAATTGACACAAATCCAAAAGTTGAGGGCGGGCAATTGCCCCCCACCACTCCACCCCTATATGGCTTCGTCCCTGCCAGTTCTCGACCGAGAGAGTAATATGACTTGACATCCTCGTATGACTTTTCCAAGAACAGAATCACTATGCTTACCTTTCACTATGAATACCTCATCTCTACCTCAACAATTCATCCATAGTAGATTTTTTTTTTAAAACTTTTCATGCCAGGTATTTCTCTGCATTAGGAAACCAATTAAAAAATTATCTTCTTTGCCATCGCATAATTAGTTCATCAAATAATTAAGTTAATACATAAATGAGCTATAAGCCAAAAGGTCATACCCACAACAGACGAACTTCCATCGATACCCGAAGGTCATACCCACAAGAGACTCCAACCGAACGATGTAGACAGAAGAGGACAGACAGATATCAATTCAGGAGATGTAAATCAGAAACGCTAATATGTAAGCTAGGATTAAAAAGCAAAGTTGAGGATGAATCCCTTGATAGACGAACTCAGAGCTGCAAAATCGCACCCTGAATTAGAACTCTCTGTCCAATCAATCACACAATCATGCTAGAGCTGCGGCTGGATGCTGCGACGACGACGAACGAATGCTGGACGTGGCTGGAGAACGGATTGATGCTGGAGCTGCGACTACACTTGACAGAACACATAATGGAATGAGCAGCATAAATGAATGGAGAACGATTGCAATTGCATAAAACTAAAGCTTAACCCAGTTCAAAACCGGTTTAACACTGCATAAAACCAATTGGTTTGTGCAAAATCAAATCAATCGGTTTAAATCGAAAAATAGATTGGTCTGTAAAAAAAACTAAAACTAAAAAATGAACTGAAAACCGATCGGTTTTTTAAAAACCACCCGGTTTTCCAAAAATCGTTCGGTTCAACCTGATTTAAACACTGTTTATTTGTAAAACAATCTTTTAACTGAACCAAACCGAATAGGGATTCGGTTCCGATCGGACCACCGGTCCGGTTCTTATAGCTATGGTATCAACAATTAATATATTTCACTTACGTTGATATTTATTAATTATTTCATTCTACATTGTTATAACTTTCCGTGGCAAATGTAGTTCTGAGTCTTCTGACTGACGCCATGCACGGCACTATCCACATTCTCGATCGAGAGGTGTAGGCGTCTTTATTTATTTATTTATTTATTTATTTATTTATTTATTATGTATATTGAATAAATATTAATATTACTATAACATCTAATATTTGGTGTGTATTCCTCCTATGTTACTATCAAATAATCTAAGGGTTAATAGTTCAAAAAATTTATGTTTGAAAGAGTATTGGTTAACATCTCTGGTATTGTTTCATAATATTTTATATTTCATAATGTTCTTATTTAGTGTAAATTACCATTAATCGTCAAGTTTAAACAACGGAACAGGATGAAAAGTAAAAATAAATAAATTTATATATATATATAAACAACTATATATATATATATATATCTTAAAATATAATTAAAAAACTTAGAAAATTAGAACATAAATTTTAAAATTTATTTATTTTTAAAATAGCTTAGAATTTTTTTTTTGGGCCAAATAAATAGCATAGGATCATTGGTGTCCAATTTACTAAGTGGATTCGACTTTGACTAGGTAAATTGGATCACTAAGGGTCCAAACTTAGCCTAGTTTTTTTTCTTCCCTATTTTTCATTCTTTTTAATGAATTTTTAAATAATATATTTACATTTTAGGATTTATAATTTGTTAATAAAAAATGGTTTTTATTCACATTTTTTCTTTTGATTTTAAGTTAATTATTTTCTAAATTTTGTTTAAAATTTATATATTTTATTATATTTAAAATAAATATTATATTATATATTTACATTGATTTGACACATTATTTATAAATCACGTGACCATTTAATAGAAAAATATAATAAAAACTCAACGGAAAAACTAAAGGAAGATAATCTTAAGGGTTAAATACTATAGTTATCTAAACTTTGGTTGTTTTACAAATAGTTATCTCAACTTTGAATTTTCAAAAACGCCTACCTAAACTTTGACACTTAAGAAAAATTGCTACCTCGGTTAACTTTTTTGTTATATATGAACGAAAAATAACGTGTCAACACATTGTTGTTCCTTAATTTAAAAAACTAAATAAATTTTTTAAAAATACAAAAACAAATATGATTTTTTTTTAAAAAAAAATGGAAAATCAATTTGGAAAATAAGAGTTTTTAATATAATACTTTTATTAAAAATAAGAAATAAAAATAATAATAAGAAATAATTAGTTTTTTATTTTGTTTTCTATTTTCAATCAAAGTATTATATTAAAAATTCTTATTTTCTCAATTGATTTTCCATTTTTTTTTGTATTTTTTAAAAATTATTTAATTTTTAAAATAAAGGATCAATCAAGTGTTGTCACGTCATTTTTCGTCTATATTTAACGAAAAATTTAATTGATATAGTTATTTGCACATTTCCACAAAGTTGAGGTATCCGTTTTAAAAAATTCAAAGTTGAGGTAAATATATGTAATACAGTCAAAATTCGAGTAGATATTTGGTATTTAATTTTATTCATAAATATACATTATATTTTTATTAAAATTTTATTCCATAACATGAGTCAAATAGAAACCATTAACCCGTAATCTAATTCAAAGCTTAACCGTTTAATGATCCAAGTTAATATAATTTAATTGCACCTAAATTGTATTCTTGATTTCTCTAAGTTGGCATGTATACAATACAGTCACTGAATCTTATAACGAATTGATTTGCCCAACTGATTGGGCCAAAAAAAAAAGATTTGCCCAACTGATAGACACGTGGAGGTGAATGTGTGGACGTTATGAGGATGTTAGGGGAAGGAAGTCGGATTGACAGGCTGGACTGACAAAATATTAGTACCGTCCGACCTGACGTGACGTGAGAACTCTGCTTAACTTTGTCGTTTAGCGAGCAACTTCCGTGCGTCCTTCTCTCTCTCCTTTCTCTTTCTTCATTAATAATAATAATAATAATCTAAGTTAGTGGTCTCCAAGCTGTCCCTAGTAGTAGTCTCCTGCTATGTGATCTAAATCTAAATCTAATCTAACCTCCTAAACCGTACCTTCACGGCTTCACCTGACTTGTCTTTGTGTTTATCCGTTATATATTCACTTCAAATTTCGAACGTTACCGTATATTACAGGATATTTCGCCAAAATATACCAAATTAATAAGTAAATACCAAAATATTCTTGATTTACCTATAAATACGAATATATATCTTCCTGCGCCTCCTATTCACGATTTTTTTAAATTGTTAGTTTCACCCGCGAATAAGAGTCACAGGTGGAACTGAGAAAGGTTTAGAGTTTCATTTTGTTCATCATTTCCAATCGCGATTCTCATTCGCGGGTGGAACTAATGATGCATTTTCACCAGCGAATGAGAGTTGCGGATAGAACTGACGGTAAAAAATATTTTTTTATTCGGGAATTGTCAGAAATAACAGCACAATATATGAGTTACCATTTGTATAGAAGCTAAACAAGGAATAGGCTAGACTAGGAAACAATATAAAACAGAATATACATAATATATTTGTTACATTTATTAGTCTTGTAATAGTCTATATACTGGCTTAAGATCCATAAATCAAATACAATGCATTATCAGTAAAAACAGATCCATCCCCAATTTTTGTTTTCACTATTCCAACATGGTATCATAGCAAGATCCGTAATCCGCTTCATCATTTACACCAAATCTACAACCCCAACAATGTCCGACAGCGAGAGTAACTCGCAGAACCCAATCGGTTCAGGTATCAGCCGAGATGACCTGACCGACCAGATTGCAAGTATTCTCATATCAGGATTGAATCTGAACCAACAACCACAACAGAAGAAGGCCACCAACACCGACAACGAGTTCCTATCACAGTTCGGGGAAGCATTCCCGCAACAACAGCAACTCAATCAAAGATCGGGGATGCATACCTTGGAGGCTAGCCACGGCGGGGCTTACCTGACCGAAGGGAGGAGACGCACCTCAGAGGTCAGCCACATCGAGGCTTACCTAGCCGAAGGAAGGCAGAACCCTAGCTCTGCGTGAGGAGGAGCTGAGTGGGGAGGAGCCGCACGGGAGAACAACCAGGAGAAGAATGCGGTTCAAACCGGTTCAGCTGAAAATACTGGTCTAGTTTTAATACTAGTTCGGCTGAACTGGTTCAAACCAAACCAAAACTAGACAAGTTCAGCCAAACCAATTTAATTGAACAAGCCTAAACTGAAGTACTACATTTAATGGGAGAAATGGGTACTCTAGAACTAGTAATGGTTTTAACGAATCCAAACATTCGTATTTGATATACGATCATTAAATATGTAAAGTAACCATGATCACCACAACATGATATAATAACTATTAACTGAAGTATACATTGACCTAAGGGTAACAAAAAAAAACGGTTGGATCGAAATTCCGATAAAACCGTTCCGAGATCGACTAGGACCGAGACCAAGCGTTTTTTTTCATCAAGGTCGGTATCAGTCTTTTTTCCCAAAAGATCGACTAGGACCGGCGCAGCCCGAGTCAAGCATAAAATACCCTAACTATTAGCAAGTCAGTCACATCAGTCAAGCAATCGTCTCCTTTTCTTCCATTCAGTCTATCAATTAACATTTCCAAAAGACCTCGTCTCTTCCTATTGTTCGTCTGTCTCAGAAATTGCAAAGCAGAAGAATGGTCGCCTCCCAGCTCCGCTTCCCAGCTTCCTCTCAACGCTATACCCAGCTCTGACTTCCAGTTTTCGAGCTCTCACTCCTAGTTTCCTCTTAACGCCATACTCAATTCCCACTCCAAGCTTCCTCTCAAACTCACCACCACCAGTTCTTCCAAAATAAGTATCACATTTGATCCTCACCACTTCCTCAGTGGAACAGATTTTCAATCGGTTCAGTGTATTTTTCAGTCGGTTCAGTGTGTTGGACAAGTTTTTTAGTTGGTTCAGTTTCAGATTGAATCAAATTATTTCCGAACCAAAATTATTATTAAAAAAAAAAACAATCCAGTTCGAATCGGTTTGAATACGACCAGTTTTTTTTACCTAAACCATATCAATTTTTTTAAAAATAGAAAAAAGTAGTGGTTTTTTTATAAACCAAACCAGTTCAATTCTGAATCGGTTCGGGATCGAACCGATTCATGAACAAGCCTACCAACTGAGGTTAAAAACTTATTTTTTCTTATTAATTATTATAAACATTAATTTTGACTCTCATATAATTTTTTATATAAGACTTTAATTTTTTTCCAAACCTATATTGCTGTCTTAAGATTACTTTTGACAAAAATAATTATTTTATCAAAATGTTATTATTATAATGTTCATCATTGCATTTTAACTTTGAATTATTTATAAAAGGGAAAAATATGGAAAAAAAATATAATATGTTTGAGCATTTTTCATTAATATATACCTTAAATAAAAAATTAATTACGGAAATAATCTCGATTTTTTAACAAATACGAAAGTATACATACACGCGACTCGGAATCGCGGGTGGATTGTCAACCCGCGAATGAGAGTCGTGGATGGACAATTTAATTGTGTCGTTACGTCCACCCGTGACTCACATTCGCGTGTGGAGTAGTTTAGTTTTTTTCCCTTCTATGTTTGGCCAAATAAATGTCAATTATGATGAAAAGACACTCTTTGTGGCGTTAATGATTGGTTCAAGTTAGTGACAAAGCAAAATGACTGCTTCAAGATATAGTTTTTTGATTTCTTGGTGAATAAGAGTGTTTCAATTATGATGAAAATCACTCTCTCTAGAGGTAAGGACTGATTCAAGTTACTGGATAATCAAAAGGACTGCTTCAAGATTTAGTTTTCCGACTTCTTGATAGATAAGAGTGTTTCAATTATGATGAAAACACAATTTCTGTTAGGCCAGAAAGTGAGGTACTCACCAAAATTTAACCTACTCAATCTACCTAAACAATATCACTTACAAATTTCTAGATAAACATTAAGCAATTAAACAAACACACAAAAACATTAAACTACCCGAGTTGCGGATGGATGCAACGGATGTAACGACATAGTTAAATTGTTCATCCGCGACTCTCATTCGCGAGTAGGTATACTTTTGTATTTGTTAAAAATTCGAGGTTATTTATGTTATTAATTTTTATTTGAGGTATATATTAGTGAAAAAATCTATGTTTGACCAAATTAATATTGAATGCAACTTGTTTGGACCCCTGGTTTAAGATAAATTATGTTTCATTATATTGGTTTTAGATGAAATTATAATTTTTCGTTCAACTATTTTGTTAACTTTGATAATTATACAAACTTTGTACACGTAACGATATATGATTGAATCACGTTGTAAAAATAATAATATATTATATAAAAACATAAAAAATAAAAATGTCAATAGTAAAAAAATATGATTGGACCACGTCCAATTTGTTTGTATTTTTCTTCTCTAGTCAGTTTGGTATAAAAAGTCAATAGTAAAAAAGAAATATTTAGCAATAGTTACTACTTTTAGAGTAATCGTTACGTATATTTCATTTATATAATTATTATTTATTTATTATCTTAATTGCAAATATATTAACCGTACCCTTACAACAATTTTATTAAGAAACTATATATGTGTATTATACTATTATATCTTAAAATACTTTTGATCTTTTAAGTTATACTAGACTCCGGCACGCGCTAGTCGCTACGCGCGTGCACGTTGTCATCGTTGGTCGTGCGTGAGGTCTTACGAGAACATGATCAACATGACTCTTAGGATAATACAAGAATAGTACAAGCATTGAGCACTTCATACAAATATTATTAATGTAAAACTAAATTTAATTTGCATAAGATAATAAAATAATAACATTTAAAAACTCTTAAATATTTTTAAAAAATTGCTCGAGCGACCATGACCATATAACACTATCAAAAGGAATCTCGATCGCTCGAGCAATTTTTTACAAATATTTAAGAGTTTTTAAATTTTATTATTTCATTATCTTATGCAAATTAAGTTTAGTTTTACATTAATAATATTTGTATGAAGTGCTCAATGCTTGTACTATTATTGTATTATCCTAGGAATCAGGTTAATCATGTTCTCGTAAGACCTCACGCACGACCAACGACGACAACGTGCACGCGTGTAGCGCGTGCCGGAGTCTAGTATAACCATTAGGGAAATACACTTAAGCGGATTATGCATAATTTCAGTATAGTTTAATAGTTAATTATATATATATATATATATACGCAACACATATCTACATATTATGAAGGTACATCGTTGAGTTTATTCCAATTTTACTCTAAACACTTGATTAAAAATATTATTTGAATTGTAAAACTAAACTTAAATTTCCTAATATAATTAATTTTGTTTTAAAAATTTTAAAAAATTACTCGAGCAACCGGGAGCCTCTTTAGTAGTGGTTCTTGCTCTCGGTTGCTCGAGCAAGTTTTTAAAAATATGTGTTACTAAGAATAGATCAAACAAATATATGTTGATATTTGATAAAGTTGACTTTGCGCATTGTTTATAGTCACTTATAGTCATAGTGTGAGTATTTTCACTAACATACCATGTCATAATATCTCATCTCATATCAACTATCGCTTAATGCCCGACCTCAAACTAATTTTTATGAGTATTCATACCGACTATTACAACGACCATTACAAATCTATCATGATAACATCAACTATTGTTTAATACTCGATCTCGAACTTTCTATGAGTAATTTTTACTCATATACCATGGCATACTATCTCATCTCATACCAAATATCGTTAATGCCCGACCTCGAACTTTCTATGAGTATTCATACCAACCTCAAACTTTCTATGAGTATTTTCACTCCAATAACATTTGTAGGGTTCGGTCCTATGCGCTCATACTATTTGAGATTTAAGACGTACACTCATAAGTCAGAACTCGTCAATGAATACATTCAATATACTCTTAAGGTATATTAACACGTTCACTGACATGTCTATAAAATAACGACTATTACAAATCTACCATGACAATATCAAGAAATTCCCATTAATTTGCACACAAAAAATAAAATTATATATTTGATCAATTTATTTCTTGTTTTTTTACTTTGATATTTTCAGAGTTTATAAAATATGGGTAAGTTAAGTTTAATTATATTTCGTATTTCATATATATTTATCAATTGTTTAATTCTCATATCAACACCTCAAGCACGGTAAATATTTATCATATTTGTTTCTAAGAATATGATCAAAAAATATATATGTCGATATTTGGACAAAATTAAGTATTTTACTTCCGATATCCAACTGACATTTCTTTGAGTATTTTATTCCCGACATCCAATCAACCTTTCTTTGAGTATTATAGTCCCGACATCCGACCTTTCTTTGAGTATTTTACTCCCGATATCCGACCTTTCTTTGATTATTATACTGCTGACATCACCTACATTTGAACCTGGGCGCTGTCACTATTTATAATTTAAGGCGCACATCTTAAGCAACTGTCTCATAAGTCTGAACATGTTAGTAATGACATTTAATATACTCTTTAAATCTCTTAACAAACTCATTACCATGTCTATGAAACGACGATTATAAAAAATATACTGTGACAACATTAAAAAATTATCAAGAAAATAAAATTAGATATTTGATTAATTTTTTCCTTATTTTGATATTTTCAGAGTTATTTTATTTTAATATTTTCAGAGTTCATAAAGTAGGGTTGAGAGTTAGGTAAATTCATATTTTAATTTTAGATATATTTAAAATGTATAGTTAAGTAAAGAAATACTTATAGAATCTAAATTTGACAAATTAATATTTTGTAAAGATAATAAATAATAAACATTGAAAATTAATATTGATTTTTATATTTTAGTAATTCATAAAATATTATTTCAACGTGGAGAAAAAGATGAGAGAGATAGAGAGAGGTGTATAACAAATAATAAAATGTGAAAATACTAAAATAGTGTTAGTAAATTAAATATGTATATCAGTTTTATTAAATTAAATGGTATTTTGGTAATTTAGAAAAGTGACGGTTACAAAAACATATTCAGCCTTAATAATATAGATATATTTCCGATAACGTTATAATTTATACACTTTTCCTCATAATTATTATAAAGTATGAAAGGAAATCTGTATATTTTTTCTTCATAAAAAACATATCCAATTAAACCCCATCAAATTAATAAAAATACTGTTAAATTTCTTATTAACTTAGCAATTTTGTTTTGTTTTTAAATATTGCATAATGTTAAAATTAAAAATATTTAGTTTATAGAATTAATAAAATATGTATACATGTTTTTTTTGCTTATTGTGATTTTCATATGTTTACCTAAATATATATAATATTAAATCGACTCAATGTTTTTAAATATAAAGATTATTTATTTTGTTACTTATATTTAATAATGTTATTTTATGATTCAAATTTGTGTTATTTTATGTTTTACAATGTTTTTTTATATTTAAATCATCAACTTTCGTTATTTTTTAGTGTTTGTATTTTATAAATTAATATTAAACATAACTGACTAAATCATATACATTTAAATAAAAAATAAGTTTATAAAACATAAATATACATTTAATAACATTAAAAAATATAAATAATATTCGATCTTAAATATAATACTTGCAAAGGAACTTCCTGTTCCTGATCATTTGTTTTTGGAATCTAATTTGTTTTGATGGAGGACTCACAAAATACGTGTAAGCTAAATAAGGACTAAATCCTGACGCGTGTCCCTTTTACAGCTGTATTGCTAGCCAGTAAGTAACTGTCTTCCCCGTTAAGGCGTTATGAATCCCGCACCTTCCCAACTTCCTCCGTTACCAGTTACCGGATCTCCCGTTCATCCCTATCCTCCTTCCTTCTCTCCATATATAAAACCCCACACCCCTTTTCGTCAACTTCGATTTCTCTTCAGAGTATAGCGGCCAGGCCGTCTGCCTCTTTTAAAAAATCCTGAAGACTTCTGGTCTTCTCCCTTTCAAATCAAATCACTCTACTCATACTAGATCATGGCGGCGGTTTCTGCTGCGAAGAAAGATGCGGATCGGATCAAGGGCCCTTGGAACCCTGAGGAGGACGAAGCGTTGCAGAGTCTGGTGCAGTCCTACGGCCCCCGGAACTGGTCTCTGATCAGCAAATCGATTCCTGGCCGGTCCGGTAAATCATGCCGCCTCCGGTGGTGCAATCAGCTGTCGCCTCAGGTGGAGCACCGTCCTTTTTCCGCCGAGGAGGACGACGCCATCATTCACGCCCACGCCAAGTACGGCAACAAGTGGGCGACCATCGCGCGGCTCCTCAACGGCCGCACGGATAACGCCGTGAAGAACCACTGGAACTCCACCCTCAAGCGAAAGTGCTCGTCCTTGTCAGACGACCCGAATGATAAGGAGCATCACCAACCGCTGAAGAAAGCTGCCAGTAGCAGCCCAGACGCCGCCATTTCGGATCTTCTGCTTAATCCTAGCAGTCCGATGGCGTCGGACTTGAGCGACTCTGGCCTGCTCTCTCCGCATGGATTCCGGACTCCAGCTGGAACCTTGTCGGCGTTCCCAGCGCGTCTGGATCAACAAGTGGAGGTGTCTTCTGCAGCCACAGCCGCCGTCCAGCCAACCACCTTGCTCAGCCTCTCGCTTCCCGGATCGGAGCGCTTGTGTCGGACGGTTTCGGATCCCGGATCAGATCTGGGCGGAAGGGAGATCGTCCGTCAGTGTGGAAGGGTGGAAGGGCACAGGTACAGTCAATCGGCGGACGGTTTCGAGAAGCAGTTTTTTAGTGCAGAATTTATGTCGGTTATGCAGGAGATGATAAGGAAGGAGGTGCGTAGCTATATGTCGGAGGAAGCAGTGAAGAGGATTGGTATTAACAAGTTGGATTAGAGAGACATTATCAAAATCGTGATTCCTCCATGGTCAAGAATCAAGTTGAGTCAGTCGATTCTCAAGGAAATCAGAGAGATTGGAAGACGAAGAAGAAGAACACATTCAAGTTTTTGTTCTTCTAAAATATAATAATAATAATAATAGTTTAAAAAATGTCAATAATTTTATATTGTGCATAAAGGAGGGCCTGATGGGATTAAAAAACAGCTGTCTTGAGGTTGACTGGTGGAATAGAGATAGAGTGGTCCGTTTGGAAGAAAAATAGAAATTCAGTGACCATTTGATATAACAGCTGTGAGCAGTTACGAATTCGTTGAGAGAAGTTAGTCCAAGTTGGTTTAGCAAAGAGACAAGTCACATAAAGAGACTTAGGGAACAGACGATGTAGTTAGAATTCATTGGACTGTTGCAATTACAATTGTGCTGTTTCTGTTAAAAGATATTTTCATTCTACTTGGGTGGATATGGAAGTTGTTAGGTAGATCGAGATAGGGTTAGACGGCAATGATTGACTCAGTGAAAAAAAATAAAATTATTGTTATAATCGTTATTTTGTTATTTTTATATGGTTGTTATTCGTACTATTATAATGCGGTATGATTATGATGATAATAATTTTATCCGTAATGATTATAGTATTTTAGTCATATTCATGCCTGACTAGGATCAGAACCTTGAAGAAAACCCTAGAAATTCATGACATAACTCTTGAAACACTAGTAATTCATGACATTGAAGCATTCAACAACCATTGGATCGGTTTCATAAGGGAAATGCGACGGAAGACGAGAAGCGAACGAGTTCAAAATCAAAACTTCGGTGATTTTTTTTGCTAATCATGTTGATTTTAATTTACCAAAAAATTTGGTTCAAGACCGAGTCTGACCCGAGTCAAGCAAGACCGACTCATACATATTTTTTTTTTGTCAAAATCGATCTCTCTCTCGGTCCTCCAGATGTCAAGACCGAAATCTCGGTTTCGATCCTGCCTCCAAGATTGGTCAACCCTAGTTATGATATTAAAAATTATACCCATAATGGTTATGATTATGTTGTGCAATTTAAAAATATGGCATAATTATGATATTTGACATACATGTACCATACCCTAACTATTGCGAGTCCTAGATAGTGCCGAAATAGTGAGATTAAAATTTGAAAATTATGGTTATAATTATTCTTTTATATGATAATTGATGTGTAATTATGGTACTAAAATTTTATTTTATGATATTTTAATTAAACTTATGATTATAACAAATGGTGAGTTAATGTTGAATGATATTAATGTTAAATATTTTTATTATTTATGATATAAATTTATATATTTATTAAGATAAGATTTATGTTGTTTCATTACATTTCATGTGGTAAATACTATGGGCATACGTTAAACCCGTAGTTAATAACTACGATTATGTATTGAAAATTGTACTCGTAGTGGTTACGCGGTTAGTGTATTCCACCTTATCATTTTTTGTTCATTTTTTTTGTGTACGTTAAGAGTTGTAATTACTCATTTTTACTCTAAAACGTAGTCACTGATCTCCATCTGAATTTCCTGGCCATATTTTGTATAGTTTCTGTGTGATTAGTTCTACATTTGATCTGTATATCGTTGGAATGAGCTTCTCTCCTGTACATACAGATACAGCAGTGTAGATTCTAACAGGTTTTGTAGGACTGCAGAACTGATAATCAGATGGGGACACATCTCCGGTCGATGAAGACACAAAGATGATGGAGGGGTTGAGCTATCTTTGCTTCCTTCAAACTCGTTCCATCAACTTTTGCCCAGCAAGGTTTATGGATATACATTATTTACAAGATTATTTTACTAAATTTTCATTCATAAGAAATCAGTGAGTTATTCTTACGTTTTAATAGAGCATGGTTAAGATCGTGTTCTTGTGGAATAACAAAATTAATATTTAGATCGATTCAAAATAAGTGGATCCTACCTGCAGTGTTATGATTCAACCTTCGAGTTATGTTGGAGAAAATTCATTTCAAATGTATTAATCGAAAATACTCAAATGAACCAAACACTTGAGTGTTAATTGAAAAGGCCAACATAGACTTCTTCATTCTAGCTAGTTGTGCCCTACATAGTATTTGTTAATTTTGTCTGAAAGTAAAGAAACTAAGCATCGAATTCTAATGCTCTAGTCCTTCTCATCCTCTTTGATTCAGACTCATCACTTGCTGCCCATGAATCCCTTGATCCCTCACTCTCTGGACTGAAGCAAATATCGAGCACCCCATTCGGACTCCCTGGCATGGACTCTGATCCTAACCGGAGTTTTCGTTTGTTTGACTCGTACCCATGGCGTCGACCACCAGCGGTGCAGTCCATGACTAGCTTCCTACAGTCTTCCACATTATCCTTTGGGATATTGAGAAAACTAAACAGTTGGGTTGGATAGTCGTCTTCTAGCCAAGCAGGATGTAGTAGTATATTCAGAACGTGCAGTGTTATTGCAGTGGCCATGACTGAAGGTGTGTAACTTGTGTACCTCAAATCTGTGTCAACAGTTAGATCATTGTTATTTTAAATTCTCTGTTAATAATGCCATTACAGAGGGAGGAAGGAAGGAAGGTGATCGTCAATGGCTGACCTGAGATAATGGAGAGGACTATCGTCTCACATCTGCTGAGAAATTCACAGCAAAGATGGTGTTCCATTTCGAGCCTCCTTGCAAAGTAGTCAAGGAAAGAGACGACCGTCACCGGATTCATCTTCCATCGGAGTGCAGACAGCACCACAAGCTCCATCTTCTGAACATCTTTGGCCTTGAAGTAGAACTCACTCTCCTCCTCCTGCAACACATCATAAGATACTGGACATCAAAAAGTGTTTACAAATGATTATATTTGTATTTTATAATAAAAAAAATGCAGTAAAATCTCGCAGGGATCGAATCATGAGAATCATACTTGGATGTCTAGCAGAGACGGAACGTGGATCTCCTCGACTTTGGCGGCGATGGAAAGGCAGGCCACGGCGGTGATCTGGGCCGTCCACGTCTCGTCCCTCTGCAAACAGAATTTAGCTAGGAACCTGTCGAAGTAATCGACGGCTAGAACCGCCGTGAGAGGTGAGAACCCGTAATGCGCGCACGATTTCAGGATCCAGTCGACTGCCTCCTCGCGCGTGGTCTGTACAGATGGATCTATCCTCAGTGTGTGGATGAGTAGATTTATCGATTGTTTTGAGAGAAGAGAGTTCAGTTCCTGGTGTTCCCAAGCCATGTCTGCGTCTTTCTGGAGCGACAACGATGGAGTACTGTCCCTGTTGTCTGATTCGCATTTAGAATCTTGATCTTGTTGCTTCTGTGGTAGATGATCCAAGGGTTCCTCCGAGCAGTATAGGTCGTCGAAAGTGAATGTGTGTTGTTGGTGATGATGAAGATGAGCCATTGATGTTTGGGATGTGGTTTCTGTATTACTATTGACTACTTCATCATCGTGTTGAAGAAAGGGGAAGGGAAGTTTCTGAGTCTACTCTTCGACTGAACTCTGAACTAACACAATATATGTATAGTTGACTGCTGCTTTGCTTTGGACAGCTGTGTCTCTCATTCTCACTGTGAGAGTTGATTTTTGAAGAAAATTACAAAACATTGCCTAAAAAAAGGATCTACTCTATATCTCTCTTTTCTTTTTTCTTTTTCTTTTTTGGAATTGTTTTGTTTGGGAATGAGTTGGGTTTTTCTACAAGAAGTATCCATTTAATCTTCCACTGCCACTTCTCCCTTCCCTTTGAGCAGCTAGGTTTGAGATAAGCTTGAAAGCACAAAGCAGTCCAAGCTTATTCTCTCTGTAAAGAATAAAGATCGATCGATGAAGCAAATATTATGATGACAAAACACCAAAAGAAACATCCAGGTCAATAAAGTAGATGTTTTACTTTTAATCATTGACCATGTCTCCCATGGACATAGATAGAAACACAACATCATATTCACAACAAATAGCACAGTAAGTGTTTGAGTTCGAGTTTTAAACCCACGGGTCATTTTGACATGATCTATAAAATTACGGATCAAATCGTGACCATGGACTGAAAAACTTCGATTGTTTCTATTCTTTGCTTGAAAATGGTTTTTGTTCCGTTTTTGCTTGTTTATGTTATTTATGAGTGTCCAACTGTTACCCACGACTGATGGGTGTTGCAGAAACACGACACAGTTGAAGAACGGTTTTCAACTCTGTTATTGAAATTTTTTATTGTCAACACTGCTTGTTATTGAACCCAAGACACAGTAATTGAAATTTGTTGCAACTCAACTGATTCAATTTTGTTATGTTGCTTGTCTGCTGTTCAACTGCTACCCACATGCCACAACACAGTTACCATCACCTTTCACGCGACACAGTTCTAATGTGAATCTCAGTTGGAAGTTTCAACTTGAGGAGTTTGAGTTTCGAGCAGGTTTAGCGGGTCAACACATGTTGAACGAGTCAAACAGGTCAGTGGGAACTATTTTTGACGGGTTAGCCGAACTCGCGGGTTGACTCATCGACCCGTGGGTCGTGTTTGTGTTACAAAAATTGTCTAGTATACATAGATGAGTCGTGTTTGAGTCACACAATTTCTGACACGACATATGACTGATACGACCCATGCGTCGACTCAATCCACAAATTAACACCCCTAACAACAAACGAACATCTTCTCTTTATATGGATAGATGGATGGATGGGTCAATGAATCTTGCTTTGCTTCATCGGGATGTTCTTTTATGATAAGATATTGGATTCGAGATCAAAAGGAGATCAGATCGGTAGATGAATGTCAAAAATGAAATGGGATTAAAGAAGAAGAAAGAAAGAAAAAAGAGAGGGAAATACATATGTATATTATTTTTATATGAAATATATATTAACACCCCCCAAAAAATGTATAGCTCTATTGGTCAACAAGTCTTCGGAATGTGAAGAGTGAAAAAGAAGAACAAAAAGCAAAAGCTGTTCCAGTGTCGTTTAATTATCTGCTAGAGACATGAAAGCGACACAATCGTAGTGAAGATACATACTATAAAGTCAAGGATCAATCGGTGGTTGATTTTACGTAATAATACTAGTTCATACTGCTTAACAACTCCCATCATATTTCGATATGTAATAAATATGGGACAATAACAAACAAATTTAGAAGAATATTTCACCAAAATATACTCAATTTAATAAATATATATCAAAATGTCATCAGTTGAAAAATAAATATGAAAGTATACTTATCCGCGACTTCCATTCACGGGTGACATTTTCTGTTTGACCCAGTTCCACCCGTGAGTGTCATTCACGGTTGGAACTGGACTATCAATTCTACTCGCGAATGCCATTCGCGAGTAGAATTGGTTGTTAGTTCCATCCGCGAATAAAATTTGCGGGCGTGACTGAGTATTTTTTTCTCCATAAAAATATATTATTTTTTATTTATTTTATTCAATCATATTTTTTGTACTATGATTATTTTAAATATAATTTCCCCTCACATGATAATTTTTTTTAAAAAATAAATAATGTGAAAGAAATGAAAATAATTATAATTTTTTGTATTATGATTATTTCAAATATAGTTTTTCCCTCGCATGATAAATTTGTATTATGGTTATTTTCCTCACATAATAATTTTTCACATTTTTCTAAAAAATTATCATGTGAGGGAAAAAATATATTTAAAATAATCATAATACAAAAAAATATAATTATTTTTATTTCTCTCACATTATTTATTTTTTTCCTAAAAAAATATCTATGTGAGAGAAAAAAAATATATTTGAAATAATCATAATACAAAAAAATAAAATGATTGAATAAAATAAAATAAATATATATATTTTACTTCTTTTTTATGGAAAAAAAACCCATCAGTCCCACCCGCGAATGACATTTGCGGGTGGGACTGGGTCAAATAACAAATGTCACCCGTGACTCCGAGTCGCGGGTATACTTTCGTATTTATTTTTCAACTGTGATGACATTGTTATATATATTTATTAAAGTGGGTATATTTCACTGAAGAATTCAATTTAGAATGCATGGATGAGCTTTGTAAAAGAACCGCTTACTTCCTACTGCTGAACCCTATATGGAATAATGGGCCGGGTTTTGGGCTGATGCAGGATATTAATTGGGCTGGACTTTCTATACAATCAATAGTTGGGCCAAAACGTATCCATCAGACCAGACCATACCAGGAATTCTTGATAGTAAGCCTAGTTAGTTAGGACGGGATTTAAAAGAAGCATTTGCATCCCCTAACGGATATCTTAAAAGTTTGGTCGTGGATTTTTTTTTGGGTTAATAGCTCCCATGGTACCATATGTTTGGGCCATGTGATCGGATGGTACCGTATGTTTTTTGATGTGGTCAAATGGTTCGTTATGTATAGAGGATGTTGTCCTATGGTATTCCGATAGTCACCCGTTAGATTTTTCTGTTAAATGGTATACATCAGCGCCACATATATATATAATATAATATGTAATTTTAAAAAATAAAAATAAATTGGAAAATTATGAAAAAAATCGGAAAATTTATAACAAAATTCAAAAAAATATTTTAAAACTATATATATTAATAAAAATTATTTTTCATAATTATTTTTTTTAAAAATCGAAAACTGAAAAAAAAAAGCTAGGGTTCGACCTTGGGGTTCAATTGACGTAGCTAAGGGTCGAACCCTTGGCTAAGTTGGACCCCCACCATGTCGCCTGACCTGGGCGACCAGGCCTGGGTCGAACCCAACCCTGGGTTCGCCCCTAGCTGGGTGAATTTGACCCCAAGGGTAGTTCGACCCTTGGAGTCAAATTGACCCAACCAGGGTCGAACCCAGGGTTCGGTCCGACCTAGACTTGGTCGCCCAGGTCAGGCGACCTGGTGGGGGTCCAACCCAGCTCTGGGTTCGACCTTTGGTTGGGTCAATTGGACCCCAAGGGTCGAACCCTAGTTTTTTTTTTTTTCCAGTTTTCGATTTTTTTTTAATATAAAATATGATTTTTTTAAAATTAATATATATAGTTTTAAAATATTTTTTTGAATTTTGTTATAATTTTTCTCTATTTTTCTATTTATTTTATTTTCCATCCGCCACATCAACGCCACGTCAGCGCCACATCATCATTCTGTTAATTAAACTTGACGACAACCGTAACTTGGACTAAATAACAACATTATAAAAACATAAGCTACCAAGAAACAACATAGGGGTATCATCCGATCACATGACCCAAACATCTGGTAGCATTTAATTTAGGGTTAATAGCTTAATTGGTTACACATGTTTCCCCATTGTGCAGAATGGTTACACATGTTTCAAAATGTGATTAATTGGTTTTGAAATGTGACTATTTGGTTTTTTTACTGTTCACCGTTAAAATCACAGTTAAGTCACTATTTAGATACGTAAAATGACGTAATTACCCCTAGAATCATCTTCAAGAACACATCATCTTCAAGAACAAGAATTGAAGAAACCAGAAATCAGATTTCTGGTTTCTTGAGAACCCAGAAATTGCGATTCTGGGTTCTCAAGAACCCAGAAATTGCGATTCTGGGTTCTCAAGAACCCAGAAATCTGATTTCTGGGTTCTTGAAAAACCCAGAAATGCTGTTTCTAGGTTTTTCAAGAACCCAGAAATGCTGTTTCTGGGTTCTTGAAGTTCTGTATTGCAGTATATGTTATCACCAAATGTGATTAAATGGTCATACATGTTTCTCTATAATGTGATTAAAAGGTCATACATGTTTCTCTATAATGTGATTAAATGGATACTGTTGTTTGAAATGATGTGATTAAAAGGTTGTACATGTTACCCACATTGTGAAGAACCCATTCGAAATGTTTGAAATTGCTGTTCTGGGTTCTTGAAGAACTCAGAATTGCAATTTCTGGGTTCTCAAGAACCCAGAACAGCATTTTCTGGGTTCTTGAGAACCCAGAATTGCAATTCCTGGGTTCTCAAGAACCCAGAACAGCATTTTCTGGGTTCTTGAGAACCCATAATTGCAATTTCTGGGTTCGCAAGAACCCAGAACAGCATTTTCTGGGTTCTTGAGAACCCAGAACAGCATTTTCTGGGTTCTTGAGAACCCAGAATGGCAATTTCTGGGTTCGCAAGAACCCAGAACAGTATTTAATGGTTCGATTTTAACATCAAATCGAATTTGATTCGATTTTGGTTTTTCAATCCTTCCAATCTGTTCTTCAAGACAACTAAGGGCATAATAGTCATTTCACAATTCAATAATATGTTAAAAAAATGAATTAACGTTAAAGTTAACGGTTTACTAACGGAATAACCAATTAATCACATTTGGAAAAACATGTGTAACCAATTAGTCACATAGCAAAACCAATTAATCACATTTTGAAACATGTGTAACCATTCTGCACAATGGTGAAACATGTGTAACCAATTAAGCTATTAACCCTTTAATTTATTAACCTTTTTTTTTTTTTTAGTTTCTCATTTTATTATTTCAAATTTAACTGAATATTTTTTAAAATTGCATAAATGACATAATACTTTTAAGAATGTCACAAATAACTTCCTTAAAACTTTTATATACATTACAATTAAATTCTAATTTTTATCATATCTCGATTGATCTCCAATTCGAATTGATGTTCGGTTTAGCTCTGATTCGATTGAGCCTTAATGGAAAGGGATATACTCACAATCACAATCTTGAACAATAACTTATTGTCCATGAGTGAGAGATTGATTTGAGTTAAGATTCAACCCTTAAGCTCATTCAATCCTTATTAAATTGAACTTGAATTTTACCCCAATTCAATCCTAATTGTAGGGTCTATGGTTTGAGTTTTAAGACAAAACAAGTCATCCAAAATAGAAAACAAGTCTAAATTAAAACCAAAGTCTTACCCATTCGATTGATACTAAATCGAATTTCAATTGATGAAAGGTTTAGGAGTTGACCTAACTTGTCCATTCCCATCATCATATGTAATTTAAAGAAAGAATGACATACAAGGTGTAATTGAATCCAATCGAAGTTAAGGGATGAAGATACTATCTGGCATTAGTTTGAGGATGAAATAGTAATTCTAAATCTTGAATATTTTTCAGATGGAGCCTCTCTGATTCAGGATTTTTTCAACTGTATATATATTCAAAGAGAGATATCCGGACAAACAGGACGAATTTTGAAAAAAGGAAAATAAAATACAATTTTAGGTCCGCCACTGACCTCCTTCTTGCAACAACGCCGCCGCCGGAGTGCCTCTGAACAGCTTCTTCTCTCTACCTGAGACTCCGTTGGGATTCTGTGAAACCAGAAAACTCCGATTAGGAGACTTCCATTGCAGACTCCGCCTATGGGCCAGTCAGGTTCCAAGGCCGCTATGCTGAACCACCGCAGCTTCAGTCAAGTCTACCGCTCCAAGTCCAAATCCTCTGCCTTGCACTCTCCCGTTCGTGTTGAGCTAATTGAAGAGGAAGATACAGTCAACGCCTTCGATTCGTCCGACTACATCTCAGATCTCCCCGACGAGTGCCTGGCTTGCATTTTCCAGTCTCTAGGCTCCGCTGACCGCAAGAGGTGCTCCCTCGTATGCACGCGTTGGCTCAGAATCGAAGGACAGAGCCGTCACAGGCTCTCCCTCAACGCCCAGGCAGATCTCCTCCCTATCATTCCTTGTCTCTTCTTACGGTTCGATACCGTCACCAAGCTTGCCTTGAAATGCGACCGCAGATCGCAAAGCGTAGGCGATGAGGCCTTGATTATGATCTCACTGCGCTGCCGTAATCTCACGCGCCTCAAGCTCCGCGCGTGCCGTAAACTGACAGATGCAGGCATGACTGCCTTCGCCCAAAACTGCAGAAGCCTGAAGAAGCTCTCCTGTGGATCTTGTGCTTTTGGATCCAGAGGCATGAACGCGGTCCTCGATAATTGTGCATCGCTGGAAGAGCTGTCCGTCAAGAGGCTCCGTGGCTTAATTGATGGAGCCGCCGCTGAGCCTATTGGTCCTGGTGTTGCTGCGACTTCTCTCAAGACAATCTGCTTGAAGGAGCTCTACAATGGCCAATGTTTTGGTCCTCTAATTATGGGTTCGAAGAGTTTGAAAACTCTGAGGCTGTTCAAGTGCTCAGGCGATTGGGACAAGCTCTTCCAACTGATATCAGCTAGGGTTACTTGTCTGATCGAGGTCCACCTGGAGAAGATCCAAGTTAGTGATCTTGGTCTTGCCGCTTTATCAAATTGTTCCGATCTAGAAATCCTGCACCTTGTTCGTACAGTAGAATGCACAAACTTCGGACTTGTATTCGTGGCCGAAAGATGTAAGCTTTTAAGGAAGCTTCACATCGACGGTGGTAAAGAAACTCGAATTGGTGATGAGGGCTTGATTGCTGTGGCCAAGCACTGCCCTAATTTACAAGAACTAGTACTAATTGGTGTTGATCCCACAAAGCTAAGCTTGGAATTGTTAGCTACGAACTGCCAAAATCTAGAGCGATTAGCCTTGTGTGGAAGCGATAGTGTTGGCGACCCTGAAATCTCATGCATTGCTGCAAAGTGCATTGCTCTGAAGAAGCTCTGCATCAAAAGCTGTCCTATTTCAGATCAGGGTATGGAAGCATTAGCCAATGGGTGCCCTAACTTGGTGAAAGTGAAGGTGAAGAAGTGTAGGAAGGTTACTCCAAAAGGTGCAGATTGGTTGCGGTTGAGCAGGGAATCACTTGCTGTAAATTTAGATAGCGGTGAACAAGACAATATCGATGGTAGTGCTAGCGATGCTGGAGGTCAGGAAATCGGTATCGAGTTTCCACCAGTAACAGTCCAAAGGAATGCTCTTGCTGTTGCTAGTGGCGGTGGTGGGGATATTGCTTCATCGAGTGCTCGAACAACTCGATCTTCATCATTCAAGTCGAGGCTGGGGAGAAATTTAGTGGCTTGCACTTTCCGCCGGAGGTGGTCAATTGGTAACCGCTCTTCTCCAAGTATTTAGACTTTTCCAAACCGTAAATGTTATAATCTTTATGTTTTTAGTTGCATTGTTGCTTCTCTATATCATCAATTAAGAAGCTTATAAATTGATATCAAATTGTTGGTTGAAGGTTCCCTTCTATCTTTTTGGTCTGTTGAGGAGGTGATCAATTATTCTAAATACATGTTTCATCGGAGCTCTTGCTCTGTAATCTCCATTACCATTTGTTCCCAACAAATTATGATATAGTGTGAAGCATACGATCGAACATCGTCCTTCCTGATGTTCCCCGCGAGGGTGGGTTCCATTCAATCTTCAGTATAAGTGGGTCTCTAAGGTGATGTTGATCCTCCGACTCAAAGGTGTTGGTTGGTCCACGGCATGCCATGCCATGCCTATAAAGGATATGTCACCATTCAATTCAAATCTGTTAAAGTAGGTGCCATTGGGTGGACTGTCTTGATCTTTGTGCAGCTCGGTCTTTGATTTCTCCTCGATGGACGGGACCGGTGTCGGTAACGGAGTGGAATTAGCATTGGTATGGGGGATGGATCGTGATTCGTGAATTGGGATACAAAGTTGGGGTCTTGGGGATAACAGAAGAACTATTTGGTCAGAACAGTAATTACAAAATTTTAACTTAAATCATCATATATCATTATATATATTCTTTAAATACGTTACATTCTATTTAAAGTAAATGAAATTTTATTTATACTTTACAGTGTTTTAGATGTATATACTTAATAAATCTTAGTAATACTATAAAAAAAAAGAGGCATTGAAGATGCTATAAAGATCACCAGTTGAAAATTGAATTATAATAATAACTCAACATCATAACAAGACTTTCGATACTTTCATTTTGGAATTAATTAATCCATCTTATTAATTTTTATTTCTTGGAAGGATATTTTCAAAGGAACAAAAAAAGATGAAATTTTTTCTTCTGGATATTTCCGTTTTGTTTGACCATTCATTCAACTGACTTCTGTTCTAGAACCCTATCCATAGACTAGATTTTGGTCCCATTCGCATCTTTAAGAAACGGTATTAATCGGTCGGTCCATGAGTTTGATTTCGACACGTTAGTCTTCTCTTCAATCGTTATTTTCATTTTTGTTTCTGAAGAGTGTATTTTTACTTACGATAATTAATTTCTGTAAAGAAAAAGAAGAAGAAAAAAAATGTGTCAATGTAACTTCTGGAGTGGGAAGACTAACAAGAAATAATAGATCAGACAAGAAAGCAGCAGGTGACGGCAGCTGGGCCATGTTGTGTGCGGTGAAACAGCCAGCTCGTTTCTAGCATGGAGAAGGTGACAACACAATCAATAGGGAAGTATGATATGTGAGTTGGCAATGAACAATTGGGCATGTCCATCCCATAACCGTAAAACTCACAAGTAATGGAAAAAGATCTTCTTTTTCTCCAGAAAGGAAGGATCATGCTATGCGCTTCAATTGAAACTCTAACTTTTTCTTTGAAAAGTAATCAGTGATCATTTTTTTATTTACTTTTTAATGAGAAAGAAGTATCTTTTGGGCAAACATCTGCTCAATTTATTTTTCCTAAAAAATTACACCTTCCCTTAATTATCGCAAACGATATTGAGTAAGATTGCCTGATCAAAATATGCCCATAAGCAAGATTGCCAGATCAAGCCAGCCAGCCATCATTCATCATGTTGAAGTATACAAACAATAGGGACTATAATGTTTCTTTTGTAAACTTAGGGATCTATTAGTCAAAGGACTTCCCATTATAATTGGAAGTCTCCTTCTCTGTAATTGAGTAGAAACAATCGACAGAATGCTTCCCTATATCAACTTGCTCTTCAATTCTTCATGGTATCAGAGCCATGGATGATTCAATCCTGCAATTGAAGATTTGAGCATAGATCCAGATAGCTAGTCTGGTTGATTGTTGTTCTGTTTGTTCATGTTGAGTGAAGATTCTCTTGCGTTGAAGATGACGGGAGTTCCGTCTCAAAATTCATTAATCGGGCTTCAGTTCACAGGTTGTGACAATTATCAACTATGGGTACGTTCGATCTCTGATGCTCTCTTAGTCAAAAACAAGATATGTTTTCGGTGTAATACAACGATTTGGAATAGATTAAAAGAACGTTTTGGCAAGAAGGGTCCTAAAGAGGATCAGTGTTGGAAGAAACACAGAGTGCTGGATCATGTGAAGAAGCGATGGTCGAATTCTGTGGCTGGGTTAGGTCCGAATTCTGTGGCTAGGACATGGCTGAATTCTGGTTCAACAGAGATTTTATTTTCGAGCAAATCTTCGCGTTCAGGAACTATTGGAGGTGAAGCTAATGCAGATTCTGTTCTTACTTCTGCACAAATAGATCAACTGGTTTATTTACTTAGTCGTTCACAGCAATGTGGTTCTCGGCAAAATGGTAATGCAGCTGAAATTGCAGTAAACATGACAGGTATGATGTCTTCGTTTTGTGACTCGGCTACTTCTAATGATTGTCGAGATGTTTGGATCATTGACAGTGGCGCTTCTCATCACATGACATGTCGTAAGGATCAATTGTTTAATATCCGTGAGCTTGATTCTTTACGAAGTATGGTTCATTTGCCCAATGGTGCAAATTCGCCGATCACCCTTTGTGGTTCTTGTCGGTTTGGCAACGGTTTACATCTTGCCACAGTATTATTTGCTCCTGACTTTCATTATAATTTGCTATCGGTGTCTCAATTGACAAAGGAACATGGGATTTCAGTTGTTTTTCATTCTAATGTGGCTATGTTAAAGGACCTCTCAACTGGGAAGGTGATGGGGATTGGATCACTCCATAATGGTCTCTACATTCTACGTGTTGTTCGGGTGGAAAACGCACCGGTGGTGGCTAGTTCCTTTCGAATAGGAGAAGGTGTGATCTCGGGTTCTAATGAGTTGGAGTTATGGCATAGGAGACTTGGACATGTTTCGATTGGTAAATTGCGAAAGTTGTTTGGTTTTGATTCGAAGTTGAGTTCGGCACTTGTTTCCGATTGCATAGTTTGTCCGATGGCTAAACAAACTCGGTTGCCTTTTCCATTGAGTACCACCCGTTCTAAGGCTATTTTTGACCTAATACATTTGGATGTGTGGGAACCTCATCGGATTTCCACGACTAATGGGCATCGTTATTTCCTCACTATTGTGGATGATTTTAGTCGATCAACTTGGATTTATATGCTCTGTCATAAAGATGAAGTGTTTTCTCACATTAAACACTTCATTACTCTTGTTCGGACACAATTCGGAGTTGTTATCAAGTGTTGTAGAAGTGATAATAGGACCGAGTTTCTCAACAATTCTATGCGTGGTTTATTTCTTGATTGGGGTATTTTGCATCAAACAAGTTGTGTGAAGACTCCTCAACAAAACGGGGTAGTTGAGCGCAAACAACGTCATCTATTAACGGTGGCTCGAGCTCTTAAGTTTCAAGCAAACATTCCTGATCGTTTTTGGCATCATTGTATACTCACCGCATGTTATCTCATTAACCTCATGCCTTCGAAGGTGATAGATGAAAGGATTCCTTATGAGATCTTACACAAACGTTCGGTTGATCATTCTCACTTGCGGGTGTTTGGGTGTTTGTGCTTTGCAATGGATCCCAATGCTTCAGATAAATTCAGCTCTCGCTCTATACGATCGGCCTTGTTAGGATATTCTCCTAGTCAAAAGGGTTATGTGCTACTAAATCTAGCCACGGAGACCACATATGTTAGTCGAGATGTAATCTTCAAAGAACATTTATTCCCTTTTGCAGACAAGCCACGCATGGAGGTTCCAAGTTCAACTTTCCCAACGCCAGGATTTGATTTTTTTGTTGATGAAGACTTTGTCCATATTCAGCCGAATGGTTCACCTGCATCCCCTCTTGAACATGCTATGGAAGATAATGTTATACATGAAGAATTCCAACGTGACATGTCTTCTCATACTCAAGTGCAACAAGAGCAAGATTTGCCACAAGAGCAAGCACATGTTCCTCGGCGTTCCGCTCGTGAGTCTCGGATTCCACGTTGGCATGATGATTTCGTTATGATGTGTGACTCGATGGACTATAAGCATATATCGACTGAATATATGAGTTTTCTTGGGGCCATGGACAAAGTCATAGAGCCTCATTCATTTGAGGAAGCGGCCCGAGATGCTAAATGGGTAGAAGCAATGCAACAGGAGATTGCGGCGTTACAAGAAAATGGTACTTGGGAGTTGGTTCTGTTGCCGGGACACAAGAAACCAATTGGGTGCAAATGGGTATATAAAGTGAAGTATCATTCGGATGGATCGATTGAACGGTATAAAGCAAGACTTGTTGCTAAGGGATATACACAAACGGAAGGGATTGATTTTACTGAAACTTTTTCTCCAGTTGTTAAAATGGTCACCGTTCGAACCATTTTATGTATTGCTTCGGTGAAACAATGGCCTCTCTATCAAATGGATGTGAACAATGCTTTTCTCCAAGGAGATTTACATGAGGATGTCTACATGGAAATTCCTCAAGGGTTCGGTTGTGGTGCACGTGACACTCGTGTTTGCAAGCTTCGTAAGTCATTGTATGGGTTGAAGCAAGCATCTCGCCAATGGAATGCCAAATTGACCGAGTGTCTTTTGAAGAATGGATACACACAAAGTCGATATGATTACTCATTATTTAGCAAATTTATGGGTAATCATCAAGTTCACATGTTGGTATATGTTGATGACTTAATGATTACAGGTTCAGATATCAAGATGATAGATGAGTTGAAGGGTATTCTTAAGCTTCATTTTAAGCTTAAAGATTTAGGAGAATTAAGGTATTTTCTTGGCTTAGAGATAGCTCGGTCCAAGGAAGGGATTGTGGTCAATCAACGTAAGTACTCACTTGAGTTTATCAATGATGCCGGTTTGTTGGAGGCAAAGGCCGTCGCTACACCACTTGAGCAAAATACAAAGTTGACTTCATGTGAGTATGATGCTCTCTTTAATTTGAATTCGGATGATGCACAACTCACTAATGGAGATCGTTATAGAAGGATTGTTGGTCAACTTCTTTACTTGACTATGACTAGACCGGACATTGCATACCCGGTTCATCTTTTGAGTCAATTTGTGCACAATCCAAAAACATCTCATATGATGGCGGCTATGAGAGTGATAAGATACATAAAAGGCAATCCGGGATTGGGTTTATTTTTCCCTTCCGATAATGATATACGTACTATGGTGGCATATTGTGATAGTGATTGGGCATCTTGTCCAATTACAAGGAAATCGGTGACTGGATATTGTGTACGTTTGGGAAAGGCGATGGTTTCTTGGAAATCAAAGAAACAAGCTACAATTTCTCGATCTAGTGCGGAAGCCGAATATCGTAGTATGGGAACGGCGGTCTCCGAGATTGTTTGGATGAGAGGGTTACTACATGAGCTACATTTTGACATTCACGGACCCACGATGTTAAGATGTGACAACAAGGCGGCACTTCAAATTGCAGCAAATCCTACATTTCACGAGCGTATAAAACATATCGAGATTGATTGTCATTTTGTTCGTGATAAACTTTTGGAGGGAACTATACGAACGGAGTATGTGGCGTCTCTTGAACAATTTGCGGATTTATTAACAAAGGCCATAGGGAAGCAGCAAATGATTCGACTACTTGAAGGATTTGGAATGAAAAATCTGTACAAGAAGGAAGAAGAAGAGAATTGTAGATGAATGTTGAAGTATACAAACAATAGGGACTATAATGTTTCTTTTGTAAACTTAGGGATCTATTAGTCAAAGGACTTCCCACTATAATTGGAAGTCTCCTTCTCTGTAATTGAGTAGAAACAATCGACAGAATGCTTCCCTATATCAACTTGCTCTTCAATTCTTCACATCATTATATAGAATTCACCATTATCGATCAGAAAGTCGAGTTCCAGACTAAACCTTCACAGGATGGAAAACCATTTTTGGTTTTCCTTTTATTGATAGAAATAATACTAAATACAGTTCAAGCAAAGGTAGTTATAAATCTTACTTACAACATGTATGGTGGTGGCAGCGCCCTCCTACTTTGTTTTCTTCTCCTTCTCTGGATCTGTTTGTTGCTTCCTGTACATAATTATCTGACTGACTAGGACGCCGTTCGTCAAAGTGCTTCGCAGGCATCCAAACATAACTGAAAACACCCATGTTAAGGAACACAATGCCAACAATAGGTGATGATGTAGTTGACTGGTTGGCTGTGTGTTAGACATGGAGACTTTCACCACCACCACTCATCTGAAGTGGAGAAGCCACTCTTCTGGTGGGCAAGCCACTCACGAAGGTGGGCAAGCCACTGACCAGAGTGGACAAGACACTCAACAAAGTTGTCAAGCCACTAAAGATTGCTATATTTTCTGGTTTATAAGAAGCCAACAATGTTAAAGGAAAGAAGAACCACAAAAAAGAGAAAAGAAAAGAAACGGTTGTTGGTATCTTGAGTGTGGGAGAAAATAGTGTTGTATTGTGAGTAAAAAATACGGAGTGAGTATTTTAAAGTGTGAGCGATACATATTGTGTGATACAATTTGTAACACTATTTGTCTATATTGAAAGTGTGGGTGTGAGCCGTAGACATAGCCAAATTGGTGAACCACGTAAATTCATGTGTCGTTTACATTTCTCTTAATCCATCGAGTCCCAAAGTCCAGCAAGGTGGAAATTAGCAGCGGCTAATATCCCAACACTGTGTCGTTTAACATACAAATAAAATAGGATACCAGTAGCTGGTGCACTCTCTTGAATGCCTGTAAAAATCCTTGCTGCATAGTAAAACACAACTCAGAATAAAATAAATGCTGCAACATGATCTATAAGTTGTGTACAAACAGTTACAACAAACGAAACAGCGATATACATACCAACTGAAGCTCCCAAATTCATTGAAGATGTCAAAAAACTCAGCTGCCCTGTACTTTTGTTCTGTTTCAAACACAAACATTGCATTTGAACTGAAAATTGCAGCATTTATCTGTATTTGTGGAAGTTATGATTCACTTTCTAGTACCTTAAAGTTCTTCCATATTTGTGGTATCCTTGCAGAGAAAAATATGGCATGCTGGCACGCCTGTCAGATTTAGGATCGAGACTTTAATCAATTAATTTATTGATGTGCAGCTGTTCTGCTAGATTAGAACAAAAACAGGACTAAAGAGAGGCTTAGTTTAGCACTCTACTCACATATAAAGCTTCAAAAAGGAAAGCATCCATTTGGCCACCGAAAATAATTGGTGCTACCATAAAGTATCTGGAGCATCAAAAGATGAAGGAAAAAGATTTAATCCATAGATTTTCTCAATTATATCCAAGTTACTTCCCCAAAAGTTGATCATATATAATGGCAGCAAAGAAGGATACAATAGTGGCCTGACAAGTGTCTTCATTCCAAGAGGTTGGGAGTAATAGTATATTACAACAATCAACACAATAGCTGCCAGCAATAAATTAGAGATCAGAAGTAATATAACCTGATAGATAATCTATGTACATTTAGGGGGCATCAAATTCTTGTGTACCTTGGAAAAGAAGAAAGGCCAATTCCCCGTAAGCCGAAAAGGGAAGTCCCTTATTAACACAATATGATAAAGCTATGGTATAACCCACCACATCTAGCTCAAATGACAGGATGCTGAGACCTCTAGCACTCTTACTATTCACAACTTTCATTATCTGTAATTACATTACATTACATTGCAGAAGAAATTTAAGAGAAAAAAGGCAGAGGCATTGACAATTGCTGACTGTATTAAGGTAAGTGAAGAAGCATCATTCTAATTCGCAGATCAAGTATATAACTATGTTCCACAAGAATTTCTGATAACTCTGTAAGGAAAAAGTTTACATTTAAACCCCACAAGGAGTTGGCTTAGCTGGTTTAGTCTCCACAGAGGTTTCGAAGCCAGAGAAACTACAAGTGCAAGCAGTCATGTGTGTGGGTCATCCCCACCTGTGATTAACCAGTTCATGGGATTTCCTTAACCTGATATTTATATCGTAAAGCCCAGGCTTCTTGTAAAAGATCATCATTTTTTCATTTGCCCAATTTCGTTGAATCAGCAAAATATCAGAAAAACTACAATTTTATATACACCCGCTAGCATTTCATACGCCATGGACAGTGGCAATTCAGAACTAGCAGCATAAATATGAATTGTTTGGAATCCAGATTGGATTGCCACGAATACCTATCTATATTGGCGTGAACTAAAACAGAAGGGTGGGTCGAGACAAGAAAAGAATAGAAGACCTGGGGAAATTTAACGGTGGCAGAAGCGGCAACAATCCAGTAGCCGATGAGCTTGGAGAGGAGTGGCAGGAGGCATGCTCGGATATCTGGAGTTGTGCCATTGCTAAGAGGTTCAATTGCACACCCAAAATCAATCCCAAAAAGTTCCATTTTGATGGATGCAAAAGTCAAGCCTCACTCGCTTCCGAGACACCCAACGACTTTAGGCAGCGAAGTTTAGGATCTCTAACTAGTAGGATAGTGGCTGGGATTGGCAGTTACTACTAACCTATTGGGATGTGTAGTAATGAAACTAATTAGGAAAAATTGTTAAATTACACCCTAATGTTTATGTCATACCCAAAATTGTGCCTCATTCTTTATAAGTGTAGTAAAGGGAACCTATCGTGCGCAAGTCCACCAAGTTCCATACTGGAGCATCAACAGACTAATAACGACTCCGTTGGGATTCCATAACTTTGATCATCCAAGATTCCAATCCTTTTGTTTTTCGGAATTTTCTCCGAGTTTCGTCTTCAATCCGTCACTAAGTGTTCAAGTATTGTTTAGTTTAATAATAAGAAATATCATGTTTATTTTTGTTTTGACACGTATGTTGTATCATGAGATGTAATCGTCTCATTTTTTCTTTACATAAACATGTTACGGTAGGAGAGACTAAATCGTCTTAAGAAATTGTGCACCTCGCGGATTCAATTTAACAAAATTCCATTTTCTGTTGATAATTTTATATTTATTTAAAATTTGCATATTATTGTACTGTCTATACAATTTTTATTAATTTGTTATTTAATCTAAAATTATTATTTTATTACTTTTTTATTACTACGTACAATACAATGTGTATGGTGAACTATAACTTGATAGTTTTATTGAGTTAATTACTTAATTGGTGACACATGTTTCACCATTGTGCAGAATGGTTACATATATTTTAAAATGTGATTAATTGGTTTTGTTATGTGACTAATTGGTTACACATGTTTTTTCCAATGTGATTAATTGATTATTCCGTTAATAAACCGTTAATTTTACCGTTAATTTTACCGTTAATTAATATTTTTAACATATTTTTGAATTATCAAATGACTATTATGCCCTTAAATGTTGACTATTATGCCCAAAATACAAAGTGACTGTAATTAAGAACCCAGAATCGCGATTCAAATCCAGAAGAAATGTGTTTCTGGGTTCATCATATAGAAGAAATGTGTTTCTGGGTTCATCACAAACCCAAAATCGTGTTTCTGGGTTCACTGGGTTCGTGTTTCCGGGTTCATCACAAACCCAGAATCTTGTTCGGAGAAGTAGACGTACCTGAAAGAGCTTGATGCGGTAGAGAATCGTTGTCAATCGCTGTCAATCGTGGCCACAGATGAGGAGAATGAAGAATAAGGAGATAGGTTGATGAAAAACAGCTCGGCGGATGAAAAATGTAATTAAGTAATTTTATGTATCTAAATAGTGACTTAACGATGATATTTGACGATGAACAGTAGAAAAACAATTAGTTATATAGCAAAACCAATTAGTGTAATCATTCTGAACAATAATCAAACATGTGTAACCAATTAAATAATTAACCCTAATTTTATTACGAAACATAATTTATTGATAATGTCCGATGAATCGATCGATCAACTAATATAGAATTATAGATAGAGTGTCCAGAACTCCATAGTTGAAAGTTTGTAATATGTTGTTAAGCAACGGAAGGACGAATAATCTTAAATGTCTTAATTCAAATATAAAATAAAAAACAAATTGAAGTTTGAGGATAAAAAATATCAAATAATTGGGAATAGTTTGAGGACGAAATATTATAATATTTTCTTGAACGTCTTTATTTTAAATTTGCTAACTGCATAGATCATAAGTTGTCGTCTTTCTTTGTCTGGTCTGAAACGAAACCACATCGCACAGATTCACGACCAACATTTTTAAAAAAAGTGAGCATATTAAAAAAAAAATAGTATATAAAAAATACATTTCGAAATTTATATTTTGGCAATACACGCTTGTCTTATAATTTAATCGAAATAATTAAATGCATTAGGTGAGAAATTTAATTATGTACTTACTCAAAAAAAATCAAAAAATTTAAGTGCGTAGATAATTTAATTACGAATTAAATTACGCTAACTAGGCGTTACTTTTTTACTTTTAGACTGACTGTATATCACGATACAATACAAAGTAAATTACGTATCATATTATACGGTCAGTCTAAAAGTAATATTAACGTCTAGTTAGCGTCATTTAATTCGTAATTAAATTATCTACGCACTTTAATTTTTTTTGATTTTTTTTGAGTAAGTACATAATTAAATTTCTCACCTAATGCATTTAATTATTTAGGTCAAATTATAAGACAAGCGATGTTAGGTTACAAAATCACTGTATTTCTAATAAAAAACATTACCCTAGGTAAATAATTGAATTACGACATAAATGACGTTCACTGTGGTCAGTTTGGACTTACAGGGTACGAGTTATATTTTTTTAAGTCAAATTTTCATATCTCAACTTACGGCAGAGCCTACAGTCAATCCGTAAGTCCAAATTTAATATTTTTTTGCATAATTTGAATCACAATTAAAATATCTACTTATTACAATTTTTAAAATTATTTTAATAAATACATAATTTTATTTTTAATTAAACATCGAATCGTCAAAAAAATGTAAAAAAACAAAAAAAAAATAGTATTTTATGAAAAAAGCTACTCAAAGTAGCGCACTTTGTAAAAAACGTACCTCCAGTAGCGCTTATATACATTTTCCTACATATTTTTTCAGTATAATTATTTTTTCAAAATTATTTTGTTACAGTACCTCCTTTTTGAAAAATCTCAGCTAATCGTAGAGACCATTTGACTTGTGATGATTCGATCATCCATCAAACACGCTATCTTGTTAATTAAGTAAACGCTCATTTATTATCTTGTACTCTTTGCTTTTCTAGATAGTTTTAAAACAGTTTTTTTTTAAAGTAAGTATTGTAAAAAATAATAATTAGAAAAGTAAGTATAGAGGAAAAATATTTCGAAATCTAGGTATACGCACTACCGTGGGTAGCGCGTCTGTTTCAATAGGCGCTACTTTGAGTAGTGCCTATTCCAAATCACTTTTTTTTTTATGTTTCGATGTTTAATTTAAAATAAAATTATGTATCTATTGAAAAAAAAATTAGAGTACGTAGATATTTTAATTGTGATTCAAATGATGCAAAAAATATTAAATTTGGACATACGGATTGACTTATGAAAATTTCATTTAAAAATATATAACTCACACGATGTAAGTCCAAACTCATCACGGTAAACATCATTTATGTTGTAATTCAATTATCTACCTAGGACAATTTTTTTATTAGAAATACAGTGATTTTTTAACCTAACATTGTTTGTCTTATAATTTGACCGAAATAATTAAATGCATTAGGTGATAAATTTAATTATGTACTTACTCAAAATAAAAAATAAAAAAATTACAGTGAGTAGATAATTTAATTACGAATTAAATGATGCTAACTAGACGTTATTTGTTTTTACTTTTAAACTGGTCGTATAATACAACATGTAAAAAACTCTACATACGATACAAAAAAAATTCAAATAGTGATTTAAATAGTGATTATACAATTAGTCTAAAAGTAAAAAACTAACGCCTAGTTAGCGTCATTTAATTCGTAATTAAATTATCTACGCACTATAATTTTTAAATTTTTTTTTAGTAAGTACATAATTAGATTTCTCACCTAATGCATTTAATTATTTCAGTCAAATTATAAGACAAGCGATGTTAGGTTAAAATATCACTGTATTTTTAATCAAAAAAACTTACCCTAGGTAGATAATTGAATTACGAAATAAATGACGTTCACTGTGGTGAGTTTGGACTTATAGGGTGTGAGTTATATATTTTTAAGTGAAAATTTCATATCTCAACTTAAGGCTGAGCGTACAGTCAATTTGTAAGTCCAAATTTAATATTTTTTGCATCATTTGAATCACAATTAAAATATCTACGTACTATAATTTTAAAAAAAAAATCACTAGATACTTAATTTTAATTTTAATTAAACATCGAAACATTAAAATTGTAAAAAAGAAAAGTGATTTGAAATAGGCGCTACCTTGAGTAGTGCCTATTCCAAAGGCGCAATCTCGGGTAGCGCCTATTGAAAAAACCATAGTTATCAGAACCAGACCGACCATCGAACCGGTGAGGGGGCCGATTCACGGTTCGGCCAGTCTAACCCGGTTCAGTGTGCGGTTCACTGTTCACAAGGGGAAAAAACTGAAAACTGAAAATAAATACATAGTCTCAAACACACACAAACTACATAGTTTCAATTTCAAACACACAGTAATAGTGAACCGGTTTAACCAATTGGGTTAAGCCTATTGGTTTGTGCAGAACAAAACCAATCGGTTTAAATTGAAAAACTGATTGGTCTGTAAAAAAAACAACTAAAAAGTGAACTGGAAACTGTGCGGTTTTTTAAAAATCGGCTGATTTTCAAAAAATCGCTCGGTTCAACCCAGTTCAAACAATGTTCATTTGTAAAACGGTCTTTTAACTGAACCAAACCTGACAGGGATCCGGTTCCCGGTCAGACCGCTGGTTCAGTCCGATTCTGGTAACTATGGAAAAAACCATATATTTTCCCACAGTAGGGCGTATATCTAGATTTCGAAATATTTTTCCTATATACTTACTTTTTTTTTTTTACAATACTTTAAAAAAAAACTCGTTCACAAAACCGAATTTAACATTTTTAGTTTATCAAATTTAAAAGTTGTATACAAATTGAATTTATCCATATAATTATATATTGTGGTTCATGAATTAAATAAGGGATAGTTCATTTTATAAGTGACATAATTGATGTTTTACCTGCAATATGGCAACTTTTTAAAATTGACTATCTATCCATGTACCGAAAATTCAAAGGTAGTAACTAGAGATACATATAACTGTTTCTAAATTTGAAATTCAGTCAACTAACAAATTACATGGCGATAGAGTGAGTTACCATCGTAAAGAAAAAACACACAAGTTTTGGACTTTTACTGTACCAAAAATAGGAATATTTGAATGGCATTTCATTTCCAAAGAATTCATTCATCAACACAAAACGAGAAAAAAACACTACGCATTTCATAATAGAAAACGTAGCTTAGAGACTTAGACCGTCATACGATATGAATAGGTGCAAAATAAAGCAGATTTTAGTTCAATTTTAATTAAAATATTTTATTTTTGATTGAATTTAAGCATAAATCTGTTTTTTAATTTATAATTCAATCCAAATATGTATTTTAAAGTTTGATTTAGGATAAATAAAATAGTAAATTATCATTTTGACATATTTAACAGAAAAATAAATGAATATTTAATGATTATACAAATAACCATATATTATATTATAAAAGCGCACTAAATAACACTTGTAAATATCTTAATATATTTAAGGAAAAAGTCTGAACATTGTACAACATGTTTGACGAAAATGGTTTTCCAACCCAAACGATTGTTTTTGGTCCAACATGTTTGAAAATGATGGTAATTGGTACTCCGTTACTTTTCTGTTAAAAAATTCCGTTAAATATTTTTCACATTTACAAAATAAACCAAATATTTTTCTAAATGTGACAATTAAACCCTACAAACTTACACTAATTTTTCAAACAAGTTCCTACTCGATTCGAGATACCCCGGGGGTCCCGTAGTCAGGGTTCGAACCCAGACCAGGTCACCCAACCTTGAGGACCTGATATAGGCTCAGAACCAGACCATAGGACCCCCGATTGGAGCTCAATTAGAGCCTTAATCGGCTTGGACCAAACCTGGTTGGTTCGGTTCAAACGATTGAGACTCCAATTGATCCCCAATCGGGGGTCCTATGGTCTGAGTCTGAACCCATACCAGGTCGCCCAACCAAGGGTACCTTATTTTGGTTCGTACCCAGACCATAGGACTCCCGATTTGGGCTCAATTGGAGCTCAATCGATTTAGACTGAATCTAGCGAACCCAGACGAGGTAGACAAATCATGGGGACCTGGTCTGGGCTCATATCCATACCATAGAACCTCTGATTGGGGATCCAATTGAGCCTCAATCTTGGGTCCTATGATATGGGCCTGAACCCAGACGAGGTCACCCAACCATGGGTACCTTATCTGGGTTTGGACCCAGACCATAGGACTCCCGGTTTGGGCTCAATTGGAGCCCAATCGATTTGGACCAAACCTAGCGAACTCAAACGAGGTAGACCAACCATGGGGACCTAACCATGGAGCCCAATCGGTTTGGACCGAACCTGGCTTGGTTCTGTTCAAACGATTGGAGCTCCAATTGAGCCCCAATCCGGGGTCATATGGTTTGGTTCTGAGCCCAGACGAGGTCCCCGGGATTGGGTGACCTGGTCTAGGTTCAGATCCTGAATGGGGCCCCCTGGTGTGACTTGAATCGAGTCGGGACTTATTTGAAACATTAGTGTAAATTTGTAGTGTAAATATTTGGTTAATTTTGCAAATATAAAAAATATTTAACAAATTTTTTAGCAGAAAAGTAACGGAGGTACCAATTACCATCATTTTCGAACGTATTGAATCATTAACCGTTACGAAAAAAGCAAGTTGCACGAAAAATCATTTTGTGTGTGTTCGACTATTTTTCGAATTTCTATTCTAAATAATATGATCACTCTTAAGGGTACTATTCAAAATGGATTTAATTTTCGTTTTTTTCTTTGTAATTTTCTTTTTATATACTTTAATCATAGTTATCAGAACCGGTCCGGACTGGCGGTCCGATTGGGAACTGGACTCCTATTCGGTTTGGTTTAGTTAAAAGACCGTTTTACAAATGAACAGTGTTTGAACCGGGTTGAACCGAACGGTTTTTATAAACCGGTCTATTTCCGGTTCACGTTTTAGCTTTTTTTATTTAGCTAATTAGAAATCTTAAAGGGGGAAGATTCAATTTACCTTCCGGAGAGAAGAACTGTCAGTGCAGTTGTCCCCAAGGAACTGTCGAGGGAGGCAGTGTCGACAATTTCACAATCAGCTCTTAAGAAAGCACTCTCAATGGCCTTTCTTGCACAAGTTTGGAAATGGGTGTCTTCAACTATAAATCTTAGAATGTTCTCTCTGATGTAGAGAGTTGCATCTGTCCCTCCATGACCGTCAAAAACCTGCAATTGAATAGGTAACTTCTCATCAATTGGATGATGAAGACCCTATTTTTATTATTATCCAATTCATCAAGATTGGAATTTCAGAATTAGAAATACTACAAACCCCGTAGAAAGCTCCAGGAGAAGTGAATTCTGTAGCAGGAAAATTATTAGAAATACTACAAACCCCGTTGATTCTCTACGATGATGGAGGTCTTTAGGCTCGGTTTTCTAGCCCATGCACGGACCGAGATGTGTCCCTCGGGGGTAAACTTAACCGCATTGCTGAGTAAGTTAGATAGGATTTGCCTTAGCTTTAGCTTATCACCTCAGACCATCGAGTCCCTAATGATCGAGCCATCACATGGGTCCAAGATTAAATCCACGTGTTTCTTTGTAGAAACTGCATGGTAGGAGTCGACTACGTCTTCCAGAAGTTGGGACAAGTTGAACTCTTCTTCTTCGAGAACCAACTTGCCGACTTCGATTTTGCTGGTGTCCAGGACATAGTTGAGTAACTCTGAAACATTAATCATATTTAAAACAACTTCTCTTGATACTTGCATACCATTGAATCCAACATCATTTTCTGAGAAATCAAACCTGAAACCAAAGATTAATCTCTGTTTTACTCCCCTTTGCTATTCACAAATCCAGTACAAACTTCCCTTTGTAAACAGTAAACCGCATACTGAATTGGGTTGGATCGGGTTGGACTGGCCGAACCGTGAATCGACCCCTTTACCAGTTCGATGACCGGTCCGGTTATTATAACTACGACTTTAATAGTATATATATATTTAAACAAATATATATTTTATTCAAATTGCTTACTTTTACAAGTTAGAATCTATAAGGATTTGGCAGTTTATTTAAAATAAAAAAGATTTCTGAACATTTGCTCAAACTTAAAAGTCTTGGGGCAATCATTGATGCTTGACTTGAGCTCAACTTGCTGGACAAAAACTGCTTCCACTAAACGACATGGAAGACTATATGATTTGATCCGTGACATTTTTTTTCTAATAAAAAAATGCTTTAATCCTTAAAAAAAATGGTTATAAGCCTGCTTTCTTCACATTCGCATGGAATATTAGTACATAAAAAAGGATAGAGCGTTGTGGTAAAAAAAAAAAAAAAACGAATTAACATATCTAATTAAAGAACGTTAAATTACTCCGTTACAACATTTTTATTTTTATATTGAAGAAGTATTTGATGTAGCAATTTTCGGTGTCCGGTTAAAGACGAACACTAACCTTGGGACTTTTGAAGTAATAGTCAACTCTTCACCCTCTACCCTTTAGCAGCTGGCACCAACCATTTCTTATCTTATTTAGACCATCCGACGGCTATTATTCTCCGTATCTTCGTCATCCTTTTGAACTAATTCTCTCTATCTCTACATTTTATAATATTAGCATACACGGTCTCCAAGCGGTCTAACGGCCGGAGGACCCACCCTTGGGATACACTGGTCAATTCCTTCTCTGACGAATCCCTCCACCTGGCGCTTCACTATAGGCTAAACCATTTGACCAATTTCATTCAGTCGGGTGGGTGGGGTAAAGACGATCAATGAAAGGTAGGAGTCAGCAGTTTGACTCTCACCTCCTTCTCCTCTTCTTTGCTTTCGCGTGTCTCTCTCTTCACTTTTGCTTTCCTCTCTTGTTACCGTTTCTCCTTCACCTTTTTCAGTACCAGAGAGACGCAAAGATCTATCCATCGATAGCTTCTTTCATCCATTCTTCAGTTTGATCAATGTTATAGTACGCCTCTTGATTCGAATCAATGGCCGTGGCGTTGATGATGGGAATCAGAGACGCTGCCTCCGACGGGATTCAGAGCGTTGAGCATTTTATCCATCTTCTCTCACATGGCAGCAAACCTCAGCCACCGCCGGAACACCTCCATCAAGCCTCCTCTTCGAGATTAATAGATTCAGTGGACATTGAGGCAGCTAGTGAGGCGGCGGTCAACAAGTTTCGCAAGGTGATATCCTTGCTCGACAAGTCCAGGACAGGCCATGCCAGGTTCCGGAGAGCTCCGGTTCCGCCGCTGGATCAGAAATCGAAGACTAATCCTGAGGAGTCCTCATTAAGGATTGGGGTTTCCCAGCACCAGGCAGCGGATACCGGAGGGTCTGCTTTCAAGGTCTACTGTCCTACGCCGCTACAGCGTCTACCGCCTTTGCCGCAGAAGGTGGAGAAGAAGGAGGCGAGCTCGACGACGATTCATTTTGCGGCGTCACAGACGAAGCGGGTCTCATCTGCGGCGACATCGTTCCTGTCTTCGTTGACGACAGGGGATAACGACAGCGTGCACAGGACTATGTCTTCCGGGTTCCAGATCTCACACAAACCTCCGCCGCTATCTTCTTCTTCATACTCCCTGAAGAGGAAGTGCAGCTCCATGGACGACGGAGCCCTCAAGTGCACGTCATCTTCTGGCAGATGCCACTGCTCCAAGAAAAGGTAAATTAAAGTTTCTATACATTTCTGCACGAAAGTAAGAATCAACCTCATTGATATTTACTGAATTTGATATTTTCAGAAAATCGAGGATGAAGAAAGTGGTTAGGGTTCCGGCAGTTAGCTCCAAGATGGCCGATATTCCCGCAGACGACTATTCATGGCGTAAGTATGGTCAGAAACCCATCAAAGGCTCTCCTCATCCAAGGTCCGTTTATAAATTACTTATTACAAACATCAAACACACGAATGTAAATCATATGATTGTAGAATTCATGAAATGTTTTGTAATGCAGAGGCTACTACAAATGCAGCAGCGTGAGAGGTTGTCCGGCGAGAAAACATGTGGAGAGGGCGATGGACGATCCGAATATGCTGATTGTTACCTATGAAGGAGAGCATACCCACTCCCTTGCCTTGGTCGATGCCAAATCGGCTTTCGTCCTTGAATCGTCTTAGTGATTCGGTTAGGAACGAGTAGAGATGTTGAGTCAAGCATTAGCTAGCTAGCTGTGGTGTCGTAGTCATTCCTGGTCGGTACGTATAGAATTTTGATATTTTTCTTGTGTGGAAAATGAATCATTCAACCAATTAGTTTTATTTAATGCCTCCGTTGTTAGTTCTTACTTACGAATAGTAGGTAAAAAAGTAAATTCAATTCACATTTATCGTGTCCATTCAATAACTCCCTTCGAGCAAATAACTGAATGCATCCTTCCAATTTTTTCGGCGATGTTCTAAATTATTGCAATGCAAATCATCAACTTGCTAAGTCATATCCAGGTCCATGCTAATGCAGTACCTACGGTGTCAAATGTCAATTTTTGGCACGACCCGTGGTTGACCTGTTCTCGAGTTGTGTTTGAGTTCGATTTTTTTGACTCACCAGTCATTTTGACATGACTTGTTTGACCCGTGTTTGACTCGTAACCTTCGACACGGGTCAACCCATCGACCCGTTGAATAATGAGTAGAATATGAGTTTCTCCCTTAAAGTTTAAATGACGACGAAAGAAATTGCTGAAGAGATATCAATTCCATATGCAATTTCCTTGCTTAGAGGCAATTTCTTAGTGGAGTGGTCGCGGGATCGGGATATGATGAACAAGCCAGAGATGACACCGAGAGACCGCTTTGAGACGAAGGGAACCACACTAAATGTGGCCCCACATGCAGCTTGAGCCCCAACCAACAGAAGAATCGCATTGGCTATACCAAATCAATATCGCCTTGGCTAGACCGACACAGAAGACACCTCCTAAGGTTTGGAGGATCCAGAGGGTCCACAGTCTACCCGTCATACTGAAGCGTCATGCAGCCCAATCAGAGGAAAACTCACCCAAAGGACGGGCAACGAAATTGGCCATTCCGAAACATGCGGCAATGATTCCGGCTGTGTGAAGCCTTAAGTCAAACCTATCATAGAAGTATTCTGCAATCATACAAGTATGCGACAATGATTATGGCCAGTGCACATTCAATCTAATCAATGGTGTTATTTGCCCTAACGAATCAAAGTGACCCTCCAGCTGTAGTTGGAGGTAACAATGGATTTCCTGTTTCAGACTTGCATATTTTCAGTGACAATGGATTGGAGGAAAAATTCGTCGGGATTACTGTAGTTGATATTGAGAATTGGGTTGTTTGAGGACTAGTGTCTTTTTTTTTACTTGGGGTTCTTCAGCGAAGACCTTGATTATTTAGACCGAGATTTCTCAGTCCTTGTTGATATTCTGTAATAGGTAGTTGGTAGGTTTTCCTCCAAACCTGTATGGAGGTTCTCCTCGTCGGAAGTTGCAGAACCTTAAATGGATGTTCATTTAATGGGGCAGTTTTATCCATTTAAAAATAATAAAAAACCTCACATGTCAAGCACATGACTAAGCTTTTGGACGGAATATGAGTATTTTTTATTCCGCCAAACATTAGGAATAAAATTTTAAATTTTAAACTTTTAAGGGGGAAACTCAAAATTGGCTCAAATTTTATGGGATGAACTCGTATTTTACCCTTTAATAATTTATAATATATTATTAAATAATATATAAAAATAAAAATTTTATAATCCTAAACCTAGAAGGTCACGCGGGTCGTGGGGGTCATGTGGGTCATACGGATCGTTGGTACTGTAATAGCAACTTGCTAAGTCATATCCAAGTCCAAGCTAATGCAGTAGTCTAGGGGTGAGCGGTTCTGGATACTCTATAAATTTAGGGGTTCATGGAACCTACCCAGTCAGTATGTAACATGTTATTTAAATTTGGAACCGGAACCTACCCGTTCAATTTTGGAACCATAACATGTTTGTACAAACGATTTCGGGTACCCTATTAAGAACGTGTTTCGATTTTTTCCACAAAAAAAAATATGATTCAGGTTCGATTTTGGTTCGATTCCTGTTATTAAGGATGATACATTCTTCAATACTGTCATTTCATTCACATTTACACAAATCTCATCAGGCAACATTTATTACAATCATCAACACCTGCGCATGAAGGCTCTTCAGGGTGCTCTCGTTATATTTCTTTAATTTTTTTAAAATAATATATAGAATTAGTTCCGGTTAGTTTAGAATACTCATATAAGATAACCGAAACTGAATAAATCAGTTCTTGTTTTTTTTTTCCAGAGTCTACTCTATTTTTAAAACTACTATCCGAAACCTACTCAAAGTACCGGTTCTGAACAGGTTCCGGGTTCAAATGGGTAGTTTGCTCACCCCTATGCAGTACCAACGTGGGTTTAAATTTGGGCCTTGATTTTATTCTAGAAGTATATCACACTCATGATTTATAAAATTATTTTAAAATCTTTTAAGAAAATAATTTAATAATATTATTAATTTATTTATTCGTATCTTAATTTTTGTGTTGCATACATAATTATAATTATAATTGTGGACCTAATTATTATTCTCATAAGATGAATATGTAATATACATAATTATTCATAATTTGATCTAAATTTAATTTATAAAATATTAATACATAAACCTACTTAAATGTTTAGTATTCTATAAAATTTAGTAAATAAAATAAATTTAATAAAGAATCGTAAATGTATATAATAAACAAAAATATAGAGTTGAACATTTTTAACTTGAAATGTTTTAACTTATATTATATGACACGCCGTATACACATATAATATAATAAGTAGATATAGATTCGTATGTGGAATTTTTTACCAAAATATACCTCAGTATAAAAGCAAATACCGAAATATCCTCAGTTTTGAAAAAATATCAAAGTATACATTGTCATTCGCGGGTGGATATAAAAAGTATCATCCACGAATGTCATTCGCGAAAGTGTCATTCGCATGTGTACAATTTGCACCCGCAAATATCGGGTTAGAAATAAAAAAAATTCCCTCTCCTACTGTTGCTCTCATTGAATGATCTCGATGATGCATGCGATAGAATGAGTCACTTCCTTGGTGAATCCTCTCGGCCATGTGGAAATGCCTAGCAAATGAGGGAGAGAAATGTTAGCAAATTAAATGTTAGAGAAATGACTAGCTTGTGAGCAAGTTGCTTATTTTTATTCGGCACAATTTCCACCCGCAAATGATATTTGCGGGTGATTCTTTTTAGAGCACTTACAAATATCATTCGCGAGTATGCTTTTTAAGTATATCCACCCGCGAATGAAATTTGCGGGTATGAATATTTTAATATTTTTTTTTTCAAAATTGAGAATACTTTGATATTTACTTTTATATTGAGGTATATTTCGATTAAAAAAAATCGAACGTATAAAACCAAAGTCGTGTCCTAACAAAGAACCTAATTCCAACACCACCAGAAAAGGAAAAACGAAAGAGGAGAGAATCCACTTCCCCCCATGGATTATATTGAAAGCATCAAATTTGGTACGGAGAAGATCGTTTTTTCTACATAAACATAGGTCGAGATAACAGAGAATATCGTTTCCTTTTTGTTTGAGGTGACATTACTACTATCATATATTAATCTTTTTGTTGAAAATAAAAATACAATATTCTAAGGAGCTTTAAAAACTAATGAAAACCTACGTACCAATTAGGGAATAAATGAATGTTCAACTTCATGGTCATTTTTCTTTCGGGTAAATAGCCCAAATGCACTTGCAATGTTTAATTGTTATTAAATGCATTAACATATTTAAAAGTGTTGTTTTAAGTACCATTAAGTTATAAAAAATTGTTAAATGCATAAATCGTTAAATACTTGTCCATTTTTGTAGTTAAATATGTCAAAATGATAATTTTACCCTTTTGTTTTCTTTCATATCATTTTCAACACTAAATTCAACTAAAAAAATGCAGATTTGAGTTTCAATTCTACACAAAACTACATTTTGGGATTAAATTCAAACTTAATATACATATTTGAGCTTCAAATTCAACCCCAAAATGCTTATTTTGACTGAATTTGAACACCAAAATGAAGATTTGAGTTCGAATTCAACCCAAATATGTATTATTGGGTTGAATTCAAACCTAAATTTGCATTTTTGAATTGAATTTTAAACCAAATATGTGTTTTGGGGTGGATTAAATGTTGAAGATGATATGAAGATGAACAAAAGAGTAAAATTGTCATTTTGAAATATTTAACGGCAAAAATGGATGAATAATTAATTGTTGGTGGATTTAACATCTTCAAACATATATATGTGCAAAAAATTATATGAGTGATGTAAATAACAAGATTAGTAAAAATTCGAATGCATTAAGACTATTTACCTTTTCTTTTTATAAAGCGTTACATTCACTCGATTAGTTAAAACTTGCAATTCATGCCATGCCCCTGGATTGGTTCGTGAGCATGCTGAGAATCTTTCGATCAGTTTTCTATAGTTTGCTTACAAGATACGCCATCATAGTCGTCCATGACCAAAAAAAGAATCAATCTTCACCGCCCTTATACTTCCCAGATGATTTGTTTGTCATCATCACCTTCACTTCATATATAAGACCTCGTCCCAGCTAGCTAACAGCTGAAAACAATACAGTACATCACTCTCCCCAATGGCGCCATGCCGTTCTTACAAAAGAGACAAGAATGCCCTAATGTATGCTTATGATGAAGAAGACGACGTTGGGGACTTGAAGAAAGATCTACAGTTGGAAGTCCCACCACAGAAAGGGTCTTCCCCAAAGATAGAAGCAGTAAAAGAAGCCTTGAGGTACATTAACCCAAAGTATAGAGATGATGATATCGACAAAATCATGCAGTATGCTGTCAGGAGTGAGGCCATTGTGAACGTTATCTTTGCTTGTGCAAGACAGAATGGTTATACTGCAAAGATCATCTGGTAATGTTAACGTATATATATATCAGCTGTTTATATATGTATATGCTGCGTGTTTCCTGCAGTTTCAGCTTCATTGAGTTCACCTCCCTATGGTACTCAACTCAAATGTGTAAATGAATGGGGTTTCCTTGTATGTGGTTTGGTGTTTCTCATGATATACAAATCGCACACTTTATAATAGAAATAGTGTAGAGGTTGCTTCATATTAACAGGAAACTCTCGTTCAATCGTTAATTTAAACTTTGGTTTAATTTTTTTTTTTTTTTTATGTACTAACTACACTCAAAATTTTAACGGAAGCTCATCTGTAAATAATCAATCTGTCTACATGTTATCTACACTGGTGTTCTCGGCTTGTGGTGTTGCTTGCCGATCTAACCCTCCTTATGGCAGACGATCTTCCACTGCTATCCAAAACAATCTCAAACAAAACAGCATCCGTTTCCTCATCAAATACTTGCCTCCGTTCATGAAAACTTGGTGTTAGGATCGATCTCGCAATACACAAAGAAACTGATGAAGAATAACAATAATTGAGAGATTTTGAAAAGCTAGAGAGAAACGTGTGTGAGAGTTTTACGTAGTAACAACTCTTCGAGGTAACTCCACGGCGGTTTCAGTATGTATATTGATGATTTTCTTTCTCTTGTTTAGAATATATGGATGGAAAAGTATATTTATAGTACAAAAACTAACAAGTGCAAAACTTCAACTTGAACACGTTTTTCAACTTGCCGTGTTTGACCGTCGTCCAGCCGCCTGTGTTGACCTCCGTCCAGTCAAACCTACCATGTGCACCGTCCAGTTAGGTAGCGTCCATGTATAGTGCAACCTACAATGCGGGTATGGACGCGAAACACGTAAACATTAATACATAATGTACCATTAGACTCCTACTTAGCTCATCAAATAATAAGCTCACTCCTTTCTATTGCCAAGGTATTTTATATGAAATTTAATGGGACATTCGAATATTATATACAATAATCAGAAGAGTCATTTTGTTTGATATCAATAATTAGTCCCTCGCATTGATTTTCAACTCCTCAACCATGTGAGGTAAACCGTAAGAGAGCGTGGACCAGACACTCTGAACTGCAGTTCGCCTGAATCAGCTTTGTCCATTCTCTAGCCTTTAGAACGGAAAGGTGGTCACTTTCGCCTGAATTCAGAATCGTGATCTCAAAGTAAGCTTCTTGAGGAAACGGAGATCGCCCAGCCAGGGACACCGGGGAGGGGCAGAGCCGTTTTAATAACAGCCGCCGCCGTTTGGGATTCAGTCGAATTTTCTGCATAAAATCGAAGGAGCACTGACACACTTGCCAGCTCCGACTCACGCCATAATCCCCAAGCGTGCAGAGCCTCAGGAACGACGTTCTTGCGGATGGGGACTGCATGTAGATTGTAGGCTGTAAAGGTGAATCTGGACCAGCAGTTGAAAAGCGGGTGCAATGGCTAGTATCCTGTCCGGAATACGTTGGAGCCAGGGAGACGCTGGCTTTTGCGGAGGAGGCTTGTCTGGTGGAGCTTGGCGATGCCGTCTTGGAGGGTCCTGTGGTTGGTTGTCGATGGGGCTTGTCGGGATGACTTGCTGAGTGTGTTGCTGTGGTTTCGATGAAGAGTAACATCGCCAGAAGAAGGGCCGTGAGGACGACGATGATGGCAACTGGAGCTGCAACTTGGACCTATTCCGGCATCTCCGATGATGGAATCTAATTAGCCTAAAACAACAACAAATTTAGAGAGGGATGAAGAAAAAAACGAAGAAGAAAAAAATGAAGAAGAAAACGTAGATCGGCGTGGACTAAAGAAAAAACTGTTCAAGAAAATCTGCAGCAAAAACTGTATTTTTTTATAAATCGTTTCATTAATTATGATTTCTACCTTAATAATTACCTTCAAGAGACCCTCGTAATTGTTCAATCATATAGAACATCTTATATATTAATATCAGTTATTAAATAACTAAGTAGTTCGGCCGCAAAACATAACTAAGTAATTGAAATTGAAGTGGAAAGGAGTCGAATTCTTCTGGACAAAGACTTTTGTTACTTATAAAACTTGCAAAGAACATGCACGTTTGTTACGAGAAAAAAATGTCAGGCCGGAACCGGATCCACACACAATCGATAGGTTTAATGTGTGGCGTTTTTGCGTGTCGTACATTTTCTTTTATAACATCTTGACTTAGTAGTTCCAAAAGCATCTACCCCTATAGTTGACTCCATTAATATCACAAAATTTTTATAGTCATATGATCTAATTAAAAATCATGGTTTAATCCTTCCTCTGATTGCATATTAGATTGATAACGGCAACCATCCACGTCGGCAAGTCCGGACCAGCCGTATCTTCTTCTCTGTTTTGACCGAACCAGCCGTATCTGTCCTTTCACGTGTTCCTGTGTTTTGGATTGATCTCGATTATTAATTTCATAAAATGAGTTATAAAGTCTTTAACATAATACACAGTTTAATTAATAAAAGTAAAATAGCAAGCATGAAGTACATTACATATTGTCTGAACAAAAAAACGTGCCCGCCGTCATCAGACGCCATACTTCGTTCAGCAAGTAGGAAACTCAAACTCACAAATCACTCCCTTGGAAGAAGACGTAGCAGCTTTTTTTTCTCTTCTCTCTCTCTCTCTCTAGCCGTCTCTTCGTTGTATCTATGTATATATATATTATACTTGGCACACTCCCATGTAAATAAGGATCTCTATCTCTCTCTCGTCATGGAAGCAGACGGAAAGGAAGACGATGCACATGAGACGAAGCAGAAGCGATTGGAAGATCAGAAGTCGTCGTACAGAGGCGTAAGGAAGCGCAAGTGGGGGAAATGGGTAGCCGAGATTAGAGAGCCAAACAAGAGGTCACGGATTTGGCTCGGCTCCTATCGAACCCCCGAGGCTGCTGCTCGGGCTTATGACACAGCCGTATTCTTCCTCCGTGGCCTCACCGGACGCCTCAACTTCCCGGACCTTATCTTTGAGGAGATTGACGGCGCTGAACGCTTCATGGCTGATCTATCCTCCGCTTCAATCAGGAGGAAGGCTATGGAGGTGGGGGCCCGAGTGGATGCCCGAGCACACCACCACCACCAAGATGAGGGGACGTCAAACTCCGGCGCCCGGGTTGACTTGAATGAATACCCCAAGTCTGAAGACTCCGACGAGGATTCAGTGGCTACGTAATCTGTATGGAGCAGTTCTACCATGTATGAAATTTAGTAAGATTTTTTTTTTTTTTTCGTTTTGAAAAAAGGGTTTGATTCTCACCCTCAGTTATGTAAAATTTCTTGATTTGGTGACGAGATTGTAAGCTCCATCAGCAGTTTGTTGATTATGAAGTTTTAACATCTTTCTTTTATGGTTTGCTTCTGTAAATAATTAAATGTAAGCTTCTATGGGATAATAAATATGTATATGAAATGAATGAAGAATAGGAAGGAGAGGAGTGTTCGGAGATCAAGTGGATGAAGACAGAGTGAGAGCGCGCCGCCATGCCATGCTTGCCGACACTTTCACTGTAAACTCGATTCAGTGTTTTACTTTGAAGATAAGACAAGATTCAAGGTCGGTGACTTTGTAAGCTTGATGGACAATGGAGGGTTGTCAACATCCATGGCTGCTTATCTAGGATGTATGTGGGTCTGCTCGGATGATAGATAGTGGCAAATGCTTGACGCTTCATTATATCTGTCCAGAAGTAAGGCCTACATACTCTTGTCTTTCTTGACTATAAAAATTCATAGAGAATAAATAAACCCAGACGGATTTTGCAGAAACAGTTCAACAATTCTCCAGCAATCTAAAACAAAAATCACCCCATCATCCATTGAGAAGAAATGAAAAACTTAATCTCACGCTCCTGTTTCTCCATAGCCGTTTCGCTATTGATCCCACTTAACAGTCATCCAAATCAGATTTACCCCTATGGAATGCAATCATCTCACCCCTCCTCACTGATATGATATAATATGATATCCTTGTTTGTGTAATGGAAATGGTGCTAACCTGAACAGAGATTGAAGTTAGTGTACACATCCTTCCCTCATGGATTACTAAAACAATTACTACAAAGATGATGAGTTCGTTACCTTTGCTGCTGAAGCGATCCAACCATGACTTAAGTCGGAACAAAACCGTAAGTCACATCACGTTAAATACTGTATTACTACTATCTAGAAAAGGTGAACTGCTTTTTCTTCCTCAGTGCCTTCCTTCCATGCTACATAATCGTAGAGACATTTTGAGCACCCACTTTATACTCCACCCACTTCTCCAAAGTCGTCATTTTGATGATAGCTAACTTCATAATTATCAATCAACACCGGGTAATGGACCAAGTAGATCATCCAGTTCAATATAATCACCTTCTAATATGGATGCTAATTCAAGTGGGGTAACCGCGTCCACAGAGAGTTGACCAGCGGGGACAGCAGGGACAGATGACCTCACCTACCAACCAATGCACCAGAAAAAAAAATAAGGCACCCAATCCTTCAAAATGAAGTTACATGATTCACAACTCAACTAAGTGAACGAGAGAAGGAGATAACAATTAATTTACGAAGTCAAGGTTATTGGGTTAGGGAATGCCAATTCGGGACGGGCTCGGACTCAACAATTTTGACTCTAAGAAGAGAAGGAAAAAAAATCGACCAGTTGGAAGGGACGAAGCCAGGAATTTATTTAAGTGGGGGCAATAATTAGTTCGGGACGGATATTCAGGGATTTTTTTTTTTTTTTGCAGTTTTCAGGTTGATAGCATTTTGTGCCAACCTCGAATGGAAAGGAACAAAAATCCAGAGCCAAGTAGAAAGAATCTTACCATATAGCCAAGCTGATTGTCTGGATGGAACTGAGAATCCAGATTATGTCTGATACTGATATAGTTTAACTCACTAACCACTGCAAAAGGAGTAGCGCTTTCAGGTGTTACATGTTCTTTATTAGGTAATCTTACAACAGTTTTATCTGCATACGATCTGGTAAGGTTATCTGATGTGCTGTTTCCACTACGAGGTTTGATAAATACTCGGCATAACACAAAAGAATCCTGCACATTCAAGGCAACCTGTGATTAACATAATCTCCAAAAGAAAAAAGTTGGTCTAAAATGAAAGACGGAAATTCACTGTTCTGTCTATGAAAAAATGATACAGTAGATCCAAAGACAGCAATTCAATACACAAATTTCTCCAGAAAAATGTCATCTACAAGATGAGAAATTATGGATATCACAGCATGAGTTTTTTTAGTATAACAGATCAAGAGAATTTGACTAGAAAACATCATGGTTTCTTAATAATAAAAAATTACGGCAACTAACAATTAACTCTGTCCATTACTTAATCAAACTTTATCTGTCATCTATCAAAACTTATTATAACTATGCATGATTTGCTTATCACTTCAAAGTGTCTTGTGTTATGACAACTAACAATGAACTCCATATTATTCCATTACTTAATAAAACTTTCTTTTCGTAATCAAGTTATTATAACACTTCCATGATTGATTGATTTCATTATCACTGTGTCTTGTATTATTTCAAATCCTGCACCAAAGACATCTTAAAACTCTGACGACCATCATCGTCTTTTAAAATTTTGAGCTATAATCTGGGACATCAGTGAACTCATTGTTCATACTTCATAGATCCATAAAAGGGGACATTTAAAAGCTTAAGAGATCTTAAAAGATCAATTCTACGTAAGATAAGCATGGTACCTCTCTTTGCTATCATCACATTATAAATTGAAGAATTCAAAGACTCAAGATTTTGGGAGCAGCAAAGCCCCCCAGTCAAGGAAATATAGCCGGTTATTCTAATACCCAACGTAGCAAAAATATTTAATTATCACCAAATGCAGAGAAGGGTCCGGCTAAACGTTTCTTCATCAAAGGTATTAGTCCATATGCACAAGGAAGAAAATTTTGATACTTGTAAAAATGGAGCTTGGAATAGTGTTAAAAAAAATGAAGCTTCGAATAGAGAAAGAATCACATCGATCAGCGTATAACAACAATCAGTTAAATTTCATCAAGCGCTAATCAATGCACGTGTACTTAGAATAAATTAAGGCATATAAACCAAAAATCCTTCTCCTACGACCAAAGCAAACACTTTGAATCCAGGCTAAACGAGAATGGTGTTAGTGCTGGAGTTAAACTACCTTGTCATGATCAACAAGAGCATACTCATACATAATCCAATCCGTCCGAATAGCAGCTTTCCGAGAATTCCCCAAGTAAAACACGAACCGAGTTCGAGTCCCCAGAAGCACCTTGCCTCCCCTCCCTCCCAAAACATCCTTGACTTTGCTAGTCTTCCTCCAAAACCCTCCCTTGGCCCTCCTACTCCTCTGATCGCAAAAGGTTCTAATCGCATAACAGTACCAGTGCCGCTTCCTGCCCCCACAACCATACGGAAACCTAGCAACGTCGGGCAATTCAAATGGGAGGTAGCTGTAGAGGTCGAGTTCCCTTATCAGATTGCAGTCGTCGGAGACTGTACGGCTCGTATTCTTATTGAAGAGGTAAAACTCGAAGAGATGGTCCTCGGATGGGTAGAATCGACATCCAGGGAGCAAAGAAACCGTCGCCTGATTGACGAAGGGGGGTTCTCCCATGAATTGGAATTGAGCCTGTGCGCAGTGTTGGTGGTGTTGCAATGAAATTCAGCGAAGTTGAAAGAGGAGAATGATTTTGCGGGGGGGTTATTACGAGAAGAAGAAGAAGAAGAAGAAGAAGAAGAAGAAGGAGAATGCGTGTGGACGAAGCTTCAGTACGTGAGTGAGTTATAGAGTAGTGCCGCGAGGATCCATCTTCCGTGGACTAGCATCGGAAACATCCAATCCAAGACCACTATTACTCCAAGCGATGTTTTTGAGTGTTCATACTTGAAAAGTCAAAATGACGGGATAAAAATGAAAGTTTTTTAAAAAGTATGACATGTGCAATTTTTTTTTTTTTAAGTAAGTATACTGAAAAAATATTTAGCAAAATGTATATATACGCTAATAATGGGAGTAGCGTTTTTCAAAAAAACGATACTAGGAGTAGCGTTTTTTGGGTAGCGTTTTTCAAAAAACGCTGCTAGGGGTAGCGTTTTTATGAATTTCGCTACCCCTAGTAGCGAAATTTATTTATTTTTTTTTTTTTACGTTTTTTTTTTACGATTTGATGTTTAATTTAAAAAAAATAAAAAAAATTTAAAAATAAAATAAAAAAATTACAGTATGTAGATATTTTAATTTCGATTCAAATGATGTAAAAAAATATTAAATTTGGACTTACGGATTGACTGTAGGCTCTGCCGTAAGTTGAGATATGAAAATTTGACTTAAAAAACTATAACTCATACTCTGTAAGTCCAAACTGACCACGGTGAACGTCATTTATGTCGTAATTCAATTATCTACCTAGAGTAATTTATGTCGTAAATTACCCTAGGTAGATAATTGAATTAAGACATAAATCATAAATGACGTTCACTGTGGTCAGTTTGGACTTACAGGGTATGAGTTATATTTGTTTAAGTCAAATTTTCATATCTCAACTTACGGCAGAGCCTACAGTCAATCCGTAAGTCCAAATTTAATATTTGTTGCATCATTTGAATCGAAATTAAAATATCTACTTACTGTAATTTGTTTTCAAAAAAATAAATTTTTTATGATTTTTTTTTAAATTAAACATCAAATCGTAAAAAAAAAAAAAAAGAATTTCGCTACTAGGAGTAGCGAAATTCATAAAAGCAGCGTTTTTTGAAAAACGCTACCCCTAGTAACGTTTTTTTGAAAAACGCTACTCCCAGTAGCGTATATATACATTTTGCTAAATATATTTTTTCAGTATACTTACTTTTTCAAAAAAAAAATTGCACATTGCATACTTTTTAAAAAATTTCAATAAAAATGTAAATATAATTTGTTTATTTTACTTTTGTATGAGAAAAATGAACAGCTAAATAATAAGGAGCTAAATGTACTTTAAATGTTTTGTAATGAGATACCCGAATTTTAAAATTTTAAAATGGGATACCTCAACTTAGACGAAGGAGCAAATAGCTACCTCCGTCCAATTTATCGTCAACTGCTGACATAATTTTGTCGGAAATTGGACAGATGTAGCTATTTGCACGTTCGTCCAAGTTGAGTTAGCCTGTTTTGAATTTTTAAAGTTCGGGTAGTTCGTTGCAAAACATCCAAAGTTCAAGTAGCTCATTGGTATTTATCCCCAAAATTAAGGGAGATTATATTTGCAGATTATCAATTATTTTATACAAATCATTTTTGTTGAAAAACTAAAATGCTCTAATAGCTTTGTATATATTTGCCCTTACTAATTTTAAGGAAATTAATTATCAAATCGATATCATATTTTCGTAGTTACTAAACTGACCATATACTATCCAAATTGTGAAAAATCAATGTTTCTAGCAAGTTTTGAACTTAGACCTCTTATATACTAACTAAAATTTTAGTGTTTTAGCACTACACTACTAATTCCATTTGTTTTTTTACATACTTCAAATATAGTTGTTGAATCGGCATGGCGATTTCATAATAACCCAGATGCGTACTGAGCAAAGGTACTAAAAGGTATATACTTTCCTACATCTAATCTATTTCAGGCGAGAAAGGGAGGACGAGCGTCATGGGCTTGGTCGAGCATTCTAGCGGGAAGGAAAATACTAGAAGAGAAAGAAATATGGTGCGTCGGAAACGGAGAGAACATTCGCTGCTTCCAAGATGCTTGGATCTCGGGAATCAACGGACACCGGCTGTCAAGAGGAACACCACATCCCACTGATCGAGACATGAGGGTCGCGGACATTCTACGAGATGAGGGATCGAACTGGGACACAAGCTGAATAAGGAACCATATCAACAAAGGAGATAAACAAGTCATTCATGTCATTCACCTCACAAGAACAGGAGCACGAGATAAACTACTCTAACCCTCATCAAGATTGAGGATAGCACACCCAAAATTAGTCTACCAAAGACTAATGGATCGACACGAACCAGAAGCAGCAAATCATGCCTCATCATCGCGGACACTCGGCCCAAAAGCGTGGCGGCAAATATGGAAGGGCCCGACAATCTCAAAGGTAAAACACTTTATCTGGAGAAGTTGTAATCGTGTTTTACACGTAACAGCGGAGCTTCAACGGAGGGACGTAGCAGAGACACCGACTTGCCCGTTCTGCGAACAAGCGGAGACGATCGATCACGCGTTGATTCAATGATGGTGGGTCCGACCGATATGGTTTTGGGGAATCGGAGTTCGCTGGGAGGGACAACATCAACCTACATGGAAAGAGTGGATGAAAGAAATAGCAGAGGGCGATACGAAAAACCAAGATGGGGGTGCATTTCTCAAGACTAAATTGGAAATTTTGTCATGGGAAATTTGGAAAGAAGAATGTCGGGCATATAGTAACAAGGAGGATCCACAATCTCATCTTACACTCGAACGTGGACTCAGACTCGCACAAGAGACGTGGGCCACCGCAGAAACAAAGCGCCAGGAACCGGAAAGGAGTGGGGTCGCATGTCAACACCATAAATGGAGACCACCGGAACATGGAAAGCTCAAAATCAACTGCGACGGTGCATGGGATTCCAAAACAGGGAAAGGCGGAACCGGCGTCATAGTGCGAGATTCGACTGGGGAAATGATAGAGGGGATACAATCCTCGAGAAGGGACATATCGACCATAAACATGGAAGCTCGAGTCATCCTTCAAGCGATGGAACTAGCAGCTCATCATGAGTGGACGAAGATCATCATCGAATCTGACTCCGAACTACTAATAAAACAACTTGATGGGACAACTCAATAACATGACTGGTGACTGAACAATATTATAAACACGATAAAGGGGATCACATCACAAATCGAAGAGGTCTCATGGAAGTGGGTTAGACGACAAGCAAATAGATGTGCTAATTGGATTGCTAGACAATCCAAGAGAGAGATGTGTCTGGTTAATTGGGTGTGTGAACCACCATCTGCTCTTCTTTCTTTGTTATTGTTAGACCAATCAGATATGTTTTAGTTTCAATGAAGATTTCACATTTGGCAAAAAAAAATATAGTTGTTGAATCAACTCTCATATTATTGTATTAAATATCTCATGTTTATTTATTTATGCTCTTTAGTAAGTAATCTTTGTTCAACGTTGTTTATTTAGTTATAGTTTTAATTTAACTATGTATCTACATACTAATTTTTTTAAATGGTTGAAAAATAAGTAATTTTCTAAATTTAGTATTTATAGATTACCACAATACTAATATAAAAAATATTTTTGTGCAACTATCTCTAAAAAAATAAGAAAGACTATAATATGTAGATAATTAAATTAGATCTCTAACATCATATATAGTGCTAACTTTCAATTTTTTATTAATCATAAAATTCGGTCAAAATAGTGTTGCTAATTTTTGACAATTTTAATAAATTAGACCAAATTTTATAATTGATGAGAAAATTGAAACTTAACATCATATGTGTTTTAGAGTTCTAATTTAATTATCTACATATTAAAGTCTTTCTAATTGTTTTAGAGATGGTTGAAAAAATATTTTCAAAACGAGTATTCTAATAGTCTATAAATACTAAATTTAGAAAATTACTTATTTTTCAATAATTTCAAAAATTTAATCAGTAGATACATAATTCAATTAAAACTATAACTAAACATACAACGTTGAACAAAGATTAATTATTACAAAAATCCATAAATAAACATGAGATATTTAATACAATAATAATAATACGAGAGTTGATTCAATAACTATATTTGAAATATGTAAAAAAACAATTAGAATTAGTAGTGTAGTGGTAAAAATTTTTGCTAGTATGTAAGAGGATTATGGTTCAAAACTTGCTAGAAGCATTACTTTTTCAATATTTTGATAATATGAGGTCGATTTAGTAACTGCGAAAATATGATATTGTTTTGATAATTAATTTCCTTAAAGACAAATATGTAAAATATTATTAGGGTATTTTAGTATTTCAACAAAAGTTGTCTTTATAAAATGTCTCAAAATTAATAGAAAATAACAATGAAAAAAGGCCGTAAAAATATACTGTAAATAGACATGGTAATATTGAAAAGTCAAATAAAGAAACATATAAATGAAGTTATTAATTAAAATTGAGTTAGCAAAAAAAAATTAACTCACAAATGTAAGCTTAAATGCTTAATAGCAAAGATATAAACATATAACCAAACTTACTATATAATTATATATAAATGTATGTATGAGTGCATTTTGTTTAATTTAAATATACGATTTCTCGAGGAAAAAAGTTATCGCATTGAATGAGTTGAATCATCGTTGCCAGTTACCGAGTATAGAAAAAAACAGAGTACATATAGTTTGACATTAGAATGTACAATTGACAGTTTTATTTTATGTACTCACATTTTTATTTTTATTTTTATTTTTTTAAAAAATAGTCTTACTTACCTTCCTATCTATTCTAGCCTCTAGGCAGTTTTTGTTGGCTTGGAAAGACAAATTGTCCGGATGATCACAAAGCTTACACAACAATGTGCTTAGGTTGCAGAAAAATAAAAGAAGAATGTAGTTTATTAGTGTATTATTTTAGGGAAAAGTATGAAAAAGATGTATCATATTTGCCTACTGTTGTGAAAGTGACACATTTGTTATTTTTGATGTAACATGTTTGTTGTTGTTGGTTTTTGATGCAGTCGTTAAACTTCCGTCCAAAACAGTCGTTAAGTGCTCACATGTCTTGCACGTGACCTCCATGGAGACTTCCTCACCTGGTTCCGATACACGAGGAATGCGTAAAAGAAGTATCCAAGCAAAAAGGGCAGTATCAAGGGTGCAAGTATAGAAAAGTTAAAGCCAAGAAACCCAAAGAGTAGAACTCTTGGGAGTTCTGTGTGGTATGGGAATTTGAAAGAAGAATCAGCAGCAACAGCCACGTTATCCTTCTTCTTCTGGAATATGAATTTCATTATTGTTGCATCAGCTCAGATGATAGACTTGCCCAACCAGATGTCAATACATACGTTGTGTAAAAGCTAGCTTGTAAAAATATACATAAAACATCACATCAGGTCTGAGGGTGTTGTTTCAGCTTCAGAAGGACTTGCCTCATCCTCGCTAGATCGGTCGGACCTTGAATGACAATCACAAACGGTTTCTTGTCAGGATCTTTCTTTCCTCTTTTCTCAATGTTTGGAACTTCGCGAGGAATGAGGTCTGCTATTGCATTCCAGTAGTGTTGGTCTGCTTCCTTGTGGAACTTCTCTTTGTTGATCAAGAACAGCTGCCACCATGGAAACATCAAATTGAATAACAAAGGAACTAAGGAGCTGCAAAACATGATCTAAACGTGTCGGGTATGGTTAAAGTTTTTATTTTCATTCCAACATGTTGATTATGTAGTAAGACTACCTTTTTTCTACTCAAAGCTTCGATATTCCACTCGAACATTCCAATTATGCAGTAAGAACACCTATAATATCTGTTTTTTTATGCATAAAATTTTGCTTTTCACTTGAACATGTCAATATTGCAGTAAGATCACTTAAAGGTATCAATATTTATGCTTAAAGCTTTCATTTTTCACTTGAACATGTCATTTTTGCGACGAGACAATTGAAGTTCTTACTTTCTACAGAAGATTTCCGTCGCACCGGATGAAGGAAGAATGATTTAGGGTTTCGACTTGAACAAGGGATGGATACATACGATGGGATGGGTGAGGAAGTTGGAATTCGGGGAAGAAGCAAAGACTTCGGGATATGGAGGGAAATAGGTGTAGGGATAATTTCGGCATTTACAGAATATTTTCATTAACATAACACCAAGTATGTCACGTGTCTGCATATGCTGGTTTTTAACGTGATAACAAACGGAAAAATAAACGTTTTCATCTAAAACGTACAAATTGAAACATGTAACATCAATTATCTACACTTCAAAACTAGTTTCATCAACCACCACTTTTGACAAACATATTACATTTTTTTCAAACTTAACCCATTATTTTATTTACCTCTTTTTTAAAAATAAAAAACAAATAATACAATAATGTCATTCCCCAAGCTGGCAAGCTCTGATGCTCTTACTTGGGGGAAAACTTTCTGGTTTCTGGAGTACTTGGCAGTAATTTATATATATATATATATATATTTGAAAATTTAGAGAAAGTATACTTTATGTGCTAAAGTAAGGTAAACTGTTTTTATTTTTTAAAGTTTGGATTCAAAGGTATATAAATTTAGGGATTAGGAGTTAGGACTATTTTTAAAATAATTAAATTGAGAAACAAATTAATTTAATTCGAAGTAGATGATGATAATAGACCCCATTGATAACAAAAGGAAATTGTCGTTTGTCACTGAGCATACATCTATTTTTATACATTTAAAATAATATTGTTCAAATTTTTTCCGATAAAAGTGTCTTCAAAATATTGTTATGGAATATAATTATTTTCTCTTCAAGAGTAATGTACTTCAATTTGAACTATCATAATATAATATAGCGATTCAACGCTTCATCATAGGTCTTAATAAGGAATCTCGAGTTTGAGCATAAAAAATGAAAAAATATTTACGATCAGCATCTTACCCCTTATCGTCAAACCATGGTGCGAATAAAAGCTATTTTAGTGTGTAATACCCGCGAAAAAGAAAAAAAATACTTATACATTTATGTTTTTTTTAAAAATACTGTTGGACAATTTTATGTATTTCACATTGAATAAACACATAGAGAGCAACAATCAACTTTTGGACAGAGTAAATTCAGGACCAAAATACTTTGGGCCTTGTGGAGATGAAAATGGAGTTAATACTTGTCAATTTTTCTAATACTAATGAAGAAAGGTGAATATGGACTATGGAGCGGTGGAGCTTCAGCTCATCCATTTGGTTAGCTGCCCCTATTTGGAGACAACTTGTCTCTCCTGACCTAATTAATTATCTTTCATGAAAGGAAAGGAAAGGAAAGGAAAGGAAACTGTTCTGTTCTGTAACTTCTGTTCATGTTTCTGACCAAACCAAGGACTCTCTCTCTCTCTAATTTATTTGTTCTCCAAACATTATTACATTATAGTCCTCTTTCTACCCAAATAAAAATTCACCGGCTAAAAAGCCTAAAATCTTTTCTTTTCTACCATTGAGAAGTGGGTTTCTTCTGGTTTACAGAATCACGAAGAAGCAGGTATTTTCGGTTTTCGATCGGTCAGCTGCTACGTTTCTGAGGTCGCATTTCGGATTTATCGCAGATTTGTTTATCTTCTTTTATTGATGTTCATTTGTTGATGTTATCTGGATTTCGGAATCGTCTGATTTTCTTTCGGAGCTTCATCCGCTACTTTGAAATTTGAATCAGCTGCGGATTATCTGGTAGAGATAGATGTATGTGTTGCTTCTGCTTTGTATCATATTTAAATTTTATTGCTGGGTTTTCTCATATTGTTAATATTTATAAGGATAAAAATTGCAGCTTTTTAGCCGCATATAGTATTGGGTAAGTTCATCTCTTCTAGATAATCAACAATGAGATGAGATCGATATGCTGCTGTAGAGATTGTGCAGATTCTTGCGCTGTTGATTTGATATTCGTTTAATTGAATATCCATTTCTGTCGATAGATTGCTGAAGCTGGGCATTACCTGCTAAAGTGATATTTCTTTTCCTCATCAGGCAACTTTACTAGATTCGTTTGCTTCTTTTGGGTCATTGCTGCTTCTTTCGTTCTAAGAATTCTTAAAGTTTATCAATGAAATTGCTTATTTGATTACAGAAAAACTTTACTGATTTTAGATGGTATTTCTCTACGTAGTTATGATTTTTATTTTTCTGTGTCAGATACTATTAAGAGATTGTTTGAAGGTTTCATTCATCAGATACTGCATTTTACCCCAATGCAAGAGCATAGGGGTAAGATGGTTTCCTTGCCCGAAACTTTAGAAATCGACCATGCATCATCCTCATCATCAACTAATGCTGCAGTTGATCAACAACTTTGCTGGAATGATCTGCGAAGTCCTCCAGAGACACTTTTACCCAATGATTATATGCTACCTCCAAATAATAGCGTTACATTTATGAACCCTAATGTGGTTCATCAGCAACGAAGCACGAATACTATCTGGAACTTTGGAGAGTCTAGTTCTAGTACTAGTTCACCATTTGGTAACAGTGAGTGGAAATCAGAAAGCGAATGGCCATCAAACATCTGTGCCAGACAAGGTCCGAGGATCAATGATCAACTCTATGCCCCAGACAGTAATGTGTTCTCACTAGGTGCAATTAATATGAACCCTTTGTGTCCTCAGGGATCTGATTCTAGTTCACCTGCCCTGAGTATCAATCTAGATCAAGATCATTCTTCCACTAGAGGTAAGTTTCTCTACTTGTTGAGCATCTAAAGAGTGTTATGTTACCCAATATTGTGAAGTCAAGTGCCCTAAAGCATTAATGTGTTGAGTGAATGCTCAGTTATATTGTAATACTCAATAAGCAAAATCCACAACAAATGGATTATGTATCCATTTTGTTCATATTATAAACGTAGTTCTTTTTTTGATCAAGTTTTTTGCTCCAGGACATGTTAGAGAAGGAAGTTCAGCAGAGAACAGGCGTTTGTCATGTAAAAGGAAATCGCGTGAAGGTGCTGAAGAGAGTGAGCGTCATACACATCATGTTAATACTTCCTCTGGCAGCTCCTCTGTGCCTCCTTTTACTGCGCAAATTTCCCCTAGGCCAGGGTTAGGTTTAACTAGATCCTCTGCAGAAATCTCTCAAAGGAACTTCCGGTTGAGAGCTAATAATTCTTCGTCGGTCCAAAATAGTTTAAGACCTCAATTTACAAGTTCCCCCGTTTCACAATCCACGACCCTTCCTTCCTCTGATCTGCTGCCTCCCCCATCTCTCCTACAATCCCAAGGTCAGGGTGCACAATTCCGTGCTTCTGTGACTCCTCAGACTCGGACATGGAGAAGGAACCTAGTTCTCAATCTAGATTCTCTAGCTCGTAACGAAGCTTGCATCCCAAGAAATAATGAGGAAAATCCTCTGTTTGTGCCTCACCAAGAATTGAGAGCTTTGGCTCAAAACAGTGTCTTTCCTAGAAATGTAGGGAGCAGCTCTGCTTCAGCTACTCCTCAGCTGAGTCATTATTCTTTGTACCATCAAAGACTGTTTGAACATGCTCGTAGACAAGGCATGTCTTCTGCATCTTTGGGAGGTCAAAGAAGCAGCAGCAGTGACCCTTCATTCCCTCAAGAAGTAGCACTTCCTTTGGGGCCAAGTAATCTGGATCATCATCACCACAGGTCAGCTCTTTGGATGGAGAGACAAGCCAATAATGTGGTGGGAAATTCGTTTTCTATGCGGTCAGGGTTACCTAGTGAAGGCAGACGCAGGCTTGCCTCTGAGGTTGATTTTTTATACTAGTATGTTCGATACATTTTTATCAATTGGCTGATTTTTTCTTCCTCGTAATGGAACAGATTCGCAGTGTTCTGGAAAGGGTCCGTCGAGGTGATGCCTTACGATTTGAGGTTAGATTCCTACTGCCATGCATCTACCAAAATTTCTTGGTTAGACTATATTTTTCTTATTTTCATAATTGGAGGATATTGTTAAATTTGTTTCACAGACAAATTAACCCTTTTTGTTCAGGATATGATGATGCTTGAACCATCCATGCTCTTCAGGGTGGCTGATATTCCTGACAGGCATAGGGATATGCGGCTTGATGTCGATAATATGTCTTATGAGGTAATAATAATAATAATAATAATCAAAAGTAAACACACGTGTTGTCATTTTCATTTTCATACGCATGATTCTCGTACTTTGCTTCGAAAGATTCTTCTGACTCATGCTGCAATTCCAGGAATTACTAGCTCTTGAAGAACGTATTGGAAATGTTGGTACTGGGTTAACCCAAGAAACCATTTTGACTCGTATAAAGGAGCGCAAACATACGAAATTGGTTAATTTTGAAGCTGAAGTGGAACCCTGCTGCATTTGTCAGGTACCAAAACTAATTTATATTTCTTGCAACAGTTGGAAAGTTTTACAAAAAATGAAAAGAAGCATTTTCTTGTTACACAGCAAGAGACGTTTTTTTTAATGCAAAAGGATTTCCATCCTGTTTTTTTATTAAAAAAATCACATCTTTTTTACTGTCCGCAACACAGGAGGATTACAATGATGAAGAAGACATCGGAACCTTGGATTGCGGGCATGATTTCCACAGAGATTGTGTGAAGCAGTGGTTGACGCACAAGAATCTCTGCCCGATATGTAAGAAAACAGGACTCGCTACTACATGAGAGCCCCCACAGCCTTGCTGCTGATTTCATGATCACATTTTTTTTTTTGTTTTGAGGATCGAGCTCGGTGCACGATCCTGCATTCTGCTTTACAACCATTTCTGGGAACCTGGCAAGCTCTATTGGAATGAATGTTAGGAGCTTGCTTTTTTGTTCTAGCCAATCGACTGATGATACAGAATTTAGTCTTTGCTAAATTTTTTCATTGCTGGATGGATCATTCATGTTTTTCTTTATATAATTTACATAAAATATCATTTGCCTTGCCAAGCTCAGTCTGTGGAATAAGAATATAATTGTGTTTTTTTTAAGAAACATGTGCAGACTGGAGAGATTGAATAACAAATTAACAATGCTTAATTGAAAACAAAAAAAGAAGAAGAAGAGGAAGAAAAACTAGGACGCTTTAGTGGTATGGGCTTTTTAGGGTTCATCTTCTCTTCATCTCCACATCTTTTGTTTGCTCTAGTGAAGATTGGTTCTTCTTTATCTATGAACGAAGAGAATAATGCATTATTATTTCAAATTATGTACATTTCTTTCTTTTTCATCTCTAATTTTTATTATATAAGACTTTTTAATATATGGATGCAATGTAAAAATAAAATTTACTTTGGTTAATTAAATAGAATTAACTGCGAGAGGAGATCAGATTGATAATATTATTATATATGAGAAATACTTTCTTCTTTACATATACATATATAGTTTTTTCAAATCTTCTAAGGTGAAGGAAATTTTGAGAAGCAATATTTGGAGGGTTGAATGATTGGAATAAGATCCAATGAGATCAAAGAGTGAATGGGACAAAAATAAAATGCTGTGTTTTTTAATGTTAATGCAAAAAATAATGTAGGAAGAGAAGAAAAAATGTATTGATGACTGCACTCCTACTCCAATCATGCCCTAGAAAGTGGTGACAGGAGAGGAAGTTAAAGTGGATAATTTAATGCTTCCTTTCATGATGACTCCTATCTGCAAAGACAAAGTATATATGCATGATTCCTTCCACCTCCACCACCATTTCCACTTCCACCGCCATCTAGCTAGCTGCTCTCTCCGGTTACGGCTATAGTGAAATTAGATTTTAAATCTTTCAATATAAGCAAGTTAATCTCATTTTAACCCAATCTACTATTCTCTCTAATATATATATATATATATGTCTGCAAATCCACAATCTTCCCTCCCTTAATTCCCTTTATTTTATAACTTGTCAGGAATCGTGTGAAGCTTTATATATATACGTGATTGAATAGTTGAATACTGCATCGTCTCATCTCTGCTTTGATCTTTATTCCACTTATTATTCCCCATGAAAGCTGTTTTTTCCACCTTCTTTTCTTTATCCCAAGTGGGATTCTTGTCTGTGCAGTATGCCGGCACCTCCTATCTGTAGAGCGTAGATAGCAGAGCTCTCCTCCTTCCACTTTGCTTTGCTTCTTCTGACGTGCGCTGTGTATGTACTTATTAGGGTTTAGACTTATAACTTGGACATTCCTGCAAAGAGTTACTTATTACCTACTTACTCCACTCTTTTTAAAGTGCTACTGAATCATCTTCTTCTCATAGTGCTGTATCACTAATTCAATCTCGTTTGGAGATTTCATAATTACTGCTGGGGTATGCACAATTTGTTTGCCAAATATAATAGAAAAATAATATTTATAAATAGGATTGAAATGTATCGTAAGATTTATATGCTAAGTAAAAAGGAAATAATATGATGAATTCTAATACACCAACGAACCGATTCAACTGGAATTAAAAATATGTTCACACCTCTTCTTATACACCAACAATGCTAAGCTTTTTTAGTGACCACAACTTTTTATTTCATCAAGTAAAACGTTAATTTGATAAAAAAAAATAATTAGTTTGTAAAATATTACCTTAAAACAGTTTTATGAGAACATATGGGTGAAGGTGAAAATGATGTATCAACATATAATTGATCCACAATTTGGAAACTAAATGATTATATATATATATATATAAGAATATTTTTAAAAAAACTGAAAAATTAATAAGAAAAATAAAACAAATTAATATAATTGTTTTATTAAAAATATGAAACAAAATAAAAATAAACAATTATTTCTTATGTTTAATTAAAATATTATATTAAAAACTCATATTTTCCTTATCAATATTTCATTTTTTTTAGTTTTTTCAAAAAATAATATAGTTTTCTAAATTATGAACTAATAATGTGTTGACAAATCATTATTAGTTTATATTTAACAGAAAACTTAACTAAGTTAACAATTTACCCTGAATGTCAAAATATAACCATTTAAAAAAAATTAAAGTTCGATTATTGATTTGTAAAATGTTGATTCCGTTATTAACTTCTCTATAAGATTAGTTGCACTATACTTTGATTCCAAATTCTATAATCTTGACTCCAAAATCTATAATCTTGACTGCAAATTCTATGTCAGATTGAAGTTTGTATGCCAATACATTACTACCTTCCTCTAGAAGGGGAAAAATAAATTATATATATATATATATATATATATATATATAATTTTCTTAAAATTCTATTTTCTTCTTTTTGTAGACTTGAAAGTTTTTTTTTTTTTGGGTCAGTAGTAGACTTGAAAGTTGAAAGGTATCTAGTTCATCTATCTCTATATGCATGAAATGATTAGAGAATGGGACCCATCCACGGGTCTTACTTTTCATCACCTTCCAACTCTAACCGTCCGATTGATGATCGACGGTCACCATTAACGTTCGATTCTCGGACCCATTTTTGTTACCTTTTTAACGTTTAATAATAATCAACCACCATTATATGAAAAGAAGAGAGGATGAGGAGGAAATAAAGAGGATTGCCATGGGCATGTGATCCACAGCCTTTGTGTTCCCCTCTAATTCGAACAGTAGGTCAATATCAACACAATAAGTGTTTTTTTAAAACAAAAATAATTAAATATTGGCTTATATCTTTAATTAATTACAGCTTACCTTTAAGTTAGTTTTTTAATAAATAAATAAATTGTATATTTAAATTCATAACTTATTTGAAATGACGTTTTCTAAAACCATACATTATTGATCTCATCGTATAAGAATAAAGTGCACTACATTTATTCCAAAATTAAAAGTGATGGAACCTCCTCGAGGGTTCTGTTAATTGTTATGGGAATAGACTCCTCCAACCTCGAGCAAAAAAGTGAGGGACTAATTTATAAAAAGGAAAAAACATCATAAAGAGTTATACTTGAGTATGTATTGACTTTGACAATAAAAATACATACATAAAAGTGAAGAAAAAACCTTCCTTTCCTTCTGTGTCAACATATAGTATTTTTATTCCTAAGTAGAAGAATAAACGATACATATGACAAAGAAAGGAAAAAAGACACAATAAAGAATAGTGAGGGAGGGGACATTAAGCGTGTCCATGTCAGATATTTTTTTTTGAGTGATAGCTTCAAATATTGGGTCATTGATGGACTATATCATACGTTGGAAATTAAATATAAAACTTTATTCTATATATATATATGTATTTGAAAAATGATATATATAAATAAATTTCTGGGAACATCCTAATTCCTAAGTGAACTTTGGAAATAATGAGAATCTGTAAATAAGCAGTGGAGGATCTCTTTCAAATAATGTCTCATCATTTTCCATTTGGCTTACTTGGGATGTGTCCCCATATTATCATCAGTAAAAGATTACAATAAAGTCACAGAAAAGGTGAGTATTTCCTCAACTTAGTTACCTTTCATAATTGAATGATTCTTAGATAGATAGATAGGCTCCATTTAGTTTGAAATTCATCTATACAGAAAACCACTTGATATAATTACAGTAAAATACCTTCAAAACAGAATGGAGATGGTTAAAAGAAAGATTCAGAATGAAAAACTCAATTACCGTGAAAGTAATAACAATCTCCATTTTTACTTATATCCAAACAAGCCCTAAAAGTAATGTTATGACAGCATCAAAAAATAGATATAACTGTAGATTTACACAGATCAGGGTGAAAAATGATCCAAAGTTCGTAATGCAAATTACAGAAAATGGATAAATTTGTGGGGATGCATCAGAGAAAATTTCTCCAGTACGCATAAAGGTGTAGAAGCTACAAATGGAAAAGTGATCATTTCTCCTTCATAGAAACTTCTGGTACAATATTATAATACATCATCATCATGAGGGAAACGAAGAAGGGCCAAGCTTGAACCTCAGAAACCCCAGTCCATTGTCTATACACGCATTTCAGAGAGAGAGGGAGAATAAAATGATGCTCAAGAGATCATCATATTGTGAGGCCAAGTTAGGAATCTTTCTGAGACCGACCGGAGAGGGATGGTGCAGAAACTGTGAATATCTGGAGAACAAACCCTAGCTAGCTAGCTAGCTTGATGGGTACGTGAAATATAAATCGAGAGAGATTCTGAGATACGTAGCTATATACGGCGAGAGAGTGAGAGAGAGAGAGACAGATAGAGTCGCATGATGCATGCAGCTTTAAATCGCATCACGGGGTTCGATGACGACGTATTCTTACATTGTCCTTTCCCGGAATTCATTTAGCAGTTTTTTCTTGTCATGGTGCAGCAACAAAGTACCGGACTGTGTCATTCATTACAGAAGTTAACATTTTACCTATCAAAACTTCATTGTTTTGTTGGAGAAGTTGGAGACCTGCATTGCATGGGGTGGTTTTCGTGTTTATATAATGAATAATGTAAATTCAAGTGACAGTGATATACCTAAAAAACTTGTAGGGGCTAATCAGTCACTTTACACACTTACATTTTCATTAATAAAGGTGTATAAACATACACACGGATAGTGATCTAATTATATAAAAAGGTTAATAGTTTCAAAGGGACCATATGTTCTGATACCTCTATGTTGTTTATTGGTACCTTATATTTTCAAAATCATGTTATTTGGTCCAAATTACTGTTGTCGTCAAATTTAACTAACAGAATGTTGATGTGGCGCTAACATGACACTAATTTGACGGATGAAAAATAAAAATAAATAGGAAAAAAATATGGAAAATTAGAAAAAACTTTTAAAAAATATTTTAAAACTTTATATATTAATAAAAATTATTGTTTAAATTTATTTTAAAAAAACGAATACCGGAAAAAAAAAACTAGGGTTCGACTTGGGTCCAATTGACCAGCCAAGGGTCGAACCCTGAGCTGGGTTGGACCACCATCAGGTCGCCTGACCTGCGCGACCAGGTCTGGGTCGGACCCAGCCTTAGGTTCGACCCTGGCTGGGTCAATTGGACCCCAAGGGTCGAACCGAACCCTAGTTTTTTTTTTTTCAGTTTTCGTTTTTTTAAAATAAATAAATTTATAAACAATACTTTTTATTAATATTTGAAGTTTTAAGATATTTTTTAAAACTTTTTTCCGATTTTTTTTTCATATTTTTCCTATTTATTTTTATTTTAAATTAAATATTATATTATATATCTACGTGGCGCTGACGTTGTGCTGACATGGACCATTTAACAAAATTATCTAACGGTTGACTAACAAAATACCGTAGGACAACATTCTCCAAACATAACGGACCATTTGACCACGTCAAAAAATATATGGTACTATCCGATCACATGACCCAAACATATGGTACTATTGTACCTATTAATCCTATATAAAATGTATCCTTAAGTTATATTTTATATGCTACTGTCTAATGGACCCAATTTATATAATCGACTGTATAACGTGGTGAGCTTTGCTTGATATTGAAAAGCTTACGAAATCATATATCTTGATCTAGATTCGTTGTGATCTTCCTGAACCAAGGATTTCAGAGTCAGAGAGGTATATCACAAAATTAGCTTGGACCAACAAATGCACCTCAAGTAATTAACTTTATTTATTCTAGAATATTTATAATTTTGAATATCATAATTTAAGTACTACGATACTCCGATTTATAATTTTTTCCCAGTAGGTAAAGTAGAACTGAGGAGTTTTCAAACCTTGATAAATAAAAAATCTAAAACTTATTTGGTTGTAGAATAATTCTAATAAGGTAAGTGACTATTTTTGTTAAAATAAATAAAAAAACTTGCTGGAATAATACTTGTTATAGTTAACTGACAATTATTAAAAAAAAAACAAAAGAAGTTAAGTCACCATAAAAACACCCTCTGAATTTGAGAAAAATAATATAATTCTTTTGTACATATTTAATTTTCAAACTTTAAATTTATAGTCTAAAATTAAACTTTCCCCAAATGATATATATTACTAGCCTTGTTCAGTTGTTCTCCTCTAAAGATTGCACATGAAATAACATAGTTTATCTGTAGTATATATGATGAATGATAATGAAGAAACATTAAAAAAAAAAAAAAAAGCTCTCCTCCACCTCCATTACTATAAAAGCTCATAATACAGACAAGAGTCGCACACACTATCAGAAGACTAACATTCTTCTCCACTCACTCAAAAACTCTCTTCTCCTCCATCAAAATTCTTCTTCTTCTTCTTCTTCTTCTTCTTCTTCTTCTTCTTCTTCTTCTTCTTCCATGTCTCTACTTGTCGATAACTCTTATGAAGGGATACTACTGTCTTTAGAGTCCCACAAAGCAGTGCCAGCCCCCTTCCTTACGAAGACATATCAGCTCGTGGACGATCCTGCAACAGACCACATCGTATCCTGGGGTGATGATGACACAACCTTTGTCGTCTGGAGACCACCTGAGTTCGCGAGGGATCTGCTACCTAACTACTTCAAGCACAACAATTTCTCTAGCTTCGTGCGTCAGCTCAACACTTATGTATGCATCTTCAGCTCATACATTTTTCTTAGTTTTCTTAAAATTTGTGTGAGAAAACCCAGAACTCTGGATAGTAATTCTGAGAAAAGTATTTTTTTTTTCCCACTTCATTCTGCTGCAGAACTTTTTCTTTAATTTGGATCTGGTTTGCCTTTTCAGTTTTGATGGAAAACTTTAGCCTAAAAACAAAACCTTCACAAGGATGTCAGAATCAAACCCTAATGTCTTCGACGATTCAAATTTAACTGCTACCGACACTTTCTGCAGAAAATTTAGGAAATAACATTTTTAGAATGTTTCTGTTCAAGAAAATCTTTTTTAGATTCTGAAAAAAGTAAAAATAGATGCGTACATGTATTCTTAAAAATAAGATTAGATCGTCGTACCTCGAAAAAAATAGGTATGTAGATAAATATACTTTTCTCCTCTTTTTTTGTGTGTGAAATTTCTCTATTTTTTTAATAAAATAATCAGAACGCTTTTCTTAGTATCTCTCATGGTCATGAAAAAAAATAATTGGTAGAGTTGTATAATGGATATTAAATTTCATAGTTGTGTTTTATTTTTATTCAATCAATAAACTTTTAAATCTTATCTTATAATAGCAAAAATCTAAATATTTACATCTTTTCTTGTTCTTATCCTCTTGATAATAATCTAGGGTTTCAGAAAGATAGTACCCGATAGATGGGAGTTCGCGAATGAGTTCTTCAGGAAGGGAGAGAAACATCTGCTGTGCGAGATCCATCGTAGGAAATCTACACCTCCACCGGTGTCCACATCGTCCTTCAACACTAACCACCACAGCCCCGACTCACCCATGAGCCACGGCGGCAGTGTTTTCAGCTCCTGCCCCTTCTTCCACTTCCAAAGCCACCAACTCAGCGCTTCTCCGCCTAACTCTGACGATTCAACTCAGCTACACAGAAGAAATAACATTTGGATCGACTTGCCTCCTCCTCCGCAACTCGCTTCCATTAATAATAACCCGATATTATCAACTCAGCCACTTTCCGCCATGATCCTCTCCAAGGACAATGAACGGCTAAGGCGAAGCAACGACATGCTCATGTCGGAGCTCGCACATATGCGGAAGCTATACCACGACATCATCTTCTTTGTCCAAAACAACGTGAAGCCTGTGTCTTGTAATGGTTCTTTCTCATCCTTGGCGCAAAACCCTAGCAGTAACCCTAATGGTATTGGCCACCATCTGCTTGGCCTTGGTTGTACTAAAAAAAGTAGCATTTTGGGTCCTATCAATCTTTCAACCTCCAGCAGGGCGTTTTCTTCGAACTCTACCACGGATACTACTACTAAAAGCTCAGGGATCACAACCCTAGATGAGACGAAGCTTTTCGGCGTGTCAATTCAGTCCAAGAAAAGGTTGCACTCAGCAAGTTCGATTATGCACATTGGGGAGCTCAGTAACAGTCGACCTCGTTTGAGCATGGACAAGGATGACTTGGGTCTCAAGCTAACACTTCCGTCTAAGTGTTAATTAGTGGATTATATGTATCTGCCTTGTTATATTCAATTAGGTGTCGGATATGGTAACTTCTGCCATGGATGACGAGCTAGACGTGTGCAGGTCGGCTTTTTATGCTACATGCATGGAGTTATTTCATTATAATTAATTGTAGTAATGAATCGACGGTTTGATTCTTGTTAAATTTGGAGACTACGTACGTTCAAATGAAATAAAATATGTTTTATTATTTACAGCAATCTCTCTCCGTAATTACCGTGAGTGGGTAATTATGTAACTCAAGATTAATCACGTCTATATTGTAACGTAACTGTGTGTATTCTTGACAGTATCATACCCATCTGTTGTTATATATGTAGGTGTAGTAGCTTCAGTTTTCTTTTTTGGTAAATTACAAACAAAATAAACAAACCAAAAGCAAAACTAATTGTCTTTAACTATTCTATTCGTGGATTTCCTTTGACTATCAAACATCAAGAGCTTCAAAATGTCCGAGAGAGGATTCGTTAGCATATGAAAAGTCTCATCCAGATTAACAACTTCCTTAGCCAAAACATCTGCCACCCCACCATTTGCTTCCCGGAATACGTGTCTGATTTTGAATTTGTTAAAATTCAAAATAAACTTCCTGCAATCCAAAATAAGAGGCATTAATGGTCTATCTACATCTGGATCCTCAATTATCAAGTTAATTGCTTTCTGAGCGTCAGCTTCGATGTGCAGATCATGCACGCCCAAATTCGTTGTCATGGTTAGACCATCTCTTATAGCCCACAATTCTACCACCAGACTATTGGTGATTCCGATACGCCTTTGGAATTCTTTTAGCTAGCCTCCCCATTCATTTCGCATTACCCTTGCTCCTCCTGCTGGGCCTGAATTCCCCTTGACTGAGCCATTCGTGTTAAGTTTAACCCATCCATGTTTCGAAGGCGGCCAACCCACCCGGATGGTGGTATTACTTCTCTCATAAATATATTTCCTTTGAAGTTGTTATATGTCAGTCGCTTCATATATGATTGGTCATATCACAGCTTCCACCGTTTTCCCTAATTAAGAATAGAATAAGCATTATCATTGGTTATATATAGGTAGGGCTATGTTGTTAAGATATATGCATTAATTCTTTAATAAAAAGATGTACAAGAATATTATAATATTGATTAAGAATAATCAAATCCTTTTCTCCAGTAGTCTATATCGTAATGAATGTCTTTGGAAAATGCTACACAGACGTACAAATTAAACTGTTTATTAATAGAGAGAGAGAACCTTCTAAATATGAGTTAATTATATTATCAAACTTTTTATTAATAGGTAAGATTCAATTTCAATTTTCAGGCAAAACAAAAGGGCTCATGAGTGTGAAGGAGGAAAAATATGGAAAAGAAAGGAAAAGGTGAACAAAAGCAACAAGGATAGCTGTTAAAGGTATGTCAGGGTGGAAAATGATTCAAAATATAAATACAATGAGATATGATGTAATTTTGCTTATATATATTTATAATTTTATTTAGAGTTTCAATTGTGGAATTATTTATAATCTACTATATTTCTTAGAGGAAGGTTTCTCATAGAAATAAAATATATACATAGATTAAAAGTAAGATATCACATAAAATAAGAATGATTGGTTCTCCTCTTCTATATATATTGAGATTTTATTTATAGTTAATTAGGAGTCAGTATTTGTTATATTATTGTAAATGAAAAGTGCAAGATCTATTAATTCGTCCGAGCTATATATCCAATAAATTTCCTAATTATCCACCCTAATATTATTTAGTGGCACAACTAAACTAATCCTTGTCATGAAAAGAATGGAAAAGTAAAATAATAATATGATATTAATCAATGTAAAAACCAAAAAGAACATCATTGCGTCCGATTGGTGAAAAACTGAAACTGAAGCTCCGGCTTTCAATATCAATATTACTCGAATCTGTAGTGTCAACTGTCAGTCAAACTAGCTATAGGAGTACTAGCAGGCATCTTTCTCTACTTAGATTTCAGACCATAGACGATGTTGTTGTTTGAACTTAATTACTGTTTTTTACGAGATTCACATTCAGAAAGATTGTCTTTTTACGTGAATGGTTTTAGATGAATAATAAGAGTTGGTAAATGGTAATGTACGTCTTAGAAAGAGGACATACCAAACTTATGTTGGAATCTCGAATGGATATTGTGGTTGAACTCAAATTTGTATGCTTGGATTATTCTGAAATCGTGGCGACACTTTCAGATTGAAACTATTTGGAGGCACCCAAACTTTCAATAGGATAAAATCAGAATACTAAACTAGAACTTGAGAAGGATTGTGAATGTTTGAGATGAAGATTTAGGACCCCCCCTATGACCAATTTATAGTGTTAGTCACACCCTTAGGAGAAGACACCATATCCGTATGTCATACACAATACCCTTTGGTCATGGTATGTGTCATTTCGGCCATATATGTCATTTGGATTCAAATTTTGGCTCCAAAACCAAAGGGACACCTTAGGATGACACACAAGCAATGGTTCGGCCCCAGCCAGGGGCGCTGCCCCTAGACCCGGCAAAGGGGGCGTTGCCCCCTTTGACCCCAATTGCCTCATCTATAATCAAATGATGAATCTCCGATACAATGAATCATAATATACTTAAACAAGCGTGCACTCCGCACCCTGCTAACTTGTTTAATGAGATACTATGATCTCATTGGTCAATTAGTCAATCCAATTACACTAAAATATATAACAACTTATATGGGCGGAAGAAATCGTTTCGTCAATAAATTTTTATTTGATCGTAATATTATTGATTTATTTTCCTATTTTGATAACGTATAGAGAGATAGAGAGATATAGATACATGTATATATATATAGGTGTCTTGTCTTCTCCCTTTGAAAATTTGAATGGTAGCTAGATTGTGTAAGGTAGCTACAAGCCTACACTACACCACCCATGAGAAACTTTCATGCTTTTGCCAAAAGCTCTTTCTTCTTTTCATGGCGGGTGGATGGATGCCTTTTGTCCACTATGCATTTGTTATGTCATAGGCGGAGGCAAGGACAGAGATACATTGTCATCATAATTAACACGACTCATGTCTTATTTTCATTAGACAAATCAAATATAGAACAACCTTAGACTATGTGTTTTAAATGCATATGGATTAGATTAGTGGTAGATTCAGGGAAAAGAAAAGACCTTACAAAATCTTAAAACTGAGTTGAAAACAAATTACCATTTAATAATATATATACTTTATAATTGTACAAAAAAAATATAAAATACTAAAACTTCATAATTATTACTCTACAAGTTTGTACGTTTTAAAAAAATATATGATATTTCATTGGTAATTAATTTATTAAAAAAATATATATTTTCTTAAATAAATTACTCTGTCGTGTAAGCCCATAAATATTGGGCCTACGATTTCATATAGAAATAATATGGGCCTTGGTACTTGGGCCTTGCCAATTATCTCTACGCAGCAACAAGTATTTCGGATCTTTGAATCTTAAAAAGTCCAGTAGGCACAAGCAAGTGTTATTAAAATTTGTCTCGCAAGACTTAGTTAAGAAACTACAAGTCTGGCATTGACAAAGTCAATTAAGTCCAATATAAAGGTAGGTAACACCTCTCTTAAAGAATGTAATAGTTCTACAAAATTTGTTTCCAAATTTACTATTTTCTTTGTAAGAATGTCAGCTGCTCAATTTGCTTATTGGAATACGTGTCTTAGCTTAATTTTTTGAATTCCAATATTAGTTTCATTCAATTTGAAATAAGTGGCATTAGATGTCTATCTTCAAACTGTCCTTCCACTATCATATCTATCACATATCTGACATCTGATTCGACATGTATATCTTGTATTCTCATATTTTTTGTCAAAAGAATGTCATCTCTGATCCCACCTAGTTTCGCCATCAAACTATTTGTAATCCCAATTTTCTTTGAGATTCTTTCACCCATACTCCATCTTAGAATTGTTGCACACCCCGCCGGTTCCAGGTTTCCTATCGTGATCCGTCTATATTTAAGTTTATCCATCCAAATTCTGGTTGGATCCACCGAACTTCAATTTCTGTTCTATTCTGAGTGCTTGTGGACTTCACCAGAAAAGCAGTTGCATATCCCATATGTGAAATAGTTAGATGAGATCTATTATTGAAAATAATTGAATTTATGCTTTTTCATATATATGAAAATTAAACATCAGTACATTTCCTTTTAATGTTCTATTTGTTCTGACATTTAGATTTCAACCATTTTGATAGCGAGATCCCATCAAAATCAATACTAATAACGTCCCTCTATCCCTCTATATTAATTCATTTTTTTTCTCGCAACCTAACGGTCCCACAATGTGTGAAGGTTGTTATCTTAAAAAAAGATCTTGCAAATTGAGTCAATATTAATACTTTTTTTTTCTGAGCATACTCGCAATGGGTATCCGATCATGATTGCAGAGGCAATAAAAAAATTTGATTTTTGGAATGTTTTATCATAGTTGAGTATCTGAGCATACTCGCAGTGGGTACCCGTGGCTCAGTTAACGATCTCGTAACACTTTGGGAAATTGGTAACAGATGATAGAGACAGCCTTACCCATAGTTGTTATGCCAAGAGAAAAGCCTCGTACGATAACAGGTGGATGCTGTCGTGGAATTACTTCACGTGATGATGTCTTGGGTGTAAAATGACGTCACCATGTAACGCGTGGAAAAACTAAAAGTTTTGATTGTCAGATCTTCACGTGGTTGTCTCGTGCCTTGCGTGGTGGGTGGGGGCAATGGGGCATTTATAGGGAATGTGTCCCCTGTTCTATTTCACATTAGAGTGGATGACTTTATATGCTTAGTAGTTCGTAGTCTTATTGTATAAATAATTAAATATGCAGATATAACTACAAAAGAGATTGTTGGCCAAAAAAATAATACAAAAGAGATTTACATATCAATTGGAAAGATGAACACTGGTTGCTAAATTAAGTTTTTCTACTGTAGATATGTGTGTTACAAGTCAAATATGCAGTTTAAAATAAATTATTTTTTATTTAAAAAAATCGTAAAAGTATTATAATTTAAAGCCTAATATGAAATGAAAGTACGAAAAAATTGAAATAAAGTAAGAGAATTGATGAAAGAAATGTATATATATATATTATAAAATATTGAGTTAAATATCAAGGAGCTACCTAAACTTTGGACGTTTTGCAATGTGAACTTTGAAAATTCAAAACGAGCTACCTCAACTTTGAAGAATGTGCAAATAGCTACCCCGTCCAACTTCTAACAAATTTCCAACGACTTTCCGACAATTTTTCGACGAATTTCCGTCAACAGTTGACGGAAAATTGGACGGAGGTAGCTATTTGCACCTTTTTCAAAGCTGAGCTAGCCCGTTTTGAATTTTCAAAGTTCGTGTAGCTCGTTGCAAAATGTCCAAAGCTCTTGATATTTAACCCTAAAATATTTATACAGATATATTTTTATACTTTTCATACTAATATATAGATTATTAGTTTGGAAAATTCTACTGCAACTTATCTCAATGATTAAATGTTTCAATTAAGCACGTGCATAATAGCAGTCCCTTCTACAATTCTGAAATGAAGAATATTCAACAGTTTTTCTGTATTTTAAATTTTTAATATTACGTATGGTTTTATTTTAGGAATTATATTATTAAATAGTATAATAGTTTATAATGGTTCCTCTCTGTCAATGCATCGAGGATTATTAATGGATATGAGAATCATCATTTACTTTTTCCTTCGTTTTTCTAATAATAATGGCTACAAAATGAAGAAAAAAACGTTGACTTTTTTTTACTCTATGTGATTGACTATAATTAAGTTTATGATGATTGCTATGATGCGCAGTTGATCTAACTAACCTTGCTATTTATTTAGTTTTTTACTTACAAATGAAGCTTATTAAAGTTAAATCATTACTGGATATCTTAAAAAAAACTGCAAAATTGATGATTCATATATTTTTATCTTGTATCATATAATAAACATAGTTTATTATGTCACTAATTAATGAGTTGGATTATTCAGGTGTACTATATTATATTAATTTAACTTATTTTTATACATATAATCTTTCTTATGTAATATCACTCCTGAAAATTATTGCATCTTTTACCGACAAAAAAATTGGTGAGAAAATTCCATCCTTTCTTGTGTATACATCTGTGAAAGTATTTAGTTCATACCTTGCTTTTGCTTTACAGTTAAAATATCATACTTTATTACCCATATTAACTTATTAAGTAAGATAATTTTTGTCATGGTAAGAAAATAAGGACGTAAAACTGATGACTGTCTGCATGCATGGGAAGATAATTAACATACAACTCTACGTACCAACTAAAATGACATAATTACGCACATGTTTCTTCCTTCTCCCTCACGTAATTAATTAAACTTACCATATATATATATATATTATACTCCGTTAGAAGTCCCCGTAACTTTCTTTCACCACTAGAAGTTTGACCCTGCTGTCATGACACATCTCCTCTCTCCGTACGAAAACTACTGCCCATATTATCATGGTAACCCCATACTTGGTCGGCTGCTGCTGGTCCAGCAAACCCTAACCCTAGCCCGCCATAACCATGCTGACCCCTGACCTTCTCAAGATACTGCACCTGCCTCTTCAGAAACTTCACGTAGTGGATGACCTCATCGAGCATGGAAGCCGTGTCCATCTTAGTCCCTCCAGGCACAATCCGCTGCAGAATCCTGATCCGTTCGCTGATCCTCTCTCGTCTGTGTCGTGCCGCCACGCTCTGCGGGTCCTTCGATATCCTCACGTTCTTCCTTTTAGGTGTCTTCACCATCTCAGGGTGATCTATGTTTATGGGCTGGAGGGCTGCTATTCGAAATATCATCTCCCTTACATCTGCCATAGAGCTAGGAACTGAAGATCTTAACGATGAGTTCTCTGGTTCGTCACAGTAATACGATGGGTTAGGGTTTGTGAGATGGTTCTCAGAAGATGTGTTGGAGTTTGATGGAAAGCTGGAGGAAGACAGGTTAGGGTTTTTGGTTACCGACCAATGAAGTAAGTTAGCATGTAAAACATCATCGGCACTGTTCATTACAGGGAAGCCAGGTGGTATCATCGGTGTCGGCATCTGACCTTGGTTTCCATTCCCGACAAACCTTTTCCGACCAACTTCCATACAGCCGGCAGGCTGGTCCAATAAAAACCTAATTAACTCGTGGAAGCAAAATGGGGTAGCAAAAGAGGAGGTGTAGAGAGATATGAAATAGTTGTCTCTCTAAGGCTTATTTATAATAGACAGACATTATTAATTAACCCGGTCATTACACATAATTTCCCATTTGTTGAGTGAAGTTACTGGCAACGCAACTATGCAGTAGATGGTTGTTATATTCACAAGATCTAATTAAGTTCCATAACAAGAAGTGGCATGTTTTAAAAAATACTAAATTTTAAATAATTAAAGTTTTTTTTAAAATGAAAATATGTAATCAATAAATGTTTCCTAAAATAGGAAGATAAATGTTCCCATTTTGTATAATACATCCCCCACGTAGTACTAATCATGACAATGACCACCTGCTTAGAGTATTACATACTTGTAATTGACGAATAAATGGTAATTAATGACATGAATATGTACGTAAACTTATTACATATTCAGATACAGATACATAAGTTCAAAACTCCTATTAAGTTTGTTTTGTTTCGGTACACTTTAATGTGTCCAAGATACATTGCATTCTCTTGGTGGTGTATTAAAAAAAGCAGAAAACTCTTCCTGCTTGGGTTGGATAGCTCCTTAATCATAGAATTGAAAGGCGCATGTCAGGTGTCACATGATCCATCACTTTGAATATAATGATTCGTCCCTTTTAAAAAGACAGATCGATCAATATTTTTAATATTATAAACAATAAAGATACCATAATCTGGTATAAATATCATCCGAGTCCCTAAAGAATCTGTAGTAAGAGCAAATTTAGGTCTGCTGGACACTAACAAATTCTGTGGTCAAGTAAGGGGACCAACGTAGATTCTGCGCTGCCACTCTTAGTCGTTTATCGACGATCGTGAATGATGTTTGAAATCTGTGGGTCGAAATTCTCAGAAGTGTGTAATATTTTTTTGTTGGTTCTACAAGTTGGACTTTATTGGTTGTATCGTGAACCTGAAGAATTGCCACTTCTAAACGTGGCCCACTGAATGACCTAAACAGCGATGCTGTATTTGAATACACCAGGACATACACGCATGCAGATCCGCCCGGTAACAAGACCGCCTTGAACCTTTTTATACAACAAACTGGATCTCGATTCCGAAAACACTAAGTCCAAAATTTCAACTTCAATATTTCACCGACCCAAACTTATACCTATTAAAATACAGCACAAGAAAATACAGTGACCACATCCAACACAAGAAAACATATAGGTGGGAGTGGGAGATAACTTGGTAAGCAGTTCAACAGTTTCTCACAGTCGTGCATTGTAATTGTCGGTTCAAATATCTTCTTCTTTACACTGTTGGATACCACCTCATCAAAAGACAGGAAAGGGAAGAAGAGGGAGCTACTCAGCGCATACGATCAGGGAGGTATTACAGCTTGGTCTAAACCCTAATTGATTCAAACAATCCAAATTCACAACTGTATAAATATGATTTACTTTCTCAATTCATTTTCTAAACTGCCCCATCTGTTGTTTAGGAATGACATATAATTACATACTTGGGCAGAAAAGGGGGGAGGGAAATCTTGAGCTTACAGTGATACTGCGTGTGGAAGAAAGGCGAGGGAGCTTGTTATAATCTGCCAATGCTGCGATGTCGCCTTCGGAAATGCCTAAGAATGAACACGTCTGCGTAGAGGGGATATTTCTTCCTGATAAGTCCTTTAATGCATTTCCAATAAGAGAAGTCGATACACACTCCATCTCTACGCACTATGAACAAGCACCTTGAAGATTCAAAGTCGGGATGATATCCAACCTGTTCATCATAGTTACAAAGTCTAAGATCCAATGTAATCTAATCTCCACTTATCTGAAAGAAAGTACTAGATGATCGTAAATTCATTCTGAGCTGTATTACACTTACTTAAGATTCAGATCATAACACAACATGCTCAGTCAAGTAGCAATGTTTACAACATATCATGCAAAAGGCTCAACTTATGTTTTGTGTCTTGAACTTGATAATTAGTAATATGAGTTGAAATTCCCTTTGGTGTACAAAGCAATTCACTTACTGGATATTAACTATGAACATAAATGCTTTGATTAAGTCTGTATGTTGAGGTGATGGCCAAAAAAAAAGTCTGTATGTTGAGGTGAGAAAAAACTGCAACGTATCATATCTTATTTTCAAGACAGTAATTTTATGTTGATTGCTGTAATGACAAGAATCACCAAGTTCTTGGGAAACAGCGACTCTATCTATGTACCTTAATAGAGAATGACAAGGAAGGAAAATTGATGTAACTAGTAAACTGCCATGTCTCATAAGATGCGCGAATTGGTAATTATTACTGCAACAAAGGTGGTTCTCAAAGTATTCCCACTAGTAGAGAAGTATAGATTTCGATCAAAGCATCCCATTTATAATTAGGCAAACACCAAGTTTCTTCTATTGGCACTAGTTTAATGCACCTACAACAGTATTTTGGCGTAACAAATGTGAATATTTGGAAAACTCAATTTTTCAAATGGTTGTACAAAATGATTACAAAAATAACTGGGCAATGCTCTTCATAACCTGTGAAATGCAGTCATTCTAGACATCAACAAATGAGTAAAACTTCCTTATTTCCTTACATTTGCTCAATCAACAGTAACATCATCCACACAGAACAATAATGAATGGACATTCAAAGAGGGTGAAAGAGAAGGACACACCGTTATATGGTCAATGCCACATCCAATCTTTTTTTCACACTCCGGATGGTGAGGAAGCAATTTTTCAAGGACCGTTCTCTCATGATCAGGTCTTAATCGATCTCCACTCTTATACCTGCTAATCATCCAATTCATAGTGGCAGATTTTAGCAACCATAGACAGGTACACAGACATGAAGCCGATACTATCTATAACTAGTTCAAAAGGAGTCGCTACTTTGATGGTAAAAGCTATAGCTATTAGCTGCAATATAGTCTTAACTAAAAGTATATAGTTCAATCAAGAACTGTAATAATTGTTTTTAAATATTGGAAATTATCAACTTCCTGCCGGATATTAACTGCATTCAACACTGAATGAGTTCCTTTCAACACACAATGGCAATCCTAATCGAACAAAAGTAGAAAAAACACACACTAAATTCTATGGTGATTCCACTCGATTTGAGGACCATTTTGTGCAACTAAGCATCATACCTTATTATGAATACCGTAATGGTCTGATGAACAGGGAACTACAACTACACAAGAATAGCTACAAACACAGGCAGGGTTCTAACGGGGCAGGCCATATATGAATCAACAACTTTTATGGAGGGGAAGGAAATGATATGAAGAACCTCACCTTCCAGAATGCAGAAGCATCCTGACAAACCCTACCAAAGGCACAGTCTCTTCTAATATCTTGTCCTCCCAATCAATATTTTCATCTTCCTCTTCCTCCTCCTCTTCTTCCTCTCTTAAATTACTCAGTACTTCAATATCCTCATCCTCATCCAAAATTCCACCAAAATCCTTGGATACTACGGGCTTCCTCAGCAAATCCGGATCGTACGCTTCACGGCTGCCGATTTTACCGCCGTCCGAACCCGTCCTCAGAGCACAGAGACGCGGCGGAGAGTGATTAGACACATAGACTGAGAAACAGAGGAGCGGAGGCGCAAACTGCGGACAACTAGAGTTCCTGAAGATGTGAAGTAGCTGCGACGGGCTGGAGACGGAAACCATAACTGCAGTCAAAATGCTTCGACGCTGCAATTCTCATGCGTGAAGTGAACGTTATCCGTACCGGAATCGAGAATCTCAGTAAGTAGAAGAAGAACACGAAGACTGAGAGATGAGTAGCGTAGTTCCAGTTATCATCATCGATTATCACTTGCAGATTAGCCGATTAAGTGAGCTGAGGATACTGGATAGAAAGAAGGAAGATGGAGACGTGAGAGGAGAGAGAAAGGGAGACCGGCGTGGCGAGTGACTCGCGGCCCTGTAGTGTGTGGTCGAAGAACACTCCTTCACGAACTGGGCCGAAATACTGCGTCGCAGATTCTTCGTGGGCCCATAATTATTATTGGGCTTTTTAAATTTATCTCTATCTATATATATTAATTTGACTAAATTGTATGCAATTGTAACAAGTAAGTTTTTTGATGCATTTTCTTACTCCTAATGTCAAATTAATTAATTCTAATTGGTCAATGTCAAACATACAATTCTCATTCCTAATTGGCATGCCATGTAAATCACTTTAAAAACTTTCAAGCTTTCTCATTCATTCTCAAGATAAGCTACAAAACCTTAATTAATTATTTTTATTTCACATGTATATTTATAATTTTGTGCAAAATATATTTTATGTAGTGGAATTTATACAATACCAAAATACATAATATTATATTTTATGAATATAAATTATGCACATAATATTTTGTTTATATTACAAATTAAATAAATTAATTAAAAAACAATTTCATTTTTAATATAAAATGAAAATTAATTTTAACAATCTTATAAAAATATATGTTATATATTTATAGACTCAAATATTTTTTTTTTCAACTAACAAAGCATTAAAATAAATAAATAAATGCTAATTTCCTATACATTGCTTATAAGTGTGTGACTCTAATAGAAATCATAAAATTTAAGTTAAAAGTATTATATGAATATTAAGATATTGTTTTGCAATTTTATGATAACTATCTTTTAATATATTTGATGAGTTAAGAAAATACAATAGTGTATGTATGATTAAAATTACTTAAATCTGTAATAACTAATGATTCTAACATTTTTATAAGCATATAACACTAATAAAAGTCACAAAATATATTTTTTTTAAAGTTATTTCGAATTGTATCAATAATTTTTATTATTTATTCATGTATTTTCAATTAATTTGAAATAACTATACTTAATCTTTTTTTTCTATAATATACTTTGTAGTATTGAAACATATTTTGTAGTATTGAAACATATGGTGTAGATCATATTACAAAAAATACTAATAGTTTTAACATTTTTTAAGAAATATGCATAATTATAATATTAAATTAAATTTATCCTGAATTATTTGAAAAATGAAAATTTAAAATATATTAAATAAGTTATATAAATTTGATTTAATATATATATAATTATATTGCAAGTTTCAGTTTTCTAGTAAATAGTAATCAGTTGATCAAAAAAAAAAGTATATAGTAATCAAATGTAAAGAATTAGGAATTAAGAAATCGAGAAGGAACTAGAAAGACGTAGTGTGCAAAAGAAAGGCGCGGTAAACGGTAACGATAACGGCGATAGTCGGTTAAATCCCCGCCAAGCTCTAACCATTGGAGATGACCGTTACGTGCTGTTGGTGTTCACCGTTTATCTAACTAGATATTTATCCATTGGTCAAAAAGAAGATATTTTGTGGCAGAAGCAGCGTCAAACCACAAAATATCGGAGCTTCATCATTCCCCGGAGGCCCTGATCCGTGATGCTGCGGGTCCATCGCCCCTTGCCACGTTGAAAAAGTAGTGCCATCTGTATCCATCTCTTTCTCCTCTCTTCCTTCATCATCTCACATTTCCTCGATCCTGATCCTTTCTCTCTCGTCGCCAATGGATGCTTCAGCTTCGCACAGCAGAGACCAGCTGTCGCTTCCGGCGAAAATTTCGTTAAAGACTTCCAACGAATTGGAGCAGATGAGTCGTGTAAGCGTTGCTCTCTGCCGCTGTTTGATTCGCTTTCAATTCCAAGTATTGCATGGAAGTGAATCGCATTTAGTTTCTGTAATTGAATCCACTTCTAAAAAATTCGCGATATGGTTGAGGGAAGAAGCAGACTTTAGGGTTCAATTATCTGTCATAACATTAGTGGAACTGAGAATTTTCAAATCCCAAATTCGTTTTATTTTTTATTTTTTGGATAATGATCATATTTCACAACTCAACAACTCATTATTAAAGTTATAGCTCCAATTGACAATATTGAAATATTTTTATATATACAACAAAAAGTACAACAATTTCATTTAAAATCACTTTGAAAATGGTGTTTTAAATATAATTATTAACTTGGGGTCTAGACTTCTAGTATACATACTTACATACCATTGGCAGTTTCTCGAGTGTTGAGGTTTTTCTGTGGATATTCATTTCAGAACCTTCCAGAGCCAGCAATTACTACCATGGAGTGGACAAATGAGAAGCACATTCTGTACCTCGAATCCATGGAAACTAAATTTGTGCATCAGTTATATGATTCCATGGATTTTCTTGGTTGGCACCCTCAAAATGACAACTTGAAGGAGAACAAGTCAAAACATCTCCACAGAACTCATCGTTCACCCTCCGGCCAGGTGAGTAATCGATTAAATTCAAATTCCCAGTTTCAGCCGGTGGAGTCTGAACTGAATTTTAATCCATCATCTGCAATGTCCTTGTTCTTTCATGATAAATATGAGTGTTCCAGTTCAAAGTTCTTAGAGAAGGCTGCTGGAAAAAGCTCAATTTTGAGAAATCTGATGTCCACCAACGTCGAGTTGATGATTCTTTTGGCTTCGTAACAAGTCCATGGATACAACACTTTAGACCTGCTAAGGTTGAAGAAGCAGAGTCACCGTTTGAGAATCATCAGCAACAAACGAACTTGGATGGGAACACTGCAGACTTTCCATCACGAACAACAAAGTTGAGTCAGACTCTGAATAATTCATTGTGCCATGAAGTTGTTTTTGACGACACAGCAGGTTGTTCTTCGGCTGCATTGGTTGTTTGTTTCCTAGGATGCACTGATTCATCAATAAACAAAAGTTTGTTTGTTTGCAGAGGTTTCTGACCAGAATTTTGTGGACGATGATGCTGACCAGAATTTTGTCGACGATGCTGCTGCCGAACAAAAGGGGCAAAGTACAATCAATGAGATTACTAATTCTTGGAGAAGGAGTGATCAGGTTAGCAACATTGTGCTGTTTTTGGGTAGTAAACTTTCACATTGTTCACAAAAATTCACTTTTTACTTGGAACAAATTCTTACAATTTAACAATGTTTGCATTAAACCTTCAAATACCTATATTTTTTTGCTCAAAGCGGTACCAGAAATATTAAAATCTTCAATGAAAGTATATTGAGGCCAGTAGTCATCTGGAAAGTTGTTATTGAACCAGAAATAGACTTCAAAATTATAAATTGTTGTTTTAGGTGGTTCCATACGGGAGGGATCCTTCAAGAAGGCGTGAATCCTCGGCTAAATAGATGTGCATTGCTATAAGTTTGCATCTTGGATTGGACGAACAGGATTAATATGGATTGGACTGGCCAACTGAATGACACGATTAATAATTAATATGTGCTGTTTAGGCTTAGACTGCTGATTGGTGTCTAAGTTGGAATTGGAACGTAGTCATGGAAATGACTGCTCCTGCAGTTGGAAAGTAGGCATTGATAGAGAACAATCTCATATGTTATTAAAACTATAATTTTTTTTACCAACAACACAAATGCCCTTTAAATTTAACTTCAAGTTTGTGGGTTATTTGTTTTATTGAGAAGCAGACTCGATACACACAAAAGAAGAAGATTCATTTCGTATGAATTAATGAAGTTGTCAATAATATTGAGGGTATATTTATATTCTATGCAGTGGTGGATATAGGAATTCAACTAACTGGATTCCTCGTTAAAAAAATTGTACTTATTTGTCAATAATAAAACATATTAATATTAATCAAGTAAAATATGTTGATATTTGTAGCCACACTAACAATATTATCGTACTAAATAATACATAAAATTGAATAATATATTCAAAATGATGTTTTTTTTAGTGAAACTCACAATTATAAAAAGGGTTAAATATAAAGTAGTTACTTAAACTTTTTGCAACTAGCTATCCGAAATTTGAAAATTTAAAATGGGCTACCTCAACTTTGAAGAATGTGCAAATAGCTACCTCCGTCCAATTTTTCGTCAACTGTCGTCGGAAGTCGGAAATTGGACAGAGGTAGCTCCGTCAACTGTCGTCGGAAATTGGACAGAGGTAGCTATTTGTACCTTCTTCAAATTGAGGGAGTCCGTTTTGAATTTTCAAAGTTCGAATAGCTCGTTGCAAAACGTCCAAAGTTCAGGTAGTTATTTGGTATTTAACCCTTATAAAAATAGACTAACAAATGCATAACTTATGTCTTTATTCTTAACAAAGGGAGAAAGTATTTATCTTGTAAGGGAAGCTTCACTATTGGGGAAATAAGTAGAGCATCATCTCGACCAGCTACCCAACTTTTAATGTAACTGGAGTCCTCAGTTAATAATTAATTGTCACTAACAAATATTAAAATTATATTTATATATATATATATATATAAACAAGTAGGATCTATACTGTGAATCCGCCCTGACGTTATGAATGATGATAACACATAATTAAAAAGAGATAATAATTTACGTTATAATTGATTTATTATAAAATTACCCTCCGTATTATTACTAGCAAGATTACACATTTGACGATCAGAATATAAAACAGCTCACTTTCAACAATATGGCAAGTGGTATTCTAGAAAGAGCATCATAAAGATGCTAAAGTGATCTACATATATATCTATTAAGAACAATTTTCTTGAAGAGGTACGCAGATGAACTGAACCCAGAACATCAAAGGTAATAAAGTGGAGACACAAAGATGCTTATTCCAATTATTATTATAACTAAATCAACAACACACACTATAAATAGAAACAAAAACCTTCTAATCAAACCACATATCCCAGTTTAGTGTTTACCTTCTTCTTCTTCTTCTTCTAGTTGTCTTAAATGGCCATAAAAAACAAAAACATATCATCCAATGGTCGCCGAGTGATGACAATGTCCGAGTTCATGCGGTGGCTTCGTAGGTTTGACACCAACAAGGACGGTCGGATGAGTCGGACTGAGTTGACCGAGTTGATAGGAGGAGGTTGGTTCACGCAAAGGAAAGGACGACGCATGGTTGACGTAGCTGATTCGAACCACGATGGGTTCATCGACGAGAAAGAGGTGGAGGAGCTTGTGGAATTTGCATATAACCAATTTGGAATCAAAATAGTGGGATCTGAGTAGCCTGCAATCAAACTCTGGTACTTAATTGATATATGGGGGAGTGGAGTGGAGAGGATAATTTATTCTTCTTGGATTTCAGTGGTTTCTTCTCAGACGAGGAGAGAAATATTGTAATATATTAGAATAATATATATAAATATAATATAATTTAGTGACGTAAGTTTTTCTTGGTACGAAGAAACATAAGATTTTTTTTTGAAATGTTGTGGTTTTTCAATGGATCAAAAATTCATATTACTCTTGATATAGAAATAATTATACACAGCATAACATATTATGTATATATATATATACCTGCAAGTAGAAAGATTTCTTTCTCGAAGTAAATAGATTATATGTATCGTCTCTTAATTCATCGTATTCCTTAATTATTCTTATTATATCCACCCAAAAAGCAAAACCTAGTTAGTCAAACCTTGACCAACTTGCCCTCTTGATCTGCAGTCGTGATGGAGTTCTTGCAGTGAGCAATGGCGGCTTGAATTGCCGCCTGTAGCTCCTCCATGGTGCTGCTGTTGTCGCTGTGCATAGTTGGCACCGGAACCAAGAGCCCACTGTTTGTCGGTGACGTTCTCATCGATGCAGGAGCCGATGAAAACTCTTGCCTTTTCATATAATTATTACTATTCCGACCACCGCCGCCGCTTATTTGTCCGGAGAAGGAATACGACGAGTCCCTATCGATATGAATCTCTATATCATCTTCATCGATGCTCTTCCATTGCTGCTTGAAGGAAATCAACGGCTTCTTCACCATAGCCAAGTACCTCTTCAGCAGACTTCTGATTTTCTTCTGCTTCTTCCTCTTCGTGGACTCGTCTCTCTCCCCAGATTGCTTCCAACCGGGTAACCCAAAAAGGGAGAAAGACTTGGATTTCTTAGCGAGATGGATATGTTTCGGAGAGTTGTTCCTTACCGAGGGTACGCTGTGGAGGACTTTAGGGCTGCTGTCTTTGATAGGTAATCCGCCGTTGGTTTCGATGGAAGTGTTGGAGGAGCGGGGAGAGAGAGAAGGGTGAGGTATTTGGAGAGGGAGGAGGTGTCCATGGAAGAAGATCTCGTCGGCCGGAGAGAGGTCGATGGCGAAGGAGTTTTTCGGGGTTTTGCAGTTCCATGGAGTTGCGTCGGAAGTGGAGATGGAGTTAGGGTTTGAGGCATGGAGAGAGATTGTGAATGAGAATTCATGGGAGGGGGAGGAGGTGGCGGATGCGGTGGTTAGTGGTGTCTGGTGTTCTTTCAGCTTCTGGTTGTTGTTGTTGTTCTTATCCTGATAGGTTTGTGTGGTGTTTGGAATAGGATCAGAATCCATGGTTGGACTGTGGAAGTTGTGACGAGGAAGAATGAAGGTCTCACCAGCAGTTCATAGAGACAGAATGCAACTGCAAATGATTCATCAATCATGAACAGAGAAAGGTTATATATATATATATATATGACTAAACTCATGTGCGTGCATAATGTCGTCGTTGGTCGTGCGTGAAGTATTACGAGAACATGATCAACCCGACTACTATGATAATACAAGAATAATACAAGTATTAAACACTTTATAAAAATATTATTAATGTAAAACTAAACTTAATTTGACTAAGATAATGAAATAATAAAAATTAAAACTCTTAAATATTTTTAAAAAATTGCTCGAGCGATCGAGATTCCTTTTGATAGTGTTATATACTTCCAATCGCTCGAGCAATTTTTTAAAAATATTTAAGAGTTTTTAATTTTTATTATTTCATTATCTTAGGCAAATTCAATTTAGTTTTACATTAATAATATTTTGATGAAGTGTTCAATGCTTGTACTATTCTTGTATTATTCTAGGAGTTGGGTTGATCATGTTCTCGTAAGACTTCACACACGACCAACGACGGCAACGTGCACACGCGTAGCGCGTGCCAGAGTCTAGTATAACCATTAGGGAAATACACTTAAGTGGATTACAAAAAAATTAGTATAGTTTAGTAGTTAATTATATATATTTATATATATACGCAACACATATCTACATATTATGAAGGTACATCGTTGAGTTTATTCCAATTTTACTATAAACACTTGATTAAAAATATTATTTGAGTTGTAAAACTGAACTTAAATCACCTAATATAACTAAATAAAATTAATTTTGTTTTAAATATTTTTAAAAAATCACTCGAGCAACCAGGAGCCTCTTTAGTAGTGGTTCTTGCTCTTGGTTGCTCGATCAATTTTTTAAAAATATTTGTTACTAAGAATATGATCAAACAAATATATGTTGATATATGATAAAGTTGATATTGCGCATTGTTATGAGTATTTTCACATACCATGTCATAATATCTCATCTCGTATCAACTATCGCTTAATGCCCAACCTCGAGCTAATTTCTATGAGTATTCATACCGACTATTACAAATCTATCATAATAACATCAACTATCGTTTAATACTCGATCTCGAAACTTTTTATGAATAATTTTCACTCATATACCATGTCATACTAACTCATCTCATACCAACTATGGATAATGCCTGACCTTGAACTTTTTATGAGTATTCATACCAACCTCGAACTTTCTATGAGTATTTTCACTCTGACAACATCCGTAGAACTCGTCAATGAATACATTCAATATACTCTTAAGGTATCTTAACACGTTCACTACCATGTCTATAAAATAACGACTATTACAAATCTACCATGACAATATCATGAAATTCCCGCTAATTTGCACACAAACATTAAAATTATATATTTGATCAATATATTTCTTGTTTTGTTACTTTGATATTTTCAGAGTTTATAAAATATGGGTATGTTAAGTTTAATTATATTATATTTTAATTTCAGATATGTTTGTCAAATGTTTAATTCTCATATCAACACCTCAAGCACGATAAATATTTATCATATTTGTTTCTAAGAATATGATCAAAAAACATATATGTCGATATTTGGACAAAATTAAGTATTTTACTTCTGACACCGAACTAGCCTTTCTTTGAGTATTGTACTCCCGACATCCGATCGACATTTCTTTGAGTATTTTACTTTTGAAATCCGACATTTATTTGAGTATTTTACTCCTGACATCTAACCTTTCTTTGAGTGTTTTACTCCCGACATCCCACCGACCTTTGTTTGAGTATTATAGTCCCGACATCCAACCTTTCTTTAAGTATTATACTTTCGACATCCGACCTTTAATTGAGTATTATACTCCCGAAATCCGACCTTTCTTTGAGTTCTATACTACCGACATCCTATCTTTCTTTGAGTATTATACTCGTGACATCCAATCTTTGTTTGAGTATTATACTCTCGACATCCGACTTTTGTCGACATCAGACCTTTGTTTGAGTATTATACTCCCGACATCCAACTTTTTTCGACATCTGGCCATTCTTTGAGCATTATACTCCTGACATCCAACCTTTCTTTGATTATTATACTGCCGACATCCCCTGGATTTGAACCTTGGCGTTGTTATTATCTATAATTTAAGACGCACGTCTTAACCAACTGTCTCATAAGTTCGAACATGTCAGTGAAGACATTTAATATACTATTGAGATCTCTTAACAATCTCACTACCATGTCTATGAAACAACGATAATAAAAAATCTACTGCGACAACAGCAAGAAATTATCAGAAAAATTTACCCCAAAAAATAAAATTAGATATTTGATTAACTTTTTCCTTGTTTGTATTTATTGCTTCACGTGATAGATTATGTATATTCAACATATAAATATAGTCAATTTTGATCGATTTTAATTCTATTTGAATTGTTTAAATTTATAGATGAAATGTATTTTTATAATAACAGTGCTCACAATTCAAAAAATCTTTAACTTATTGGAAAGATTAGAGAATGTTTTGAAGAAAAACAATTTATATAATTAATTGTAGAAACATTAAAAAAATCACAATTACAAAAAAAAAATATGACGACTTGAGCACATAATATACAATTATCATTATCATGTAAAATTGTAAAGTTATATTAAATAACAAATATAATAATTAAATAAAATAAAATTAATTTTAAAAAATCGCATAAATAATAAATGGTATTTCTTCTTCCACTCTAATTTAAATTTCAAGCTTGATTATATTGTACATATTAATTATTTATTGCTTCAAATAATAGATAATGCATACTCGAAATATTAATTCAATCTAAATTTTCTTAGTTGTAGAGATATTATAACTTTTATAAATGATCTAAGTCTTTAGATTCACTGTTATCTTAATGTCCAATAAAGTAAAAATATAATTTCATTTGTTAGCGAAATATAAAAAAATGATGCATGAGAAAAAAGAAAGAGATGGTGATAAAGAAAATAGAATTATCATCTTGTTTAATTTGTAATGTTGCATAAGTGTGTAGCTGGTTAATACATATGTCTTTAAGTTATGAGGTCATAAGTTCGAGTTTTCGTGGAAATATTTTTTATAACCTTTTAAAGAAGACATTTAAATTACCAAAATAGTCATGATAAATATAAACTGATTACATTATTAAAGGGTATTTGTGCTAATTTACAGGTGGCGGTTACAAAAGTCACTTATGTCTTAATAATATAGATATATATTTAATATAAATAGATATAGATCTAAAATACTGGTGCATGAGAAAAAAGAAAGAGACGACGATAAAGAAAATATAAGTATCATATTGTTTAATTTGTAATGTTGCATAAGTGTATAGTTGGTTAATACGTATATCTTCCTGTTTTAAGGTCGTAAGTTCGAGTCTCCGTGGAATTTTTTCTTTATAACCTTTTTGAGAAGACATTTAAATTACCAAAATAGTCATGATAAATATAAAATAATTAGATTATTAAAGTGTATTTGTGTCAATTTACAGGTGACGGTTACAAAAACCACTCATGCCTTAATAATATAGATATATATAATATAAATAGATATAGATATATATCTAAAAAACGGGTGCATGAGAAAAAAGAAAGAGATAGTGATAAAGAAAATAATTATGATATTGTTTAATTTGTAATGTTGTATATGTGTATAGGTCGTTAATACGTATGTCTTCAAGTTATAAGGTCATAATTTCGAGTTTTCCTGGAAATATATTTTTATAACATTTTTGAGAAGACATTTAAATGACCAAAATTGTCATAATAAATATAAACTAATTAGATTATTGAAGTGTATTTGTGTCAATTTACGCGCGACGGTTACAAAAACCACTTATGCCTTAATAATATAGATATACGACTTGTTTGTTTTTGGAAATAAATAAATTGAAAAATATTTACGAATAAACTTTTCCGAGAATTATATAACCTTATTTTCGCCATTTTGTTCAAAGGTTTCGTTTGTAGTACCATTACATTAAGTATGTATATGACGTGGCATTGTATTTTCAGAATAGAATAGTTAATAATTACCCACAAAGATTTAAGGAAACTACTAAATGAAAGTTGACCAGATGGATATGTGTGGACTGTGGTCGGGTCGACATAGATATAACTATGACACATGTTCTTCAAACACGACACATGAAGATTTGAGTATGTAGAATATTAGGCTACCTTTTGCCAACTTTAGATATGCTGTGTCTTAAATTTAATAATTTATCATTTTATTGCATAATTATATTTAATATGACCAATGGACACTTGGTCCAACGGTATCACCTCTTCCTTAGAAGCAAGATGTCACGAGATCGATTCTCGATGTAACCAAGATTGATTATTGGATAACCCAAAAAAAAATATTTAATATGAAATCATGATTCATAAAAATATATTATTCTTTAACATAACACTCAAATACTAGGTAAAAGATATACGAAAAATATTAAATTGGTAAACAATCCGATGAACAACCGTTAGGGTTTAATTTATATAAATACATTATATTTTTACTTTTTATTCATTCAATATTATATTTGTACGCTCACTCGATGAAAATCTCCACTTATTCCATTTTTTAAGTATTTGGATCAACTGATTTTCAAGTATTTTGTTCAACTGACGGTGACTTTGGAAATTAACTCAACGAATTTGCACCCAAATTTAGATATTCTGAAGTCTGAACCACACAGAGCGAATCTCCAAATAGTCAAATACCAACAACTATTCATAGACTTACACGGAGGGGTTAAATACAAAATAGTTACTCGAACTTTGATCATTTTACAGATAGTTATTTCAATTTTGAATTTTTAAAAATACCTGCCTAAATTTTAACACTTGGGTCAATTGCTACCTCGGTTAACTTTTCCGTTAAATATGGACGGAAAATAACGTGTCCGTACATGACTGGTCTCTGATTTGAAAAACTACATAATTTGTTAAAAATACCAAAAAAATCTGTTTTTTTTTTTAAAAATTGGAAACTTTGGAAAAAAAATCATTAATATTTTATTTATTTATTTTGTTTGATATTTTTAATAAAAGTATTAAAAAAAATAATACCAAATAAGAACTTTTCTCTAAAAATTTACCAATTTTTTAAAGATTTTTTTGGTATTTTTTAAAAATTGTTTAATTTTTTAATTTTTGATCAATTATGTATTGTCACACCATTTTTCGTCAATATTTATCAAAAATTAATCAAGATAACTATTTGTATTTTTGTCTTAAATTGAGATAACTGCTTTTTAAAATTAATAGTTGAAGTATCTATTTATAAAACGAACTAAAATTTGGAGATTTTTTTTTCAAAAAGTAGCTACTTTCGAAAAAATATTTGAAAAAGTGTATATCGAAAAAAAATATTTAGGAAAGTATGCATACGCGCGTCGCGCCTATTGCATAATTTTTTTTTTTTTTCGTGAAACACCGGAACCACGTTGATTTTGAGTCTGCTTATGGTTTTTCTCCTAAATAGAAATTGAGAGATAGTCTCTCCAGTAAAGAAGAAAGGAAGTTATAAGAAGTTAAATACTATTTTCCTGTCCTAAATTTTCCAACTTGTTCTGAACAACATCCGCGAGGTAAAACACTGAGACAAAGTTATTTATTCACAAGTTTCTGAATGAGACTTTTCTTCAAATACACTAGCTAGTTTGACATTTTCAGGAATTACTGCTGCAAAAGAGCTCTTTGGGTTTACTTTAGGTTCCTGTCCTAAATTTTCCAACTTGTTCTGAACAACATCCGCGAGGTAAAACACTGAAACAAAGTTGTTTATTCACAAGTTTCTGAATGAGACTTTTCGTCAAATACACTAGCTAGTTTGACATTTTCAGGAATTACTGCTGCAAAATAGCTATTTGGGGTTTCCACTCTTGCCTCTCGGTTGGTTCTCTAAAAATGTGAAGTTTAGATACTAACATTGTTAAAGCATAAGCATAACACATTAACACTAACCAGGCTAGAGAGACGTACATCTCTGACTCAACATCTTCCGAATATCTTGTAAAGCTTCTCCAATGACTATAGCTTTTTATTTGAGTTCTTTTGCAGCAGTAATTCCAAAGAGCTCTTAAAATCAACTAGGAGGAAAACCATAAGCAGACTTAAAATCAACGTTGTTTCCACTTGCATATCCAACAACACCAGCAAGGGTCTTTAGATTTCTCTTGATAGAGAACCAGACGAGGAATTTGGTGAGACTGGCGTAGAGGAATTTGGACATATGAATACTGAGATGAAGCAACGCGTGAGACTATTTCTCAATTTCTATTTAGGACGAAAACCCTATAGTTGGTCTCAATTCTCAACGGCAGACTTATATGGAAGGTTGAGACTGAGAGCGACACATACACCATAATTAAGCTTAGGCCAGTCAGTATCTCCGTTAATTCCTGAGTGGGGTCCAGTACTCTACGGGCTGCCTCACCATAGTTATAATGAGTCATCCTACATTTCAATTGATGATGACCAAAGAGCTCTTTTGCAGCAGTAATTCCTGAAAATGTCAAACTAGCTAGTCTATTTGAAGAAAAGTCTCATTCAGAAACTTGTGAATAAATAACTTTGTCTCAGTGTTTTACCTCGCGGATGTTGTTCAGAACAAGTTGGAAAATTTAGGACAGGGAAAAAATATTTAACTTCTTATAACTTCCTTTCTTCTTTACTGGAGAGACTATCTCTCAATTTCTATTTAGGAGGAAAACAATAAGCAGGCTTAAAATCAACGTGGTTTCTGATAGACCATTGTTTCCACTTGCATATCCAACAACACCAGCCAGGGACTTTAGATTTCTCTTGATAGAGAACCAGCCGAGGAATTTGGTGAGACTAGCGTAGAGGAATTTGGACCTGTGAATACTGGGATAAAACAACGTGTGAGACTATCTCTCAATTTCTATTTAGGAGGAAAACCATAAGCAGACTCAAAATCAACGTGGTTTCTGGTAGACCGGTGTTTTCACGTAGGAAAAATCGCGCCTATTGCCGTAGGCGCACCCCTGGGTCGCGCCTATTGAATAGGCGCAACGTGCGTATGCATCCTTTCCTAAATTTTTTTTTTTCAATCTACACTTTTTTAAATATTTGTTCGAAAGTAGCTACTTTTTGAAAAAAATCAAATTTGGAGAGAGATAGATAAGGTCAGAGTGGGCACTGTCCGAAGCACATTTCATTGAATTGTGGGAACCTTCCTTTGTCAAATCCAACAGCTAATAGACAGACTACTAGATCAGCATATCTAGCTAGAATCACTGCCCCTAGCACAGCAGTTACAGCCTACAGGCTACAGGGGTTAATTTGTGCCCTAACGGCATAATTCTGGAGAAACTTATATTCCAATGAACAAAGAGAAGGGACAAAATGCTGGGAGTGGGTGTGGGAGAGACAGAACCGTAGGATCTGGTAGATATGTTCTTTGAATCTGACGGCAGGAAAAAATGTAAGTGCACTTCAAAATCAACATCTCAATCATTGAGTCATTATTGTAATTTTATTTCTCAATAATATAGGGAAGGAAGGAAAGGCCGGCCATGTCGATTTTCTTGGTTTGCCAATAATATTAAATTGCCCATTATTATAACTATATATGTATGTCTTCCTAAGATGTTGAGTGGGGTTAAAGGATTAAAATTGAGTTAAAACTTAATTATAAGTTAATAAAGTATATTTTAAAGTTGAATTGCAGTATTTTAAAAATTAATATATGTTTTTTTGTAATTTTTAAGATAAAATTAGCTCGCAAATGTCCAAAGAACTAAATTTTAAAGAAAAATATTAAGACCAACATGACAATTTTCAACCTACCTGTGCGTACTGAGTAATGAAAATTGAATGCCTCTTTTGTGTGTAATCTTCTGATAGTATAGTAGAGAACAAGAGTAGCAATTTCACATTACTGTTGGGTAGTGCCTCCACAAAGACAAGACCCATTTGTCTGTCACAGGCGAGAAAGCAACTTTTTTACAAATCCTGCATCTTTGTGGAGGAGATTTGTCTAGTAGAGCTTGGGGTCAAGGGGCAGTGGGTATAAAAGCTAACACAATTAAGCATAGCTTGTTAAACATACCTTCTACTTCTTGTTGAAAACACAAACACCCCAAACTACACAACATATAAAACAGAGTGGATAGTTCAAGTTCATTCCTATTCGTATCCATCAAGAACATGTTACATGCTACCTTACAGAATGGCAAGTTGGTGCAAATACGCGCTTCACTCTGGCACATGTGGAGTGTTGTATCTACCCGTTACTACCATACACACCACATGATTCTGTCTCAATCAGAGCAGACTGTGGTTTTACAACCACAACATACAATACACTTTTCAGAATGCACTCAAAAATAATATCCCTCCCACAAAAAACAAATAAGGAACAAAGAGATTAATGCCTGGAAATAATGAATTGGTGATGTTTCAGCGTCACAAACTATCCAACCTTCTTAAAGGAACATGCGACAAATAACAAATGGACAGATCCAGGTAACATGACCACACACCTTTTGTTTTCTCTTCCAACTGGTGTGCGTTACTTCGGTACTACGACAACAAAAGAGGCGAGGGAGCTGTACCCAGAACCGTTAGCAATGAATTACCTCAGGCTATGCTTCGGTGAAACAGTCAAATTTTCAATGGTCTCTTCTATTCTGATCACGCGAAAAGCAACAAGTCTTCTCTCATCATCTTCCAATTTGAAACTAGGGAACAAACACTACACAGAGAGACGGAGGCCGACCCTTGTTTATGAACCAGAGCTGCCATGCTGAGTTATACGGCTCGTTCAGCCCGACTAAAAAATTGAATTACGATGAAACAAAGACGCATCTTCAACCGAAAGTCGTGTCTTTCGAACAATTGTTAGTTGTTTGCACAGCAAAAGAGATTTTTATGGGGATTGGCTATTCACTTCCGCTGTTAATGCCTAGATCCATCTGAAGAGTGAAACAAAAATCAGGCACATACACCAATTACAAGCACCAAGGACATTGCCTTACATATATATATATATATATGCGCAGAGAGAGAAAGTGAACCTCGTGATGGCCTTTTTCCTTCCATGGCTTCTTTCTTCTCTTGGCAGCTCAAACAAAGGAAAGGGCCATCCCAGGGGCGGAACCTTCCTGGGTTAGGCAGATCTGCATGTATTGATATACCCTCTCCGGGTTTAATTTCGACTTGACAGACTGCACACTTAAACAACCTAAACATGTTGCACAGCGGGTACTTCGTATTTAACCTGCATAGATATGCCCAGCATTTGTTAATCGTCAGAAACTGAACGAAAATCCTTGCTTACTCTTTCTTCTTAGATCATCAAAGGCATTGTCAAACAAGAAACACAAACCTCTCTGAGAGCATCGCGGATCCTTCCTCATACAACTCCTCAACCACAATCGGTTCAACGTATTCTTTCTCTTTGTGAAATGAAGACTCCGATGGCTTCTTACGGAATATAGACTTAAAAAATCCCTTCCCTGGCTTCTTTTGTGGCGGTAAAGAAACAGTAGGCTTCTCTTGTGGCAACACATCAACCACGATGCATGTTGTATCATCTCTAAGTCCCTTAAATTGCACAGATTCCTGTGAAGGAATAGGAAATGTGAGGCATTATTTTGTTTAAACATGAGATCAATATGTGGTGCCAGCCTGATCAGATCAATTACTAGAGGAAATATTTTATCTTTCCAGATATAACTTTAAATAATTACTTTAACAATTTGTTCGGCAGCAGCATCTGGCTGCATCCCACGGCAACATTCGTACGCCTTTTCCGCACTTATAGCATCCCAAACACCATCACTTGAGAGAATAACTCTACCACCGCTAGATGAAAGCTGCACAAAAGAACAATCATGATATTAATTGTAAAATTCAAGAAGAGAAGAGAAGAGATACAACCATAATACAAATTTGAAACACAACTTGCACAAATGTTATTTAAAAATTATTGATTCGGAATAACAAGATCATAATAAAGTCACAAGAAATTCAGTTCATTTAACAGAGTTACATATGGGTTTCTTCCTGATCCAATACACAGAATACAAAACTAGAACAACTAAGTAACTATATTCCCACTTTCCCTTAAATTGAAAGGACAAATGAACTTTATCAGACATGAATTTGCAATAGCGTGGAAAACTTGACCTTTAAACAAAAGAACACATGCTTATATCATAAGGAAAACAAACCTTCACTTGCTTCACATGAGGAACAGGAACAATATACTCGCCAACATCCATGTCTCCAATAGACCTAGAAAGACACAAACCACCGGGCCAGCATCTCAATGGACCAATCTAGAAAAGGAGCAACAAGAGTTAAATCAGCTGGTCCATTGTTTACCCAAATTAAATCAATCTTTTCAAGTGAGAATGAGTGGATTCCTCATTCACTAATCAATGAGAATCCCTCTAAATCGACATGTTTTGGAAAAATCTACTGCTTAGTACTTACTCATTTTTTGAATGGAAGAAGAAACAATCCCATTCCACATCAAGTTTTCAAAATAAATATTCAAATTACTAAGACCGTAAGACGTTGACAGTATTGCACAAGCTCGACATTAACCAGACTTGTCAATCCTAAATCTGCACTAGTAACTGATTTGCTATTTCACGTATCCATCCAATATCAAAACAATCCAGAGATAACCGAAATGCTGAAAAACTGAGGATGTACCTCTGCGCCACCACCAGTATTTAGTCGACCCACTTCACCACCACTTGCAGTAATGCGTTCTCTCCTAATAGAAACAGCAATACAATGAGTAACTACTAACTAGCAATAGAGTAAATGGTTTACACAAGTACCATAAGCATAAAATCAGAAGTTGCACAACATACTCTTCTTCATTGCAGTCAAGTCGATGATCTGCTGATAAATAGTAGATAGTCCCTTCAGCAGACTCAAGGATGCATCGGGAGTCACCAACTGAAGCAACAGTTACGATCCATCCTTCAATTATAACTAGTGTAACAGTAGTTCCCGATGTTTGTGCTGAAATGAAGACAGATTTGATGGAGCCAATTGGAAAGTCAGTATGCTATTATGTACAAGATAAGAGACACAGTATGATAAATCCTTCCAAGAGATTGTCGAAAATTAACATGTCTTTTATTACAACCAGAAACCTAGCCTTATTTATCACATGCATCAGACAAGGTAACAGGATAAGATCCAGACCATCTAATAATCCCAGAAAATTTGCATTTTCAATTGCAGAGAAGTTAAACTTCAATCAGAGAAGTATCTAATAGGATATTTTTCTTTTTCAATCAAATATGCAACGGGTTAATAAGCCTAGTAGTTAAGATCTCTACCTTTTTCTTGGAAATCTTTATCTGTTTTAACGAATCCTGCTACCAGTGCCCTTGGCAATGCAGCCACCCATTCATCTCTATTAAGATCTGAAGGAATAGCAGATAGAACATTGTTGAGAAGATTTTCTTTAGAATATATGGCTGCTGCAGATCCGTTGTGACCATCGAATAACTGCAAATGAGTGACAGAGACCATGATGAAAATCATTGATACAGACGTAAGCAATGCAACAGTCTTATACATGCAGAGTTGTGGTTAGCGCCTGACAGATTAAAGTTCATAAAAATTACAACGAAGGAACTAAGATGATGAAGGTGTCATAGTCGGGAAAGGACAATTCCTTTATCTGATCGATTCATCACCAATAAAAAACTGATCGCATTTATCAAGCCATATAATAAGACTCATTACATCTTTATATTCCTTATGGCCATCCAGGACAGTAGCAAAAATTATAGGCATGAAAGTCATGCTCACTAACAAATTATTCCATTAACACCAAATAGAGAAATTGCAGAAGATCTGTTCATTTCAATAGTAGGGTCTGTAAATGTATATGAATAGATCTTTCTCTCGATATCATCTTGATCGCATCATACCTCATGCCCCAGGTAGTAGTACCATGAACATGGAAAGACAATGTTCTACCATAAGAAGTTAAAACTCTCAAAGAAGCTCAGTTGATGAAAGGTGAAGAGTGAAGAAAGACATACACCAAAAACAGAATATGTCATGATACCATCTCCAATCGCTCGCTGGCGCCCTGTCTTAAGCAAAGTGAAGTCTTCCCCCTTCTTGCTTTGACTGGCTTGACCGTGTACAATCTCCGGCTTATCGGTCTTCTCACTGGCAACTTCTCGCTTCAGCAGAACTGACAATGGCACAGTCTGGTGTTCAGTTCTCGACTTCATTTCTCTATCTTCTTGTCTTTTCAAAAGTAAGCAAATCCCCAGAACTTCTAATCCTCCATTTGCCCGAATTCAGAATGCAACCTGAACCAACAGCGCATAAAACAATCAAACACTTCATCGGAGAAACTTCCTCACGATCGATTGGCAGATTACGATAAATGCAAGCGACACTAACAACGAGGACTCCATCGAGATCTCAGAAATCAACTGAGTACATAACAAGGATAAGCAACACGAATCCGTGGTCAATTTTTACTGAAATTTATACGAGAAGACAACGAAACACCACAATACAGCCAAATCTCTCGTACTGAATCGGAAATCAACGTCAAGAGCATGAGCAGTGATGACGAACAAGTTGGTAGAAATTGAGATGTATGCTAGTAAAAATATGAATCCGAGCGGGAGAGAGGCGATGAATTACAGTGTGAGAGCAACGGAGATTACGCGCGAAAAAGGTGAGAGGGAGGCGCGGAGTGGATTCGGTGTTGCAGTGATCGAAAAACGCGGATCCCGGCATCCTCCAGAAATTCCAGTATAGAGAGAGGGAGATAGAAAGAGTCCAATTGCAGAAGAGAGCACAATTGGAGCTGTCGCCTCAGACTCATCGTGCTGCTTTCATTTTCTCTTCGTTCTCAGGATTTCTTTATTCTGACGTGGCGGGAATCCTAACGGCGCCGTTTCGTTCCATCGCTCGGCTCTTCACTCCGGAGCCAGTGCTGCGGGTCGTTTTTTCCTGTTTGTTGACAATTGAAGTTATCAACATTTTTGTATTTTTAATTATTTACTTGTTTATTAATTAAACTTTATTTTAATTTTTTGTATTTAAGAGTAAATCAAACATTCTCAAGAGTTCATCCACAATTTGTAAGATAAATAGCAAAATAATAAATAAAATACATTTTTTATTATAATTTAATGATATATTAGATGAGCTATTTTGGGGCAGTAATTCCTGAAAATGTCAAACTGGCTAGTGTATTTGAAGAAAAGTCTAATTCAGAAACTTGTGAATAAACAACTTTGTTTCAGTGTTTTACCTCGCGGATGTTGTTCAGAACAAGTTGGAAAATTTAGGACAGGAACCTAAAGTATTTAACTTCTTATAACTTCCTTTCTTCTTTACTGGAGAGACTATCTCTCAATTTTTATTTAGGAGGAAAACCATAAGCAGACTCAAAATCAGATGTTTTTCAAAAAGTAAGCATAGTAGGAAAAAAATTTGAAAAAGCATACATGGAGGAATTTGGTGAGACTAGCGTAGAGGAATTTGGACCTGTGAATACTGGGATAAAGCAACGCGTGAGACTATCTCTCAATTTCTATTTAGGAGGAAAACCAGTGAATTTAACTCATCTCCGCGATTGATCTTCTGTCCTCTTGATCATCTCCGTGGTTTGTTAACAAATTGATCTTCTGTCCTCTTGATCATCTTCGTGGTTTGTTAACAAATTGATCTTCTGTTCTCTTGATCCAAGACCCTTCCTAACCATTGGAAGGGGATCAGCTTTCTTCTGTCCTCACCGTACGACTAACCAATACAATTCAAATTCATGTACGCAATGATCTCCTAAACAGACTTAAAATTAACGTGGTTTCTGATAGACCAGTGTTTTCGCGAAGGGAATTTTTTTTTCTGCAATAGGCGCACCCCAGGGTCGCGCCTATTGCAATAGACGCGTCGCGCGTATACATACTTTCCTAAATTTTTTTTTTCGATATACACTTTTTCAAAAAAAAATTCGAAAGTGAATACTTTCTAAAAAAAAGTCAAATACAGATGATGAACTACCTTATTAAGAAAATACTTCTTGGCCAAAAAAAAATATTAAGAAAATACTTTCTTGTCATTTCAGTTATGTCGTCCAATATTTTTTTAGGAAAAAAAATATTTTTATTTTCCCTAAAATTTTGATTTTATACAATTTTTCTATATATACTAATATTTACTTTATACTAAAAGTCTAACTCGTATCGTTCGGGAGTATTATTTGAAAATGCTCAACATAAAGGAAATTAGTTAAGGGAGATAATAATAGAATGCTAACTCGTATCGTTCTGGATTTTCCACTTATTTATTTATTCGAAAGGCCATTACAAATTTAAAGAAAACATTCTTATTAATTCACATAAACTTATCTAAATAAATTATATTGAAATTATTAAGCATCATTACAATCAAGCGTCTGATAATGACGTGGGTCATAAACGCGTGGATTTGCTGTGATTCTTGAGTCCCAACTCTGCAGTTCATTAATTAATGTAGGATATGTAGAACGTGTAGGGTCTAGTCAAGACATGGCAAAAAGAGAAAACAAACGATGGAATAATAATAATACAATTACAAACAGTAATATTTTCTGTCTACATAAAATTATTTATATATGATACGACAATGACACATAATGGAATCAGACATGATTTAAGGAAATATTAGTAGTTTCTATTTTTGTTATTACGTTAATATTTGGAATTTTGGATTGATGATAATAATTAATATGGATGGATAGATAATAGATTAGGTTGAAGAGGAGTGGGGACGGGACCCACTTAAATCAAACATCGACAGAAGACATCCAACTGGACTGGTTAGTGCCTCAATTCCCGGCGCCAGTCAGCTTTGACTTGGCATACGTCCTTACCACACGATCAGTACTGGCGCGTGACACACTGCACAGCAATAATCAATAACCAAACGCCACCTCTCAATGGCTGATAATTATTTGGCCAAAAAAAAAATAAAAATGGCTGATAATTGTGGGCCTAAGTTAAACTTTTTGCATATTATTTTAGATTATATAAAATTTTACTTCAGTTTTTTTTTTTTAAATAGAGACCAGACTATTAAATTATACAAAATTTAATAAGTTGAATAGTGTAATTTTTGGAATACCCAAACAATTATATAAACGTAAATTTTTTAATTGGCTCATAATCATCTGTATACTATACAGCCTTCCTCTGTTGACCATTTGATTTGCAAATATATAGTAACCTTGTTTGTTTCTTTAAAAATGTGTAGGATTGGGTATTGATAGTGACAGTCCAATAAGGAAAATGACTCGAAGACCCAATAATCATGGAGGGGATGAACCCAGGTTATTCGAACTGGACCGACCTATGCTAAAGTCGATCTGACCCACAATAGAGTGGCCCAAGGTCAAGCCCAAGCCCAAGCTAATATGAACGCCAAAGGTTCCATCGCTGGTCGCCATTCATCACCAAGTCACGAGCTTCTACTGCTCGCCATAGAAGTGCTCGCCCGGAAGAGAGTCTTGCCTCTCTCCTCTAGTCCCACCAACCGTTACTAAAGATATGACCACGATATCCCGCATATCTCGGGCACATATGCACTAAAGATTAGATATGTTAACTACAATATCACGCCATAACCGTAATATCTACTATCCTAATCTTCAACATCACAATATTTACAAAGATATACAGTTATCTTCTACGGTTTGGTCCCTCCTACTCTATAAATACATTTGCTTTACATACATTCATTACGTTTTGAGTTCTATACACACATATACTCATTTAAGTATCGGAGAGGGACTCAAATGCACCCCCTCTGTTGCGATCCCCTTCCTGCAGGTTCACCGGAGCTAAGGCGAGAGCATCTTTCAACCATCCATTGACATTCAATTCACTGCCAAGTCAGCATTCAGGAAATCAAGATCCAACATTTGGTGCCGTCTGTGGGAACGAGTAATACAACCATTCAAACTCGATCCAAAAGTAATCGCCGGAACCAGACCAACGAGCAGTCCTCTGACAACTCTGATTCCGTCGCCGCTTCACCGCTCCACCAAGAACCTGCTAGCCAAGCAACACATTCAAACACTCCCAGCTCTGGCAAAACCCATTCCAGGCGAGCAGCTCTTCATTTACCTGAGCATCAGTGATGTGGCAGCCATCGCCGTTTTAATAAGGGAAGAAGATAATGTCCAGAGTCCAGTGTATTTTGTTAGCAAGATGTTTAATTCTGCAGAAATAAAATATGTCCATATTGAGAAGTATCTCTATGCCTTAGTTATTGCTGCTCGAAAGCTGAGACCTTATTTTCACGCGCACGACATTACAGTCCTCACCAATCAACCTCTCAAAAACTTCCTGCCGAAACCAGATTCTTCAGGAAGAATGGTCAAGTGGGCGATCGAGCTTAGCGAGAAGATCAAATTTGCGCCAAAAACGACCATCAAAGGTCAAGCACTAGCTGATTTTATCGTGGAAAGCACAAGTAATGGTCTAACAGAAGCAGATAGAAGGCCAAGTTCATCAGTAGACAACAGACAAATCTGGGAGCTTTATACAGATGGATCTTCTTCAAGAGAAGGCTCGGGGGCAAGTTTAATTCTCATCCCTCCTGAGGGCGAACCTTTGAAGTATGCGATCGCCCTAACGTTTCAGACGACCAATAATGAAGCAGAATACGAGACTCTTATTACTGGACTCAGGAATGGGTATATCGGCACTCAAGGTAAAAAGCGACTCTGAGCTTATTGTCAATCAAGTCAATGGCACTTATGAGACAAGGGGAAAAGATGAAGACGTACCTCGACATCGCCAAGAAACTCGTCGCAGAAATTCCAAATTTTGCGATTGAGTCTATTCCTCGCCAAGAGAACCAGATGACAGACTCTTTAAGTAAGCTGGTGTTTGGAGGAACTAGAATTCAAGACGTATAGTTCCTGGAAAAAGCCTTATGTTCAGTTCTCGACAACAGAGTAGAAGTCTTCAATATTCAAGGACAGGTCACATGGATGACTCCATTCCAGAATTTTCTGAAAGAGGGAATTCTCCCAGAAGACGAAGGTGAATCCACAAGGATAAGACGACTTTCAACCAGTTACTTGATCATAGACGGAGAACTCTATAGGCGAGGCTACTCGACGCCTTATTTAAGGTGCGTTGCTCATCCCGAAACAGAAAGAGTTCTTCGTGAAGCTCATGAAGAAGTGACAGCCTGCCACGAAGGCGCACGATCATTAACAAGAAAGATCTTCAGACTGGGATACTACTGGCCAACCTTGGGAAAAGATGCGGCTGAATTAACGCAAAGATGCGAGACTTGCCAACAGTTTGCACCACGATCAGGTTGACCGCCAACACTGTTGTCCCCAATTGCAGGTGCCTGACCTTTTGCTCAATGGGGGATGAATATATTGGGTCCTTTTCCAATTAGTACTGGGCAACGCACTCACATCATAGTGGCGATCGACTACTTCACCAAGTGGATAGAGGCAAAAGCTTTGGCTTCTACAACGGAATTTGAAGTGATCAAGTTCCCGAAGATCAACATATTTTCCAGGTTTGGCATTCCCAAGATACTTATTAGCGATAATGGTCCACAATTTGTAGGTAAAGAACTCAAATGGCTCTGCGAAGAATACCATATCGACCATCGGTTCAGTTCAGTGCATCATCCTCAAACGAATGGGCAAGCTGAAGCAGACAACAAAGTTGTTTTAGCAGGACTCAAGAAAAGGGTTCGAGCATTCAAAGGAAATTGGGCAGAGGAGCTGGAAAACGTACTATGGTCTATCCGAACAACGCCTAAGGCAGCCACTGGAGAAACACAATTCAGTTTAGTGTATGGATCAGAAGCAGTAGCACCCGCCGAAATAGCGGTACCTACCCACAGAATCCTACACTTTAATACTGAGACAAACGAAAATGAGCGCAGGACTGACCTCGACTTAGCAGAAGAAAAGAGGTGACAATCAGAAAGAACACAAGCCAAGATGCGACTGGCAACCGCTCGATACTTCAACAGAATAGTCAGCACTCGCCAATTTTTCGTGGGGGAGATGGTTATGAGAATGAATGAATTTACAAGACTGGACAACCAGAATAAACTTTCAGCTAAGTGGGAAGGACCATACAAGGTAGTAGAGATCGCTGCCCTAGGATCTTACTATTTGGAAACCACTGAGGGCAAAAGGTTACCCCGTCCATTCAATTCTGAACATTTAAGGAGATTTTATACATAGTTTGTAATCAAAATGTTATGTCAATAAAAACAAGTCATTCCTTCACAAAGCATGACTACTCGAATCAAATCGAAGAAAAAAGACCTAACGCCAAAAGTTAAGCAAAAGACATGATGACTGAATCACGCATCGAAGAAAAAAGACCTAACGCCAAAAGTTAGGCAAAAAACCTAATGACCGAATCAGGCATCGAAGAAAAAAGACCTAACGCCAAAAGTTAGGCAAAAGACCTGATGACCGAATCAGGCATTGAAGAAAAAAGACATGACGCCAAAAGTCAGGCAAAAGACATAATGACTGAATCAGGCAACAAAGACCTGATATCAAAATTGGGCGAAAGACCTAACGCCAAAGTTAGGCAACAACAAAGACCTGATATCAAAATTGGGCAAAAGACCTGACGCCAAAGTCAGGCGAAAGACCTAACGCCAAAGTTAGGCAACAACAAAGACCTTATATCAAAATTGGGCGAAATACCTGACGTCAAAGTCATGCAAAAGACCTAGCAACAAGGTTAGGCAAAACAAAATATCTGACGCCAAAGTCAGGCAAAAGACCTGTTACCAAAATCAGGCAGGAGTCCTAACGACAAAGACAATCAATCCATCAAGGAAGCTAGCCTCTTATTAGGGCTGTTCATGGGCGGGCCGGTCCTGAAGGCAAGACCGAGACCGAAAATTCGGTCTTGCTTTCTGGAGGACCGAGACCGACCTCGGCCAAAAAAGCCCGACCGAGTCGGTCTTCCTTGACTCGGGCCGGTCTCGGTCCTGGACCGAATATGCCCCCCCAAAAAAAAAAAATTGTCCAAACTCCAAATACAAACATACAAAGTACAAAATACAAATCAACCAAGTAACAAACATACAACAAAGTTCGGTCCTAGACCGAATCTGCCCCCCCCAAAAAAAAAAAACTAAATTTGTCCAAACTCCAAATACAAACATACAAACATACAAAGTACAAAATACAAATCAACCAAGTAACAAACATACAAAGTACAAAATACAAATCAACCAAGTAACAAACATACAACAAAGTTCATTTTCTCCCAACATTACATAAAAGTTACAACAAGTCAACAATACCATACAATAATCAAGATACATTACTGGAATCAAAATTTGCGTAAACCGTAGCCCGTAACCATGTTTCCCTAGTCATCATAATCCAAATTAGACAACGGAAAGGTTTGTGCCAACTCCAATGTCACCTCAGCAGATTCTGCAATTATAAAGAATAGTATAATACAAATATACAATCGACTAGTACAATACAATTGAACTAATTGATGATTTGAGTACAATACAAATATTAAGATAAGTACCTGACTCTTCTTCGGTATCAATGTCAAGTGTTGAACTAGTTGAAGATTTGAGCCAATCACCTGTGCAAATTAGTGCTTCAACCATACCTGCTGATAGTGAGCTCCGAAACTTATCCAACACGCGCCCTCCAGTACTAAAAGCACTTTTAGATGCTACTGTCGAGACTGGAATTGCTAAGACATCTCTTGCAATTGCTGATAAAATGGGATATCGTGCAGCATTCAACTTCCACCAATTTAAAATGTCAAAATCACCTCTAAGAGTCTCGAGATCTTCCCTTAAATACTTCTCTAATTCCAATTTCTCATCACTAATTTCTTGCCGCCCACTTTTACTCAAGAACTTCATATCCAAATAATCCGCGAACGCATTACTAACCTCTGCATGTGAAGTAGTAATTTTGCTGACTGCATTATGATCCTCTGACATAGCTTTTTCTTTCTCAAAATGCGTCTCATACTGCCGATACAAAGACTCCAACGTCAAATTCAATTTGTCTTTCAATTGAGCAGATATTGTTCTATCATAATGATAACACTCGTCAATCATCCATGACACATATATCAATTTACGCCTAGGATCAAGTACAGCAGCTACAAACAACAGCATATTAAGACTCTTCACAGTTCCCCAATATTTGTCATGTTTTTTCTTCATCTTTGCAGCCATGGTAGAAAATCTAGCATCTTGCAAACGTTCACTAATTTGCATTGATATCTTACACACTTCAGTCATGCAATTGTTGCTGGTAGCATAAGAAGAACCAGAAACAAGTAGAGTAGCATCATAGAAAATTCTAAGAAATGGCAAAACTGACTCAGCAAAATCCCAATCTTCATCAGTAGGAACTCCTACACCACTACTAAGTTCCAACACATACTTCGAGTTAGTTTTCCCTTCCAAATATTCAAATGTTTTTCTATACTTGATAGCTGTCTCTAACATATTAAAGGTGGAATTCCACCTTGTTTCAACATCCAAACACAAATTTACTGTCCAAACCAACTTTTCATGTTCAACTGCATCCTTAAACTTCTGTAACCTAGCTGGAGATCCTCTCCAAAATCTAACTGCTGTACGAATTCTACTAATAGATACAGTGATATCTTTTAACCCATCCTTCACAGTAAGATTAAGAACGTGTGCAACACACCTAACGTGAGAAAATTCCCCTTTAAGTATGGTTGTGTTCCATACTTGAAACTTTCTTTTCAGATGGTTAACAAGAACATCATTAGAACTAGCATTATCAACAGTGATAGTAAGCACTTTGTTAATACCCCACATAACCAAACATCTTTCAATAACTACACCCATCGATTCACCGGTGTGGCTAGCAACTTGACAAAAGTTCAAAATTTTCTTATGTAACTTCCAATCACGATCAATATAATGAGCAGTCAAAGACATAAAACACTGATTTTTAATGGAGGTCCATGTATCAGTCGTAAGACAAACCCTTTGTTGTGACACAAGAAAATACTGTGTCAACTTCAATTTCTCTTCATTGTACAAACTAATACAATCCCGTGCAACAGTTAGACGTCCAGGCAATACAACTTTTGGGTTCAAGGATCTTACAAACCTTTTGAAACCCTCCTTCTCAACTAAGTTGAATGGTTTTTCAATCTCAATTATCATCTTCACTAGTTCTTTACGTGTTACTTCGTTATCAAACTTCCATGACGCTTCACTACTAGCAGCAGAGGTAAATGAAAGAGTCTTTTGCTTTTTATCTTGGACTCTATGTGGATTAAGTTTGCATCTTTCAAGATGGTGGTGCAAACCACTAGTTCCTTGAGCACTACTATAAGCAAAATCTTTTCCACAATAGTTGCAAGTAGCTCTACTAGTTGAAGCATTTCTCACAAAATGTTTCCAAACAGAGGACCAAGTTTTACCTCTACTAGTTGCAGCACTTGCAAGTGGTAGACTTGCCGTTTCAGTGATTGCCGGTGCATCTTCTAATGGAGTTGGAGTTGGAGTTGACCCAGCATCACTTGGAGCCGGGTGCGAACTTGGAGCAGCGGATTCACACTCACCCACCAAAGTCATCTACATAATCAACAATTCAGTAAATCAGTTCCATAAATCAGTTCCATAAAGGCATAAATCAGTTTCTTTTTCTAATCTTGTACATTCAACTCTGTATATTCAAGTCAGTTGGATAACAAATTGAAAATACAAGTCTGAGATTTTGGGGCAGTAACCTACTAACAAATTGAAAATACAAGTCAGTTGGAACAGTTCGATCCTGACACTACCGGAACACTATTGATGGATACAAACAGTGAACAGATCAATGTAAAAGAAATATGCAATCACCTTTTATGAAAGAAGATTTTGCAGTTTTGCTGTTGCCGTATTCTCCAGAATTCAAGAACTGCTTACTCGACGAACTGATATTTTCACCAGGCAGTAATCTAACTAACTTATTAAGTATCCAGCTTCATCATTCAGTGTCTTCTGGCATTTAGCTAAATTTGGCAGGACTTCAGCCAATAAATCGTGCCATCCTTCACCAGCATAAAGAGCATAGACCTTCTCATAGGACTTTGCAGCTAGGTCGAAATTTCCATTCCTAAATCATACTGCTGCAATTTCACCATCAAGTACAACTCCGTGCCTTTTCCACCAAGACCGGTGATAATTATCAGCTGCAACTTTAGTTAACTCCAGGTATTTTTGCTGCCATGACAATGTTTTGGAGATTAGTTCTAGGAAAAAGAAATCCAGTCCTTTCAGTGGGGAAAAAGAGACGTCCAAAACAACAGTGTTTAGAAGAAGAAACCATAAGCAAGAGGAAGCTCCAAGCTGTTTACAGTCAAAGCTGATAAAACAAAAAATATCAACAGACCTTGGGTTTCTCCTTTAAGCTTCCTTCCTTTAAGCTTTAAGCTTCCTTTAAACAAAAAACTGAATCAGCGTCTCCCCGCCTAGCGTTTCCTTTAAGCTTCCTTCCTTTTTCTGAAATGAATGTCTGAAATGAATGAAGGCTGAAGCGGCGTTACCTAATGAAGAGTGAAGACTGAATGTTTTAAATTTTAGGGTTTCACTAACTTCGGGCCGGTCCGGGCCTAAACGGGCTTTCGGGAAAAAAGCCCGAGACCGAGACCGAGCCCGACTTTGAAGAAAAAAAACCGCCCGCTCGGTCTCGGTCCTAGTCGGTCTCGGTCCTAGTCGGGCCGGTCTCGGACCGGTCTTGTCGGGAATTCGGTCCTACAGTCTTTTTTGATCACCCCTACCTCTTATAAGTTGGACAAATTTTGGAGAAGTTATCTACTAAGGGTAACAATTCCTCTATGAAGCAAATTATAGAAGATCGGCAAGGAATCTTAAGCGATCACTATGGATGATGAAGCTTTAAGTAACAAGTTCCTTGCGATTAGGCGGACACTCCAAAAAGTTTAAACTTCAATAAGGTAACACGTCTTCAAGCCTAGAAGTCTATACTTTTAAGTCTTAAGATGTTTTCCTTAAGGAGTTTATACTTGGCGAGATAAATGGATAATTCTATAAATGCTTATCATTTTAAGCCTAAAGAAAAGTTCAAAAATCCTAAGGGTCGAGACCCTCATAGAGTGAAGAAAAAGTTGAAGGTGATTATGACTAAGACCTCGGAAGAATCGTCAACACATTCAAAGTCAAATAAAGATAAATGCGTATTATTTTATTGTTTAATTATATATATATATATTAAAATCATCCCTAAAGGCCTAAACTATACCAGTCGGTAGGCTCTGTCCACTATGAATAGAGCTCCTTTTGATGGGATTCCGATATAGTCGGGCTCGGGCCCAAATATGTTTTTGAGAAGGCCCATTTTACTCTAATAACCTAAAATCAGGAAAGGCATTAGTTACTCATTTCAATTCTATGTTCAAGATTGGCAAAAAAAATATATATTCTATGTTCAAGTAAAAACCTTAACTTAAGTACATACATATTGAGAGAGAGAACTATATTGAAGAACGAAAGTCCTTGTTTATATTAATATATGAGTTAAATACCAAATAACTACCCGAACTTTAAACGTTTTATAAATAGATACCCGAACTTTGAATTTTCAATAACGTCTTCCTCACGTAATTTAGCATGAGAACGGGGTCCAGATCCAACAATGCATAATTAAGTCAAACATGAAATTATAATAACTAAGATTGAGTACCATATTGTTAAATATGTAAGTTTGAGCTCTAAAATGCTAAATCTATTAGATTAATTATTAATAGTGCGCCACGCGTCTCCCTGTCTCTCTCTCTCTCTCCAGTTACTTTGGATTAGCAAATTAATAAAATCAAAGGGTGAAGTTTTCTCCGGTGGGTAAAACAAGGGCAAGCAGAAATACGGAGGAGTCAAGCAAGAAGACAGCCCGAGAAGGTTTCCAGGTTTTGATGCGTGGATCTGCAGATCGATCTGACCAAGAAATGACAATCTCGAATCTGTAGAGGTATCTTTGGTCCAATTGCGTATCGCGGTTTCTTGTCGGAGAGGAGGATTGATACATATAGAGTGGAGTATGGTAGTGGTGGGATGAAGCCGGAGATAAAAAATTATGGCGAGGGATTGGACGAATAACGGGAGGGGGAAACTAGGCTGCTCGTACAAGAGAACGACGCTCGTTGTCTGCTCCATCAACATTATCGTTGCTCTCTACGTTCTGCACTCCCTCTACGGTTCTCTTTATATCTACTCGAACGATTCTAACAATGGTAATTCATCTTTCCTTCCTCAGTTCGTGCTTTTGTTATTTGATATTTCCGATCATCTACTGGTGGAATCTAAGTATCCTTGTTTGGATCGCAGTTGCTAAGTATAGCTCTGATCAGATTATGAAAATGGAGGAATCTATACGGATTCGTAAAGCGGCTGAACCGATTCAGCTGTTTGAGCTGGTAATCGCCAATTTTATGAACGTTTATTATGATTCAAATACTTGCACCTGCTACTGTAATGTTTGGATTCGTTGGATTTCTATCAAATTTAAATTGGAAAAGCGAATTGTTATCTGAAGGAACTCTCTATTACCTTCTACAGGTAAATAAGCTGAAGAAGCATCTATATAGTGAAGAAATGGTTGAGTTGCCGCAAACTCTGAAACAGAAGATCGCGGATGAGATTTTGAAGACATTGAAAGGTCTAAATGGTGAAAGGAATGTCACGATTCAACAAGGTAAGTGTCACTCAGATCTGATTCTTCACCAGGCCATAAAATGGATTATAAATTAGAGTTTTGTCAGTTTAGTTTTTATACTGGAAAAGGTTTTGCATTTGACTGCAAGAAAGAGTTGTGATGTAATTCTTCGGTTCTATTGTGTAGCTGAAGCTGTGAAATTTGGAGCCTATCTAGCCGTTTTGTAGTTCATAGTGAAACTTAATCATTAGATATGCATTCGAAGTCGAAGCTTTGGGGATTGGATATTATGGTTACAAAATATTTCCTTTATGATTAGTATTTCCTAAGAATTATTAACTTTTACTCACTGAAGTTTTCGTTTTAAGAGCATATAATTGTGCCATAAATTACTTGTAATTTCCTAAACTTGACCACATCAACATCAATCAATTTTCATCTTTAACTAGAGCTCTATAGGCTTTCAGATGTCGCCGTTCATTTTTCCGTCTTCCATTTCTGTGAAAACATTACTCGCTAAGTAGTAGAGTGGTCAATCAGAGGGATGTTTTAACTCCTAACTATGTTGAAGAAGTATTATATTAGACTCTGTTCTCATTTAACTCCAATTATGCATATGACCTCAATTATGCTGGTTTTGCATGGTTGCATCACTATATCTGATCAATTTGATACCAGAAAATGTCTGTCTTCGGTGTTAGCTGTGCTGTTTGCTTATGGTCATGGATGTTACACAAGAGTAACAGTTTTTTTGAAAAATTATTTTGGGTAAATGTTCTGACTTTAGGTCTGAAAAGTTATCAGTAGTTGAGATAATATAATCTATGAGTATCTTTCTTTACACACTAGAAGTTAAATGAAGGAAAACTTTCGTACAAGTAGCTTGTTTCTTAAGTGGTACTTATTGCTATCTTTCAACAGAATTATTAAGCAAAACCTTTTAAGTTTTTGTCAGGAACTTAACTCAGACCACTATTAACAGCTCCAAGTATGTCAACTCGGCTTCTAAAAAGGAAATTGTATATGCTGAATTCTTTCAGTTTGATAAAAAATGGTTATCATCTTAACTACCATGTCCCCATGCTGTTCTGAAGATGACATATCAACCTAAGGGATTGTCTGTTCCATGGTAAAAAATGTGCCTTAATCACATTTAATGCTAGCAATTAGTGTAAGATTCTACTTGGGTAAATATGGCTAAAGTTTCTGAATTAAATACACTTATTCACTCAGATGGTGGTGGTAAAGTTAGTAATGAATTTCGTGTCCCTTGATTTACATCTTCTCCAAGCTGATCAAAACAATTTTTTATCTATACCTTTCAATTTGCAGAAATTCTTTTTGCACCCTTCTTCTTTTCTCTTTTTGTGTATTATTAATTCTCAACTATGGATTTGTGGTGAACAGAAGCAATTGAAAGTTGGCGTCAGAAAAAACTACAGGAGGCTGAACAACTGACTAGTGGAAACATGACTGTTGAACATTCAAGTTCTATTTTCCTGCCTGAGGAGGCTGGTGTGGCTCAACTCCTGACATTTATTATGCTAATGCTAGTTCTTATGTGATATAAGAGTTGTCCAATTTGAACGTCTGCAGGCTTGCTATGGAAAGCCTTAGGTTCTCACTGGCGTGTCCTGTTAGAAGAGATTGGTCTCTGGATACCAAGTGAAATCATCCACAAGGAACACAATGATAAACCTGAAGGCATAGAAGATCCCGGTAACAACATTCTTTCTTTTCGTTGTTACGACGACGTTTACATTATGATTTTTGTTGCTGGAAAGGGTTGTGGATTGCTTGAATATGCAATTACTGAATCATTGTAATTGTTTAGTTGCTTAAATACTCTCTATTTCATATTGAATCTGAAGTTCATTAAGAAAAGTAGAACAAGCATAAAGCTTAGTATGTTACGGTATAATTAATCCTTGATCAATTTTAACAGTCCGTAGAAGACCATCGTAAATTGTTGATTGTGATGTGCAGAGGAAGAAATTCTAGCAGGGAGACCGCCTCCGCCACAATGCGGTACTGAACTTCACACGGACTATGATGGAGCAGCTGTAAGATGGGGGCTAACACATCATAAGGAAAGTGCAGCAGAATGTTGCCAAGCTTGTTTGGACCACGCTAAGAATGCTAGACCTGGGGAAAAGAAATGTAACATTTGGGTGTATTGCCCGTCTATTATGGGTTGTTATTCTCCCGATATATATGAACACAAGCACCAAGAGTGTTGGCTCAAACACGTAAGCTGCCCCAGTTTCTTTACTTACTGATGATATTGGACTGATTTCATATACTTTTGGACATATATGTGATTTGCATTGGGACAATGCAGGCAGAGCAACCTAAACTGAATTTCAAGGACAACTATTCAGAATCATACAGAAACTCTCATCCAAGGGCGCCATTGATAGTTCCATGGGTCTCGGGTGTGGTTCGACTCTGATAACACGAAAAAGCCAAGAAGTTCCCTAAGGCTCCTCATTTAGGTAAGGAGTCTTAGTGCAATGTACTTGTATATTAAATGATTCATTTTGTCCAACGAATCAGTTAATCCACGAAATGTACTTTGTTGGGTCGAAGATTCAGCACGCCGAGCTACATTGTTTAGTCGTTTCAGTTTTCTGTCTTTGTTCTTGTTTGTGTATCAGATATGTATCATTAGGCGCTGGAAAATGTCTAACCTTACTTGATTTTGATATATTAATTAGACCTAGAAAGAATGATGTTTTACTTTCACGTCGGTTGAGGTGGTTAAGTAATGTCAGCAAGTAGCATATTGGCGGTACGTCGTCTTCCTCAACCATGTCGTTGTTGCATGCACATCTATGTTGCTTGTGAGGTGGGTTGCGTAATCATGGAGTTTCGTTTGCTACAGCTTTGTGTGATATCCTGATGGCAAAAGATAGAAAGATCCATCTGCAAAAGTCGACAAGAAGTCCAATCGTCTCGCATGGTTTTAAAAATAATCCTAATCTGGATTTAATTTAATTTAATCTCAAATAAATAAATAAAAGGAGAAAGGGCTGCTGGAGAACTGATGGAGAGTAGGGTCAACAATAGTGCGGGAAAAAATTCGAAATCATGGTTATAATCGTTATTTTTTTTATATGGGTAACTGTACCATTGTGGTGCATTGCAATTATGGTAATGAATTTTCTACCTGTAATGGTTATGACTATGGTATTTTAGTCATACCATAGTTATAATCATGGTTATTATATAAATATAATAATAATAATTTAATATTAATATATTAATAAATACTAATAACAGAATTATAATTTTTATTTTTAAATTTCACGAATCTATAATTCAAATGTGAACTGTAATTGAATGATATAAATGTTAAATGATATTAGTGTTAATTTTGAATGATATTAATGTTGAATATTTTTATTGTTTGTGACATAACTTTATGTATTTATTAAAAGAACATTTATAATATTCCATTACATTTCACATGGTGGTAATAAATATGTGTATACGGTTAAAATCGTAGTTAATAATCATGGTTATGAATATGACTATAGTATTGAAAATTGTACTCACAATGGTTATGATTATGTTATCCAATTTAAAAATATAGTATAATCATGATATTTAAGATACTCGTATCATACCCTAACCATTGACGACGGTTCTACTCATTAGGTGGAGGGCATAATAGACATTATTGGAGTTGTCGTGTTAAGGGTGAGATAGGTAATTTTATATTCTAATTGAATCTTTATTTTGAGCAAATTGTTACTTGCTAGCTCTGTTTTTTTGTTCCTTACAAATACTAATTGGACATTTGAAATTTGCAAATTGCTAGTTGTATTTTGAAAAATAATGTACTTTATTAGCTCAACTTAAAAAATATATATATCTATTAGCTGACACGTTTATATATCTATTATCATTTAACTTAGTAAATTAGGCATAACTAATAAATTACAACTTACAATTTATTAAAAAATAAACAATTCAATTAATAAATTGTTCAAAAATCTCCAAATTCAATTAGCAAGTAGGTAATTAAGTTTTAAAATTATTATACATATTATCACCTTGATTAACAATCTTGTTACTAGAAGGAGCTTTCAAACGGTGTCGACTATCTTACAATCACCCCAGAAAAATATTCTATCTCATAATCCCCTTTCAAACAAACATCCAATGACCATAATTTTTAAATCAAATCAAACAAAAGGACAAAACCCTAATCTCCAATCTTCAAAGGCGGCAAATACTTTTATAATTTCAATGGTCAACGTTACTACCTCTCCTCTCCATCCTCCTTCCTCCATTATAAACCAAAGACTCTGCTACTCTCCTCGATCACCAATCAGTCCCACTTCCACCATGGAAGTTGCAATACCTTCTTCTCCTCCAAGCATGGACTTCAACTTCAACAGGGCCCGATCCATTGGTTACGTTATAAGTGCTCCCTCCACCCCAAAACGTTTCGGTGAGCTCTACTACTACGGCGCTCCGACAAGCCCTTCTCGCATTGCTGAGCTTCACTTTCATGGTGACCACCTTGATGTCATAGAAGACAGAAAGGAGGACAATTTCGCCTTCGACTTCAATAAAGATCTCGAAAGGTCTTCTCTTTCAGCAGAAGAGCTCTTCCATGGCGGTCAAATCAAACCACAGTTACAAACCCTAGGAAGCTCACAGAGCCCAGGGAAGAAGGAAGACGAGAAATTTAAGGGATGCGAGAGAGGGAGAGAAAGGGTTGCTTCTCTCTCAGGCTCAGGCCGTCGATCCTCCAGGTCACTATCGCCGTTTAGGGGTTCCGAGCGCCTTTGGGAAGACGAAGAATTTTTTTTACAGTCAACAACCTCCGCCCCAAAGCAATCATCTTCTTCTTCTTAGAAGGTTACGAGCTCAGTGTCGAAGAAATGGAAATTGAAGGATTTTCTGCTGTTTAGGAGTGCATCGGAGGGTCGGGGCAGCGATAAGGACCCGTTCAGGAAATACATAAAGAAGAAAGAAGACATGAAGACGGTGGAGGGGTCGATCACGAGGCGGAGGTCAGGGCCGATATCAGCCCACGAGCTGCATTAAACGATGAACAAGGCGGTTTCGAATGACATGAAGAAGAAGACTTTCTTGCCGTACAAGCAAGGGATTCTTGGTAGGCTTGCGTTTAATCCGGCTGTGCATGCCCTAGCCAATGGATTCGGGTCTCTTTACCGTTAGAAACATGTTTGTGTTACAATATAAATTATATTGTCTCTCTTTAGTTATACTTTGGTTTAATTTATTTTGGTAAATCTATATCTATATATCTATATTAATTTGGCTAGAATGTATACAATTATGACAAGTAATATATTTAATACATTTTCTCAGTCCCAATGTTAAATTCATAACTTCGTATTGTTACATGTCAAACATATAATTTTCACGCACATCTGACATATCATGTAACTCACTTTAAAATTCTTCAAACATTACGATTATTTCTCCATATAAGTTACAAAAATTTAATAATTTCTCTCTCTTTCACATGTGCATTTTTTTTTCAAATACTAAATTTTATAATATTATGTTTCATAAAAATCAAGTAAGTGCATATATAAAATTTTGTTATTAAGTTTTATTTATGAGACTAAATTATAATTAATTTTATGTATTGCATTTGTTTTTCTAAATCACTAGTTGCACGTCTAACATTATGTATCCAATTATAATTATGCATGCAATATAAATTTTAACGCATATATAAAATAATATTAATATTATCAGTAATTTCTTAATATTTTTTATATAGTTATTTAGAGATTTATTATTTTAGAAATAATGTCTATTTACTTCATATGTGAAGTTATAATTTTTTATTAGTTTTTTGTATTGAAATACTAAAATTGATAGTATTATATACTTTAAAACAAAAATCAATTAAGTGCACATATTAAAGTTTTTTATTAAAATGTATTGCTAAGACTAAATTATAAGTATTTTTTTTTATTATAAATTAATAGTTCCATGTCTTTTTTTTGTCATCATAATAGTTTCATGTCTAATATTATGTACTCTATCATATTTATGCACGGCAATATAAATTTAATACATGAAGAACAAATATTCATATCATTATTATATTTTCTTAATATATTTTTTTTTATAGTTTTGTAGGGATTTATTTTTAGAGTCGACTAATTTTACAATTAGATAAATATTGAACACAGCTGACTAGCACTATTTGTATTGTAGATAAAAATACTTTCAACATTATAACTATGTGATTTTTTAAAGTTAAAAGTATTAATTAGCAACATGTCAATAATTATTAATATTTATTTTTATTATCGACTTATGTAAATTATTAATAATTATTCGTATAGTGAAAATACAAATGCGCACACTTATTATTAAAATAATAATATATTTACTAATAATTTTAACACTTTGTTAAATGCAATTCAAATATTAAAGTTAAATTTAACATAGTAATTAGCATTACATAAATGATTATTGATATTTATTTTTATCAACTTATGTACTTTTCAATTATTTTTATGAAAAAATACAATTAATCCCTTATGTTTTATACTATTCTGGGTATATTGGAAATATAAGTGTAATTACTATTAAAATAATATTTTTACTATTTTATTAATAATTTCTAAAATGTAATTTATTTTATAATATAATAAGGATTAATAATAGATTAACTAACTAATATATTATTAGTAATTATATAAAAAAATACACATCGTGCAAAAGGTGAACTAGATTTCTAGTGTATTAGTATTCCAACAAGTGTACAAAAACGTGAGAGTTAAGAATTAGACGAGTTCATAACTTAAAATAGTCTCTTACGTCTAAACAAAAAGAAAAAGAAAAAAAGAACAAAAAAAAGAAGTGGCGTCCAAACAAAAGAATAATACATAGCAGACCGTTTGTCAAACTTCTAGAAGCGATACAGTGATTGATTAATTGTAGCCATCCAACCTAGACGGCTCTGCGTCTAATTTTCTTTATATAAACTAATCTATGAAAAGATAATATAGAAAACGATTTTTTTCGAAAACGGTTTACTTTCGAAAAAATATTTGAAAAAGTGTATATCGATTTTTTTTTTTTAGGAAAGTATGTATACGCGCGTCGCGCCTATTGAATAGGCGCATCCCAGGGGTGCGCCTATTGAATAGGCGCATCCCAGGGGTGCGCCTATTGCCCCAAACTTTTTTTTTCTCGCAAAAACACCTGTCTATCAGAAATCACGTTGATTTTAAGTCTGCTTAGGAGATCATTGCGTACATGAATTTGAATTGTATTGGTTAGTCGTACGGTGAGGACAGAAGAAAGCTGATCCCCTTCCAATGGTTAGGAAGGGTCTTGGATCAAGAGGACAGAAGATAAATTTGTTAACAAAAGGGTATTGGATCAAGAGGACAGAAGATAAATTTGTTAATAAAAGGGTCTTGGATCAAGAGGACAGAAGATCAATTTGTTAACAAACCACGGAGATGATCAAGAAGACAGAAGATCAATCGCGGAGATGAGTCAAATTCACTGGGTTTCCTCCTAAATAGAAATTGAGAGATAGTCTCACGCGTTGCTTTATCCCAGTATTCACAGGTCCAAATTCCTCTACGCTAGTCTCACCAAATTCCTCCATGTATGCTTTTTCAAATTTTTTTCCTACTGCGCTTACTTTTTGAAAAACATCTGATTTTGAGCCTGCTTATGGTTTTCCTCCTAAATAGAAATTGAGAGATAGTCTCTCCAGTAAAGAAGAAAGGAAGTTATAAGAAGTTAAATACTTTAGGTTCCTGTCCTAAATTTTCCAACTTGTTCACAAGTTTCTGAATTAGATTTTTCTTCAGATACACTAGCTAGTTTGACATTTTCAGGAATTACTCCTGCAAAAGAGCTCTTTGCAGAAGTATCAGAATGAGACTTTTCTTCAAATACACTAGCTAGTTTGACATTTCCAGGAGGAACACCATTTCTTCTTATAACTTCCTTTCTTCTTTAATGGAGAGACTATCTCTCAATTTCTATTTAGGAGGAAAACCATAAGCAGACTTGAACTCAGATAAAAAGCTATAGTCATTGGAGAAGCTTTACAAGATATTCAGAAGATGTTGAGTCAGAGATGTACGTCTCTCTAGCCTGGTTAGTGTTAATGTGTTATGCTTATGCTTTAACAATGTTAGTATCTAAACTTCACATTTTTAGAGAACCAGCCGAGAGGCAAGAGTGAAAACCCCAAAGAGTTATTTTGGAGTAGTAATTCCTGAAAATGTCTAATTCAGAAACTTGTGAATAAACAACTTTGTTTCATTGTTGTTCAGAACAAGTTGGAAAATTTGGAGGAAAACCTGTGAATACTGGGATAAAGCAACGCGTGAGACTATCTCTCAATTTCTATTTAGGAGGAAAACCATAAGCAGACTTAAAATCAACGTGGTTTCTGATAGATCAGTGTTTTTGCGGAAAAAAAAAAGTTTGGGCAATAGGCGCACCTCTGAGGCGCGCCTATTGCAATAGGCGCACCCCTGGGATGCGCCTATACATACTTTCCTAAAAAAAAAAATTCGATATACACTTTTTCAAATATTTTTTCGAAAGTAAACAGTTTTTGAAAAAACTCATAGAAAACAAATAATAAAATTAGTATGTTCAATACATACTTAAATATATATATAATATATGTTCTATAACCTTTTAAGCAACGAGATTCAACGAACCGTCGAGACTTAATTTCTCTTAGTAACGGAAACGTGTCATCACATTCAAGATTCAACCCACAAACTAATTAATATATATATATATATATATATATATATATATATATATGTGTGTGTGTGTAATATTATATTCGCTTAAACAAATTCTGGGTTCAGTTCAACCCAGAATCTATAGAATCTGGGTTGAAATGAACCCAGAATCATCGATTCTGGTAGGGGTGAGCAAAAAAGACTGGTTGGACCGAAATCGGCCCGAGATCGGCCCGAGACCGAGCAGACGGGTTTTTTCCTCTAAAGTCGGGCTCGGGTTCGGGATTTTCCCCGAAATTCCCGATTCGGACCGGACTGACCCGAGTTGCCTAAAAACCTAATACATAATACTATACAAGTATAGTAGTATACAGCAACTCACAAAGTCTCCATGTGTGTTTGGATTGTATGTTCTATATTTATAATGTGTGTTTGAATTGTATGTTTGATACTTGATTTATTGTGTTTGTATGTTCTAAATTTGGTGAAAATTCGGACAAAAAAGTGAATTTTTTTTTTGGACTGAAATTTCGGTAATGGACCGAGACCGGCCCGAGTCAAGCAAGACTGACTCGGGCGGGCTTTTTATACCAAAGTCGGTCTCGGTCTCGGTTTCGGTCCTCCAAAGGTGAAGACCGAAATTTCGGGCTCGGTCTTGCCAAAAAACCCGGCCCGGACCGCCCAAGCTCACCCCTAGATTCTGGGTTCAAACTCAACCACAAACACAATCGTTGCTAAAATCAACATTAAACATAATCTTCAACAGAGCATAACATAACTAACAATTCAGTTTAACATAACTAACACTCAACAATCAATTCAGTTTTATTGGAACTAACAGCATAACATAATTAAAAACCATAACGTAATCAAAAATCAGAAACAAAAAGAAGGGACTAACATGTTTTCGAACTACGACCGCACTGGAGCTGAAGAACAAGAACGATTGAATGCAGACGGATTTGGATTCGACGGACAGGCTGAAGAACAGGACAGGATTCGAAGGAGGAACAATCAAACCAGAAGCTGCGCTTAAACGAAGGACGGGACAACGTGGTCGGTGGAATTGAATGGAGCAGATGGAGAATTGAATTGGCAGGTGGTTGGCGAATTGAAGACAATTGAAGACGCAGCTTGAAAACGCAGACAGGGGAGTAGGGGCACGCTGATTCTGGACAGCTTCATTCCTTCATTAGGGCAGCAGAGGCACACTCGGGAATTCGAGAAATAGTGGAGGTCATAATCGTCATTCGGTCATCAAATCTGAATTCCAAGCCTTCTTGGCTTAGGAATTCCGAGGTTTTCACCCGAAAAACCTAAGCCCACCCCGCCTGGAATACATAAGCAAGGAATCAGCAATTCCATGAAAAGAACATGGGCTTACGGAATCTGTAAGTACAAATCCTTGAGAATTCCATGAGAAGAACGCGTCATTAAAGATGTTGGGAGTATATGAGTGGAACGAAGATCTGGTCTTCTGGTGGTTGTTGATTCGGTTAATAATGGACGGACGGACCATGCACTTAGGGCCACAAACCCATCCGAGGTTGCTCGTAGCCCAAAATTAAATATTACACCACATTTTTTTATTCGAACCACGTTATATATATAAAATATATGTGCTAAGATTTATTCTAAAGTATACGGAATGTATTTATTTATAAATTTAAATTTGTGAAAAAAATTGACTAATAGTTGAATTACAAGAGAGTACACGTTTGACTCACAAAGAGACAGTATAATTAGAGGTGACAATTTATGACACGACACAATTAAACGATCTGCAATTTACATGTTTAGACACGACACGATTACTAAGCGTGTCTAAACAACTCTTATACGTTTAGACACAATTAATAATCGTGTATAAACACATCTAACATGCAAATACACGGCAAACACACGTTTAGACACTATTAATTAATATACTAGTTCTAATTAGAATTGATTATTAAAAAAACATTCAAATTTTAGTCTTACTTAGAACTTTTTAATTCATTATTATTTATAATTTCATGTTCAATATTCAATAAAATAACTAAAATTTGAGTACTACTTTTTTGTAATTAACCATTTTCCGAATAAGGTCATTTCTATAAATCCTCAATGTTGAAATATTGAAATATCTATTTATTTTTAATATTGAAGTTTGAAGACCTTATTTTTTATATATGAATTTGTGTATATATCTGCTTTAAAACGTATATGAGTTTGACTTTAACGAATCTCGTGTCTAAACAACTGTATCCGTTTAGGCACGATTAACGACTTATACGTTTAGACACGAAACATGTTTAAACACATTTAAGATTTATCTGTTTATATACGAGATATGTTTAGACACGACACGATTAATGACACGACACGATTAGACACGACACGACACGATTGTCACCCCTAAGTATAATATTGTAATTAATGACTTCTAACATTAATTAATTACTAGTTTCTTTAACTATAAAACATTTCACCTTCCCTAACCATCTCATTGTCGAATAGGACATGCAAGAATGTTGCGCCACAAATCTAGAAAAAAGAGGACAAGATTCCCTTCATACTCTCCATCTGCAATTATTATCCATATTGTTATTATTGAGAGTGGATGGGACAGAATCTTTACAAAACATCGAACATGGTTGGATTGGACATGTTCAGCCTAAGTATGGACTACTTTCTAAAATCCAATGAAATTAGAATTCTTGTATCTCGATTTACATTTGAAATTACTCCGTTGATTACCTATCCTTATTTCCTAGTTGTTGGTTGACCCTAACCCTACCTATGAAACATCATGTGCCCTGTCCCATATCATGGTCGGACTTGTAAGACAATATGAAACCCATTCGCACTCGTGTCCCAACCCCCCATTAATTAGGTGAAAGAGTTTGGAAATTGCATAAAGGTAAGTAAAAGATTTTTTTTTGGCCAAGATAAGTAAAAGATCAGGCACATGGCTGAAGCCAACCATACCACTCCCTTTGCTTTGCCATTCCCCCACAAATTGAAGTTGTGGTCCTCTCTTTCCTTTACCATCTTATCACCTTTAAACCATCTTCCTTTTTTCATCAATAAACTTGGTCACATCATACTTTAGCTCTACTCCACTTTCCGATCCCTTTAACAAACTAGATTACATGGATATATGCAAACATGTATAGGTTTGTATTTAGTTTGATTCTTGGTCTACCTAACTTACATAACAATGTATATAAATTAGTTGAGTTTTTACTATAGTTTGAATGTATATTACATTTTTCAAACATATAGAGTTATAATTTCGTGTATGTTCACTCGAAGAATAAATATAATTTGCAAGAAAAGGGTTTGACAAAATTCTATTCAAATTTAAGAGCAATATCACTAGGGTCATCAACTGTGCTATGAAAAACTCATAAACATTGTTATAACTGTACCATTATAGTGTGGTGCGGTTATGGTGATGAATTATCTACTCATAATAGTTATGATTATGGTATTTGAATTATACCCATGTTTATTATATAAATATATAAATTATTTATTATTAATAAACTAATATATACTAAATATAATTGAAGTTGTTGTTATTATTAATATACTAATGATGTTAATGTTTTATATGTTCTAATGTTGAATTTTAATGTTAGGTGATGTGAATGTTAAAGTTGAATGATATTAGTGTTAATGTTGAATGATGTTAGTGTTATATATTTTTATTGTTGGTAATATAGATTTATGTATTTTTTAAAATAAGATTGGTCTTTTATTATATTACATGTGTGGAATGAATATGGGTATACAGGTAAAACCGTGGTTAATAACCACGATTATTTTAATGATTATGGTATTGAAAATTGTACCCGTCACTACGGGAGAAGTAGTGATTAACGACTAAAAAATGAATTTTTAACGGTTCATTAATTGAGCCGTTAAATTATCACGTCTCAACAAAAGTTGAGTCGTGGAGCGATGTGTCGGGAGAATTGTAACGACTCAATATATAATGAGTCGTGATAATTACCGGCTCAAATGGAAAGTGACGCCAAAATAATTATGGCGACACTTTCCATTGAGCCGCGAAAAGTATTTATTTTTTTTTAAATTCTTTTTTTTCACGGCTCATTATATTGAAAAATATTTCCATTTAAAAAAAATGTCTTAAACACATATAAGAAACGCCACCGGATGCTCCACCCGGATATGTCCACCCAGATTCGGTCTCCTTCGCTTTTGTAGCTAACTCAGGACCTCCGACAGTGACGTCAACTGCTCCGAACGTACCCAAACACAAGATGCAGCCACAACCGGTGATTAAGTACATGGAGTGTCTTCAGAACCATGCCGCCAGCGTTGGAGGAAGCGTTTTCGATGGTTGCGGGGAGTTCATGCCCGTAGGAGAGGAGGGCACGCTGGAAGCCCTCATGTGCGCTGCATGTGACTGCCACCGCAAGGAGACCGATGGTGGCGGGGAAGGTAACCAGTACAATGGATACAAGCGAAACCTCCCATCTCTCCAGCTCCCCGCTCCTCCAGCCCTCCCATCTCCTTCTTTCCACTACCCCCACTACACGTGGCCGTACTCCTCCCTCAGCATCGACTCCCTCAGCTGGTACCGAATCCTCCAGCGAGGACCTTAATCTGTTCGGAACCCCTACCGATGCACCATCCAGCGGCGGTGGGTACTTCGCTGAGAGCCTTCCTCGAACAGTATTCACGCCACTCTTCATGCGTTGAGAGCTTTCGACGAGGGAGGAGAAGTCTGTGTTGTCTTCTTCGAGGTTCCCATCCCGGGTTTAGGCGAGGCGGGCTTACGCGGTGAGGGGAGTCGAGTCGGGCTAATGGAGATGGATGGTCAGCGGGCGTAGGCAGCGGACAATGTAGAAGAATAACGAAAATGCAGTGGACGTAGAGGTGTGAAGTGCAGTTCAACGGACGTGATGGAGCCATGGAGGTGAAAGTGTAGTGGACGTGAAAGTGAAAGGTGAGTGGGTGACACATATGAGGTGAGCGGGATGAAGTGTGAGCGGGAATACTTTGAAAATTTTGAATTTTTTCTCATGTCTGAAAAAAAAGAGCTGTGAAAATTATTATTTTTGTTAAAAAAATTAGCGGCTTTGACATTTGAGTCATGTTTTTTTTATTTTTTAAAATATATTGGCGGCCCATCCAAAATTGAGTCGTGAAAAAATAAGTACATTGTTCACGTCACTTGAAATTGAACCGTGAATAATGAGAAAAAGCTCACGGCACACTAGGTTGAGCTGTAAAAAAAACTAACAGCTCAATTATTATTGAGCCGTGAAAAACTCGCAAAATTAATTATTCACAACTCAATTAAGTAACATCCGTCGTTATGAGCCGTTAATCACTACTTCTTACGTAGTGTGTAATGGTTATGATTATGGTATGTGATTTAAAAATATGGTATAATTATGGTATTTGTCATACCCGTACCATAACCTAACTATCGACAACCCTAAATATGACTTGATCCCACAAGTCCATGAATCTACCTCTTAAGCAATGCATCTAGTGGGTCTTTCTTCAATGGTGAAAAGAAGCAATGCATAAGTAAACACCTCAACACACCATTCACTCAAGGTGATTAAATTGAAAACATCTACAATTTTTAGGATGAAAATGACAGTATAAAAAGTTGAAGGTGATAACTGACAGCTACTACATAATGACTTTGCTCTTGCGCAATAGGATGTAAATCCTGCGCGGAGTTTATTTTCATCGTGTGATTTTTCTGTTCAATAGGTGAGAATACTCACACACATTTAATTAGCAACATACTCATAAAGTTTACTCGAAAAATTATGAATGAATAATAAATCATGTTTATGATATAACTAACCGTCTAATGCCAATAACACTTTTTTTTTGTAAGTTTTCATTAATTTCTGTTACAAATCTATAGAATTATGTTTTATTATAGAAAATAATTTAAGACCACGTATGTCAAAGATGTGTAAATGATTGTGACAGCCAAAGTGACTAGCCAACTTCTCAACCTCTTTCTTCTATTTTCTCTAGACCTCTTCCCCAATCTCGATCTATGTGTTTATATATAGGTTATAATTATACACAGAATAATAGTAATAATAGCTAGTTTGGAAGCCTATCCAATCCATCATTTCCCTCACGCACACAACCCTTTTTCAACCATGCCGTCGGTGCACTCTAGTCCGTACTACCACATGGACAACCCAGCAATCATATCCCTCCTCCGTCACGCTCCGGGAGGCAACACCACCGCAACCAGCACCACCAACACCGAGAAACGCCCTTCAAAGTCCTCTTCCTCCGGCAGCGGCGGTTTACTTCGTATATTTAAACTACTCCCGATGCTCACGACGGGCTGCAAGATGGTCGCGCTTCTGGCTCGGCCTCGGAAGCCTCTCCTGAGGGACGCAGCCTCCACCACAGGAACTATCTTTGGCTACCGGAAGGGCCGACTGGTGCTTGCAATTCAGGAGGACCCACACTGTCCTCCGGTGTTCGTGCTGGAGCTGCCCATCCTCACGGGTGCGTTCCACAAGGAGATGGCCTCCGATATTGTAAGAATCGCCCTTGAGAGCGAGACACGAACCCACCGGCGGCGGGTCATGGAGGAGTACGTGTGGGCAGTGTACTGCAACGGCCGCAAAATCGGTTATTCGATCAGGAGGAAGCAGATGACTGAGGACGAGGCTTACGTCATGCAGCTCCTTAGAGGTGTCAGCATGGGCGCAGGGGTGCTGCCTTGTCCGCCCTCCGAGAAGGACAGCTCAGACGGTGAGCTGACCTACATGCGGGCTCGGTTTGACCGCGTGGTCGGCTCTAAGGACTCGGAAGCCCTCTACATGATAAACCCCGAGGGCGGGCAGGGACCTGAGTTTAGTATTTTCTTTGTAAGGGTTCGATGATTGGTTTACTAACTATAGTGAAGATATACATACAAAGTTCAAATGTGTATGTATAACTGATTATATCATGCATGGAGGACTAGGAATATATTGTGTTTACCTGCTTACTTTCCTTCAGTTTCTACTATGGTTTATTGAGTGGGGTTTGATGTGAGTTTTACAGGAAGTAAAACATATTTTTGTTGATTTATATATTTATTGGCATATTAGTGTTAGTATGCGGCCAGTAAAAAATATGCTTATAATTTTTGAATACTTATATATTATCATGTGGAGTTCATATACATATGTAAGACTAGTGATGGTTAGGGTATTATACACTATACCATATTTTCAAACCACATATCATAATTATTATATGTACAATTTTTAATATCATAACCTTTAAAATAACTGGGGTTATGGTTTTACCTGTGTATCCATATTTATTACACATGTAATATAATAAAAAACTAAAATTTTATTTAAAAAAATACATAAATCTATATTGTCAACAATAAAAATATATAAAATTAAAACCATGATTATTTATTACATGTATGTACAGTAACTTTCATTATTTAGTATATATTAGTTTATTAATAATAAATAATTATTATATTTATATAATAACCATGAGTATAACTAAAATACCATAACAGGTAGAAAATTCATCACTATAACCGCATCCCACTATAATGATATGGTTAATCATATTAAAATTAAAGTAACAGTCATAATTGAGGATTTTTCACCGTAGCATTGCCGATCATATACGAATTTTTTCAAAACGTAAACATTTAAAAGAAAAGAAAAGTATATATAAAAAAAAATTATTTAGCAAACTATGCATAAGCGCTACTACAAGTAGCGTTTAATTTTGTTTTACAAAAAACGTTACTCGGGTTAGCGTTCGCTATCACTTACTTGCGTTATTTTTTTCCTCCCTTTTTAGAAGACTCGATCTTTAATTAAAAATAAAATTATGTATCTATTGAAAAAAATAAAAAAATTATAGAACATAGATATTTTAATTGCAATTCAAATGATGCAAAAATAATATTAAATTTGTACTTACAGATTGACTGTACGCTCTGCCGTAAGTTGAGATATGAAAATTTAACTTAAACAAATACAACTCAGACACTGTAAGTCCAAACTCACCACGGTGAACGTCATTTATGTCGTAATTCAATTATCTACATAGGATAATTATTTGGATTAGAAATAGAGTGATTTTTTAACATCGTTTGTTTTATAATTTGACTCAAATGATTAAATGCATTAGGTGATAAATTTAATTATACACTTACTCAAAAAAAAATCCAAAACATTACAGTTCGTGTATAATTTAAATACTAATTAAATGACACTAACTAGGCGTTAATTTTTTACTATTAGACTGACCGTATAATACGACACGTAAAAAACTCTATATAGATACAAAAAAATCTAAACAGTGATTTCACTGTTTAAACAGTACAACACTATTTATATTTGTTTGTATCGTATGTAGAGTTTTTTACGTGTCGTATTATACGACCACTCTAAAAGTCAAAAAATAATATTTAGTTAGTGTCATTTAATTCGTAATTAAATTATACACGAACTGTAATGTTTTGGATTTTTTTGAGTAAGTATATAATTAAATTTATCACCTAATGCATTTTATCATTTAGGTCAAATTATAAAACAAACGATGTTAGGTTAAAAAATCACTATATTTCTAATAAAAAAAATCACCCTATGTAGGTAATTAAATTACGACATGAATGACGTTCACCGTGATGAGTTTGGACTTACAGGGTCTGAGATATATTTGTTTAAGTCAAATTTTCATATTTCAACTTACGGCAGAGCGTATAGTCAATCCGTAAGTCCAAATTTAATATTTTTTTGCATCATTTGAATCGCAATTAAAATATCTACGTGCTATAATTTTTTTAAAAAAATTCAATAGATACATAGTTTTATTTTTAATTAAAGATCGAGTCGTCAAAAAGGAAGAAAACTGTTGGAAATTGATGTACAAAACATGCAATCGATTAAGGTACAACATAACACATAATTAAGTTACCTCCCTGAACGATTGCCTTAACGGAAGCGGAAGCGGATCTGCCTGAGGTTGGGATCACGGTTTGTCGGACGGGAGGACACGCCACGGTTTTGACGGGCAATGGCCTATAATACCACAGCTACTCACCTCTATCTAAACTGTAGGGCGGCAGGGCATCACTGTCATCATCAGACATCAGGTTTTCCAAACCCTGAGCACCCCTTTATATACTGATATATAGAGGGATAGGTTTTAAGGCCAGATACACAACTGGGCTTATGTAAATGGGCTCCCACTTATGGGCGACCCATTATCCTAAAACCAACATCTCCCACTCGCACAAAGTGGGGGGGGCGCTCATTCATCAAGCCAGCACCAAGAGAACGAATCTCATTATACAGTAAAGTCACATACGAGGAGGCAGCCGTGCGACCGACAGACACAACGAGCAAAGTGCTACGCACCGGTTAAGAATACGTAGCGACCCGCGGATCCCACACCAGCAGTGGAAATGTGCCCTGCACCCTTGGTCATGTAATCTTTCTCCAGGTCTGACCGCACAAGGATCTTTCAGACCTATATATGTATTGCGCCCACAACCGCAGCCGATGCCGCGGTTGGTGGCCACCTAGTGGACACAATATCGAGAAGATCCCATAATAACCATCCTCTTCCCACAAAACCATCGGCACAATTCAACTCGCTTTTCTAGAACCGGGACCCGGGCGGAATACGTCGAAGGCCCATCGAGCACGGACTAAGATAGCAAACACTGAACTGAACCTCAAGTCTCTGTTCAGAGTACTGAGGGTACGTACGCGGCTCTTACACAAAGAGCTCTGGGTCTCACACGACTCCGAGTTAAGATCACATCTCGGGTCATACCCATGGTCGTATTTGGGTGCGCCGCGGTATGGAACGCGCGCTACAGCATATCTCCTCTCCCATGGAGCATATGTCCATATGCTGTACAGATGTCCATCAGGCACACAAAGTACACGAACCAAAAGTCACAAAGACTCCCATCCAACCCCTGAGTGGATTGACAGACCATAATCTGTCGTAGTGCGAAATCAGATAGTTCCAGACACAAAGTCTTTTCCGGTCATCCCAACAGACTTCCAGAACTAAAAACTATCACCAGCCTCACCTAGCCACAAAGGCATAGAAGCTATCACCCGTGTGAGAGGGCGATCTAATCCACTTTGACATATGTCAATAAACAATCACAGTAAGAACACACAAAACACTCAAACTGCGAAAACATGCATACTCAAATATAATTCAAGTTAAAGAACATTGTATGGGAAATAAAAGCAATGAAGTACATCAACTAAGTCTACACAGTCCTAGAGACTACACATGCCTCACTAAAGACTACCTCTTCAAGGTCGGAGAGACGGTCCACAACCATCTCATCCGTAGACAAGTACTTCAAACTCATCACCTTGTGTCTAACCACGTCTCTAACATAGTTTTCGCTTGATATCTACTTGCTATGACTTGTTATGATACTTGGGTTTCTATATCACGGAGATTGCGACTCCAATGACTCAGCAATCAATCCGGAAGTCTCTTCAGCCATACAACCAACTAAGTGGTCCACACAAGACCTACAAATTTGGCTTCAATGGCGATTAACACAATGCATGGTGGATTTTCTCTCATCAAAGTCACCACCATAGCCCGCATCGTTATACCTAGTCATCCACAGATTCTCGCATCTCTAGCAAGTCTCTAGCAGAGAGCATGACGATGCCCTTAAGATATCACATGATCCTATTTACTGCCTACCATTTCTTCAATCCGGGTTCAGCTTGGTACCTATATACCATGCCGACTGCATGTCAAATATCAAGCCGAGTACACACTATTGCGCACATCAGGCTTCCGACTGCACTTAGCTACATAATTTATTTATCTGGTCCATATATCCATTTTGAGAGGTTGATCAACGTAAACTGGAGTTTCAATTGGTTCGCAGTTACTCTTGTTGAACATTTTCAACACTTTGTTTATGTAGCTTTCCTGTGAAAGCCACAACTGCATCCTACAGCGTTCTCTCGAGATCTAAATCCCAAAGATGTGCGCCGCCTCACCCATGTCCTTCATCCCAAACAGAGAAGACAATCATACCTTTATCTGTGTGAGGAACTCCAAGCTATTTACAGCTATGAGTATGTCATCTACATATAGAATCATAAACACAAAGTTCGGTCTAGACCCTTTTGGTGTACACGCAATGATTCTCATCCTTCAAGAGAAAACCATTTTCCACGAACAAATCATGAAATCTGTGATACCACTGCATAGCGAACTGTTTCAGACCATAGATCAATTTGTGAAGTTTGCACACTAAGTGCTCATGGTCTTTCTGCACAAAGCATTCAGACTGCTCCATATAGATCTCTTCTTCTAACTCACCATTGAGGAAGACGGTCTTAACATCTATCTAGTGCAGTTCCAAATCTAGACTCACTCCAATAGCCATAATCTTAAGAACCCATTTAGCTCTATTTCTCTATGTCCTCTCGAAGGTCGACCAGTGCCCAAACACCGTTCTTCCTTATAGATTCCATCTAGTCCAAAGTGTTCATCTCATCTTCCATTACTTTCATCCATTCTTCTTAGAAGGTTCCATTGAGAGTTTCTCTAACGTTTTACGGCACAATAACCATATCTTCAGATATTAGGGTGTTTAGTTCTAGCCCACGGCCTAACAACTCACTACTACCAGGGTATGACCATGATCACTCCCACTGAGAATGAGATCCCTAATGCTCCCACTGTCAACAAGATCATCAGGAGCGGAATCTGTTTCATTCGCTTCAGCAGGCGATGAATCCGACAGACGACGAACTGATTCATCATCTGCGGTTTCAACTCTCCCACTCGAATTAACAGGTGTCTGCTCAACTTGATCTTGAATCTCATATAGAGATCGATCCAAATCAATCTCTCCCTTCTTAGGAAATTCGTTCTCTACAAACGTTACGTCTCGTGATTCGATCTCGGTAACACTCCCACTGTCCTGCTCGGCTATTAACACATAACCTCTGGAGGTATCAGAGTAACCAAAAATACTCTTCTTTCCTCTAGGTCCAATCTTTCCCAAACTTATTTGAGAAATCATGGGTGTAAGCGGCACACCCCAATGGGCGCATATGGTGAAGGTCCAGAACTTATTCCAGTCCAAAACTCATATGAAGTGGAGTTAACCGTCTTCGTCGGCACATGGTTTAGGATGTAGGCAGCAGTCTCCAAAGTGTTTCCCCATAAGGAAATCAGCAATTGAGTAAGCGTCATATCAACCGAACCATTTTAAGGAGCGTTTTATTGCGCCTCTCTACAAAACTATTTTTTTGCTGAGGGGTGTAGGGGATCGTCAACTGATGAATGATCCATTTTCATTACATAAACCGTTAAATTCCGCTAAAAGGTACTCTTCTTCCACAATCAGGGTGGAGGGCCTTTACCCTCCTATCTAACGGGTGTAATCATCTGTAAACGTAATGAAATTATGCGCTCCGTGCTGAACCCTAGCACTAAGAGGGTCACAGACATCATAATGGATGAATTGCAAGGGAAATTCGGCTCTAGGTGCCTAACCAAAAAAAGCTTTTCGGTGGAATTTTCTGTTAGACCACTTACACAAGTAGACGACTCCACTTGTGGAATGTAGGACATCAAACCCCAATGGGCTAGCCGCTGCATTCTATGTTGACCTCTGTAGTCAAGTCTAGTTTGTCTTACATTCACATCGCAAACATATCCGCGAGTAGAAGAAAAAACATGAAATTATTATTGTTGCCTGAATCCAAATCCGAAACAATAAATCCACCAGAAATAATACTAAAGCCAAACGAAGTTGAACCTAAAACAATTGGACGGAAGATTCATGAAAAGATAATATAAAACCGAGTTTCATTAATCCTAAGACTGAATTAACATATCGGCGAATCTGCGGAGCATAGAGGATATGACTTCAGACTAAAACTCTACCGCCGCGCAAGCGCAACTCACGAGTTCTAATCCCTTCGACTTCAACACAAAAGTTGTTGTCGATGTAAATCCACCTAATTTCACGCGGGACTCTGGCACTCTACGAAAACGTTACGATCCATGGCTATGTGATTTGTCGATCCTGAATCCAAAATCCACAAAGGACATGACTCAGTCAACATATCTGTACTAGGAATACAAAATTCACTAGATTAGCCATTAAGACATTCATGTCAGATCGATTCAGGGCATGCATTCACAAAGTGTACCCACTGGCCACAGTTGGAGCATTTCCTGTATTTAGGCTTCTCGGCCTTACACGAACATTTCGCGGTGTTGTTTTCGGAGGAGTCATTGGGTTCACCTCAGTCTTTGTCTACTTTGCCTTCAATGCATTTGCGTCACCACGTTGTGCATTACTCCTTCGCCTTCAGCGACTCTTCTTAGGTCTAGAGGATGGCGCCACACACACATCAACCTTAGGTCCAGTGACCTTGGGTTTGTCCTCTTCAACTCAATGTGCCTTCGAACGTGTTCAAAGGTATTGAGGGCCTTAGAATGAGTTATTTAGATTTCCATCTGTTTCTAAGAGTTAGGCAAAGAGCGGATTACGACCTGGATTTGCTGCTCATCGGTCACTGACTGACCGTTCTCCTTGAGTTTCACAATCATGTTGGCCATATGCCTCAGATACTATCTCGCGGAGTGCTGAGGATTCATCATGTATGAATCAAACTTAATGTTGAGTGAGCACAACTAAGCAGTCGTATAGAACCATTTCTAGCCTGCAAAGTATCCCACAACCCTTTAGTTGTGTGATAAGCTCAAACTCATCCACCGTACTCAGCATCATGGCGCACGTCTCAGCATCATTAACCTCCCACCCAAATGGAAAGTCTTCTGCTGATTCGTTATTCCAGAATCGGGTCTTTTCATAATCTTCTTGATGGGGTTAATGGATTTCTACTTAGGACCATTTTTATATGCTTTCTCTGAATTTTATAGTGCTCACCATTAAGTCTAAGACCTTTGTCCAACTAAGCGATGATGTTCTACATGGCAGACTAATTTCTCTAACTAAAGGAAATTCTAATAGGATCATGGAGACACAAGGAACAATGTTCTATTGCATGTAAAAGACAAGTCTCAGACCGATAGGACAAACTTGAGAACATACTTAAACCTGGGGGACAACCCTAGCTATGCCGAGAAGCACTCCCCATCTCTAAGCATGCCCTAAAGTCACTACTATCAATCGATACACAGTCTATACCAACAGTCCACAAAGGACCGGAGTCGAACATATCGCACTAAACCAAAGTGTTCGACTCTTACACAAAACAATTGTCCTAGAATTATTCAAGGAAATTCGGAGAACCTCACAGACTAACCGATCGGTTCATACTCAGGAACATTTTCCTAGGTGTAGTTCGTACTCATCCAAACTTCCGAAAGGATACTAAGGACAATCCTAAAAGTTTGCTACCTAGACTATGCCAGAACTAGATCTCCCTACCAAGGTAATCTATCCTATGCAAGTAAGGTAACAAACACACAGTTCAATACACACACATATATATATTGATACCTTTCAAAAATAAATAAATTTGGGGCTAATTTGTAATTTTCAAAACTTTGAGGACTAAAGTCACCCTAACCAAAGTTTGGGGATCAAAATCACCATGAATAAAAATTTGGAGACCAAAATCTCAACAAATAAAAATTCAGGGACTAAAGTCTCAACAAATAAAAGTAATTAACATGTTAGACCAATTTCACACACTATGCTGGGATCTCAACAATCACAACCTAGTCAATTCTACCAGTCATGGAGTCAAGAGCCAATCAAATAAAGTAAGGCAAAACTATCTACCCTGCAGAAAACACAAAGTAAACCAGGGAACTCAAGGAACCCACACAGCGTTCTACCTATCCAGTCATGCAATATAAAACAATATAAGGCTCTCCCAACAATTTAAATTGGTCTAACAATTAATTAAATTAGCCAAAAATTATTTATGAAAGGGTCCAGGCACATTTACCGGACAAAAATAAACCACTAGGACCCACAGAGGATCCAGGATCGGCACCAAATTTGTTTCGGACCAATTCAGGCGGCCCGAGGCCTCCAAATTAGTTCAGACCGGGTTGAACAACTCTCAGCCATCCAAACCGGTCTGAACCGGTCCGGTCGGCCTCAACCAACCAGTCCGGTCCGAACCGGTCCGGCCAGCCTCAGCCAACCGGATCGGCTTAAAACGGTCTGGTCCAACTTATCCGACCAGACCGGTTTGGACCAGTCACTCAGACCGGTCCAAACAGTGCCATCTCCTTCGTAAGGAGATGGCAAGCTGCTAGGGTTTTGAACCCTAGCAGCCCCGCAGCCATTAATGGTGGTGGCCAGCCTTCGAGGCTGGCCACAGGGTTGGGTCGGCCACCACTGGCCGACCCTCCCTAGGGTCGCTGGCGACTGGACGCAGCCACAATGGCTGCGGCCAGTCGCAGGCCACAGCCTCGTGGCTGGGCCCCGCCTGTGCTTGGTCGCAGCCACTGAGCTGCGGCCAGCAGAGGCCATGCCGCAGCCCAGTGGCTGCGGCCAGCATAGGCCGAGCCGCAGCCACTGAGGCTGCGGCCGACCTGGACTCGCCGCAGCCACGAAGGCTGCGGCCTGGGCCGAACGCGGCCGCAGCCACGGTGGCTGCGGCCTGGGCCGAACGCGGCCGCAGCCACGGTGGCTGCGGCCTGGGCCGAACGCGGCCGCAGCCACCGTGGCTGCGGCCGACCTGAGCGTGGCCAGTAGGGGCCGAGCTGCGGCCACGAAGGCCGCGGCCGCCCCTATTTTGGCCTCGATGTGGCTGAGCTGCGGCCACGAAGGCCGCGGCCGCCCCTATTTCGGCCTCGATGGGGCTGCTTTTCCCGATTTCGATCCCGCCGCGGTCACGATGACGCCGTGGGGATTTTCCTCTTTAAATCCGACAATTCGGAAACCAACCTACTATGGCTCTGATACCAATGTTGGAAATTGATGTACAAAACATGCAATCGATTAAGGTACAACATAACACATAATTAAGTTACCTCCCTGAACGATTGCCTTAACGGAAGCGGAAGCGGATCTGCCTGAGGTTGGGATCACGGTTTGTCGGACGGGAGGACACGCCACGGTTTTGACGGGCAATGGCCTATAATACCACAGCTACTCACCTCTATCTAAACTGTAGGGCGGCAGGGCATCACTGTCATCATCAGACATCAGGTTTTCCAAACCCTGAGCACCCCTTTATATACTGATATATAGAGGGATAGGTTTTAAGGCCAGATACACAACTGGGCTTATGTAAATAGGCTCCCACTTATGGGCGACCCATTATCCTAAAACCAACAAAAACAAACAAAAAAAGTAACGCAAGTAAGTGGTAGCGTTTTAATTAAAAATTCTACCCCGAGTAACATTTTTTGTAAAAAGAAATTTAAACGTTAATTGTAGTAGCGTTTATGCATAATTTGCTAAATATTTGTTTTGAATATATACTTTTCTATTTATTTTTTTCAAATGATTACTTTTTCAAAAAATTAATCATATACATATGTAACGTTTGGATGATAATTGAGGATATGGCATGAACCTAAATGACAATCAAGCTGTCTTATCCAACTCGCCATGCCGTCTGTCAGACAAAGTAGGATACCCGTCAGCTCATATACCTTAGTGAGTACAAACTATTTCTTCGTTAACAAGACCTGTCGGGAAAAATCAATCGTATACTTGTCTCGTCTCAAAATGTATGCGGACGGAAATTTTCGTAATTATTATTGGCATGCAATTTCTATCAGGATTTCGTACGTATAATATATATGTTCAGTCTTTGAGTTCAATGAACACAATAATTTAGACGGATTTTAAGGTCTCTCACTTTAATGATATGCTATCTTAGGTATAGCTGGAAAATTGTGTAATGTTTCATTATTACTTTTTATGCATATGATGTTAAGAGGGAAAAAAAGAAGAAGAAGAAAGAAGTGAAGTTAAATTCACTGCATCAGAACAGTTAATAGTATGAGTAAGTTAATAATGTCTTCGTTTAAGCAAAAAATTACTCTTCATTTTAGTGGGTGTCGATCCAAACCCAATTCATTTGAGTTTCAATTAGGGATTTGAGAGTTCTAATTAGGGATTCGAGTTTAGATTGACCCAAATCTGGTCCCTACCTATACGGGATGAGACCAAAATCTGATCCTTCAATTGCTGCTCAATCGAACTTCAATTAAATCGAGACTCAATATGCTCAATCGAACTTCAATTAAATCGAGACTCAATATAACATTTAAAAAAGTTTGAAATGTGACATTTTTTAAAGTTTATGATATGTTTGCAATTTTTAAAATGTATTATGTTAAATTTGGATGAAAAAAATAAACAGTTGGGGCAAACTTACAATTTGGCCAACATATGATGGATGGAAATTTTATAATTTAAACTTTAAAGGAAAACTCAAAATCTAACTTAATGTAATATTGACCCTTTTAATTAATTCGTATAGTTTATGGCATAAGATCAACCAATAAGTTCACAAGTATTCAGGATTATTGATAGAAGATAGAGGGAACACAGTATATGGGTAGATAGGAGGTGTAGCGAATTAGGACTTGGTTATTAATTAATGCAACAAAACAATAGGTGTTATTTGTCTCTTGGATCATTTATGGATTGATTTTATGGGCTTTTTCAGTAATGGGCTCAATAATAAACAACAAATGTAGTGTATATGATCATGGGCCCTTTATTGAGGCTTTAAAGGATCGGCCCAACCCTTTTACTTCATTTCTCTAATCCTACTTCCGCTGCAGACTCGTCCATTCATCACTGCCGCCACCACTACCTCTCCGGCTCTCCGACAATCACAGCATTACAATGATCGTGACCAACGATCCGTGCAAGCCACTAGGCTGGGTGGCGTAGGTTAGACTCCTACTGCTCGCCATAAGAGTGCTCGCCCAAAGAGAGTCCAACCTCTATTCTCTGGTCCCGCCAACCGCCACTAACGATATGACCACGATATCCCGTATATCTCGGGCACATATTCTCGAAAGATTACATATGGTAACTGCAATATTACGCCATAACCGTAATATATGTTATCCTAATTTTCACAAACACAATATTCATTAAGATATGTTGTTGCCTTTTACGGTTTGGTCTATTTACTCTATAAATACATTTGCTTTACATACATTCGGTTACGTTTTGAGTTCATATACACACATATACTCATTTAAGCATCGGAGATGGACCTAGAGACACCCCCTTTGTTGCGATCCCCTTCCTACAGGTTCACAGGAGCTAAGGCGAGAGCAATCTTCATCATTTCATTGACATTCAATTCACTGCCAACTCAGCATTTAGGAAATCAAGATCCAACATTTGGCGCCGTCTGTGGGAATCGAGTAAAACAGTCATGCAAACTCGATCCAAAAGCAATCGCTGGAACCATACCAATGAGCAGTCCTCTAACAACTCTGATTCCGCAGCAGCTTCGTCACTCCACCAAGAACCTGCTAGCCAAGCAGCACCTAATGCTATCCCCCCGAGGCCGGCCCGAGAACACGTCGGCAATTCCAGACCGACTCCTGTTCCCAACGCCACAGAGACTTCAGCACCGCAAACCGTCCACATCGCTGGGGAAAACATTCAGTTAACCCCGGAGATGATATCACTTCTAGAGGCCATCTTAGGGCAGACCCACAGACAAGCCCCTACTCCTCAGGAAAACCCTCGCCCCGCAACCGCCGAGCCCAGGCCAGCAGAAACTGGAAATCCGGGCACCACAACCCCCTAGAAAGATCAGGAGATGACATCGGGACACCAGTCCCTAACCTCGACGTCCACTGAGCCGCGGGCAGCCACCTATTCTGTCAATCCATCCAGTTTCATGCTGAATGGAGGGCAGCCAAACCAGTGCACTCTTGACCAGGTGGAGGAGCTTATCACCAAAAGGCTCCAGGAACGGCGAACAACCATCGCAGCTCCCTTCAGGGAGCGATCAACTCATTCCTTCACCAATGACCTGGTCGCCATCAAAATCTCGAAGGATGTCGTCGCCATGGCCATCCTCGAATACAGTGGTGGAGGCGATCCCATTATCCATGTCAACAAGCATGAGGCATCTCTATTGGGTAAGTTGAATGATCCAAATCACTTGGACCTATTATTTCTGTCGACCCTTTCGGGTTCGGCGTCGTCCTGGTTCTTCGGCCTCCCTGCAGGATCAATAGGGACTTGGTCAGAGCTGAAGAACAAATTCCTAGAAAGATACATGAACGAGCGCCACCAAGAGATGCGCCAACAAATTCCTAGAAAGATACAAAGTGTGGTCACCTTAGATGCAGTCAAGCAACAACCAAGAGAGTCACTACCGACTTTTACAGACGTTTTCATAAAAACGTCACAGAGATAGATCGTCGAGTCGCAGATGGGGTGATTATTCGAGCCTTCTACCGAGAACTGGACGTGGCCAACAAAGCCTCGAGAAAGCTGCGCAACAGTTACCACGTGCAGGAAATTGAAACGATGGAGGAACTAGCAACGAGGGGGAAATCTTTCATAGACATTGAGAGGGCGAACGTCGAAGCCAATATCATGACGACCTCGCTAAGGGTAGTTCCTGAGCCCCGACGCGATGGTAAGAAGGACAAGAAAGGTCGAGACAACAAGTCTCGAACATAAAACCCAGGTCCTAGAAATCCAGAGGTCCCTGAGTATTTTACGCCCTTAAACAAGCAGATCTCGATGGTACTAGTCGGGATGGAAAGAAGGTCTCTGGCAAGGCCACCGATGCCTCAAAGGAGTGGTCAGCACATGGCGAAAGACACTGAGAGATATTGCATATATCACAAGTGCAAAGGTCACAAGACTGACGATTTCCGTATCCTCAAACGCGACATCGAGAAGTTGATTCACAGGGGGAATGCTGAAAGAATTTGTGGCAGGACGAGGCAAGAGTCGGACGCCACCACGTCGAAACCACTCGCCAGCGCCACCTGAGCAATCCGGCCCATCCTAGAGCATGAGGTTGATCAACCTGATTGCTGGAGGGTTTGGTGCCAGAGGCGAGGGGTCACATGCAAGGGAGGTCTATGCGACTCAGATTTCTACAGCAGTCCAGCTGGGAAAGCGACCTCGACCTGAAGAGGACATTGTCATTTCATTCTCAGAAGATGACTTGGCACATGTCACCATCCCTCATAATGATGCCCTGGTTATCACAGCTGACGTCGACGGTTGTGACATGAAGAGAATTCTGATCGACAGAGGAAGTTCGATGGATATTCTGTTTTTGGACGCTTTTGAAAAGATGGGCAAGTCCAAGCGTGACCTGAAGAGGGTCGATTTTCCATTGATCGGTTTTGCTGGGAGAACGACTTATCCGCTGGGAGCAATAACCCTGCCGGTGATTCTGGGCGAAGGATGGAAGAGCATCAAGGTATCGATCACCTTCCTAGTGGTCGACTCGCATACATCATACAACGTCATCCTGGGGAGATCCACGATCAATCCTCATAAGATTGTGGCCTCCACAGTCCATCAAAAGATGAAGTTCCCTACGCCCAACGGGATTGGAGAAGTTCTTGGCGATCAGCCTTCCTCATGACAGTGCTACGTGAACTGCATGCGCATGAAAAATCAAAGGGAAACCCTCGCCATCGCGACAGAGGCCGACCCTCGTGAGGATTTGGCTCGACCAACACCTATGGAGGAGTTAGTGGAGGTTGAAATTGACGGTCTAGATAAGAAGGTGCGCATTGGGACCACCTTGAACGATGATCAGAAACAGGCCATGACTGCACTCCTCAAGGAATTCAAAGAGCTTTTTGCCTGGAAGCCCAACGACATGCCGGGTATTAGCACTGAAATCATCTCTCACGAGCTGAGGATAAACCCCTCTATCAATCCGATCTCTAAGAAAAGGAGGTCGTTCGGGTCAGACAAGCGTTTGGCGATCAGACAAGAAGTGGGCAGGCTGATCGAAGCCGATTTTGTCAGGGAGGTGAGATTCCAGAGTTGGGTCGTCAACCCAGTTCTTGTCAAAAAATCGAATGGCAAGTGGAGAATGTGCGTCGACCTCACACAGCGGACCTTCGAGAAGCTTTCGAGTGCATGAGGAAGCACAGTGTTCGCCTGAACCCTGCAAAGTGTGCATTCAGAGTCAAGTCTGGAAAATTTATGTGATTCATGGTAAGCGAACGTGGCATTGAGGCGAACCCGAAAAAGCTTAAGGCCATTGAGTAGATGAAGTCGCCAACTTGCCATAAGGAGGTCCAATGTCTAAATGGCCACCTGGATGCACTCAATCGCTTCCTCTCCCGGGCGAGCGACATGTCACTACCGTTCTTCAAGACTCTCAGGACCAACCGCAAGTTCGAGTGGACGCTAGACTGCGAGGATGTATTCCAATCCCTAAAGCAGCATATTCAAACACTTCCGGCTTTGGCGAAACCTATTCCTGTCGAGCAACTCTTCCTTTACTTAAGCATCAGCAACATAGCAGTCAGTGCCGTCTTAATAAGGGAAGAGGAAAATGTCTAGATTCTAGTGTATTTTGTTAGCAAGATGTTTAATTCTGCAGAAATAAAATATGTCAAGATTGAGAAGTATCTCTATGCCTTAGTTATTGCTGCTCGAAAGCTAAGACTTTATTTTCACGCGCACGACATTACAGTTCTCACCAATCAGCCTCTCAAAAACTTCCTGTTGAAACCAGATTATTAATGAAGAATGGTCCAATGGGTGATCGAGCTCAGCGAGTTCAAGATCAAATTTGCACTGAAAACGACCATCAAAGGTCAAGTATTGACTGATTTTATAGTGGAAAGTACAAGCAATGGTTTGGCAGAAGCAGAAAACAGGACAAGCTCATCAGTAGACACAAGTCAAATCTGGGAACTTTATACAGATGGATCTTCCTCGAGAGAAAGCTCTGGGGCAAGACTAATTCTCATCCCCCCCCCCCCCCCCCCCCCCCCCCCCCCCCCGAGGGCGAGCCTTTGAAGTATGCGATCACCCTAACATTTCAAGCGACCAACAACGAAGCAGAATACGAGGCTCTTATTACTGGACTCAGATTTGCTAAAGGAATGGGCATAACAGCGCTCAGGGCAAAAAGTGATTCCGAGCTAATTGTCAATCAGGTCAATGACACTTATGAAGCAAGGGGGGAAACGATGAAGAAGTACATCGACATCGCTAAGAAACTCATCGCCGAAATCCCAAATTTTGCGATTGAGTCTATTCCTCACCAAGAGAACTAGATGGTAGTCTCTTTGAGCAAGCTGGCGTTCAGAGGAACAAGAATTCAAGACGTGCAGTTTCTGGAAAATGCCTTATATTCAGTTCTCGACAACCGAGCAGAGATCTTCAACATTCAAGGATAGGTAACATGGATGACTCCATTCTAGAATCTCTTGAAAGAGGGAATTCTCCCAGAAGACGAATGTGAATCCACAAGGATAAGACGCCTCTCAACCAATTACTTCATCATAGATGGAGAACTCTATAGGCGAGGCTACTCAACTCCCTATCTAACGTGCATCTCTCATCCCAAAACAGATAGGGTTCTTCGTGAAGCTCATGAAGGAGTTGCCGCATGCCATGAAGGTGCACGCTCATTAACGCGGAAAATATTCAGATTGGGTTACTATTAGCCAACCTTGGGCAAAAATGCGGCCGAATTAACGCAGAAGTGCGCGACTTGTCAACAGTTCGCGCCACGATCCGTTCGACCACCAACACTGCTATCCCCAATGGCGGATGCCTGACCTTTTGCTCAATAGGGAATGGACATATTGAGTCCTTTTCCCAACAGTACTGGGCAGCGTACCCATACCAAGTGGATAGAGGCGAAAGCTTTGGCCTCTACAATGGATTTTCAAGTGATCAAGTTCTTGAAGATCAACATATTTTCGCAATTTGACGTTCCCAAGATACTCATCAGCGATAATGGTCCACAGTTCGTAGGAAAATAACTTAAATGGCTCTGCGAAGAATACCATATCGATCACAGGTTCAAGTCAGTGCATCTTCCTCAAACGAATGGACAAGCTGAAGCAGCCAACAAGGTTGTTTTAGCAGGACTCAAGAAAAGGGTTGACACCAAGCCGCATCACAGTTGATTTTTATAACACTGGCGTTCAGTTTTTGCCATGATTGTGTGTTGTCGTTTGGTCATGTTCCGATGCTGGCCCTTAGTCGGGCGTTGTACTCAGCTTGAAGTCTTCGTATCTCCGCCACTGTCTCGGCTGGGTTGGGCATGTTCTGTTCAAACTCAGCCTTGCAGCACTGTTTCCAGATAATCCAGCAGGTCCACATGCATCGCAACCAGTTCTCCTTACTCCCCGCCCTGTTTGTTGCATGCTCAGTCATTAGGGCTTGGATCCACTCAGTTATGGACGAGCAGTGTTGGTGTCCATCTCCCAAGTTCAACATGCCTTGCCACGCTGTCCTTGTCCATCGACACTGGAATATAACATGCTTAATGTCTTCATCCATTCCGCAGATAGAGCAGCATGGCTCCACCTCCATCTGTCGTCTCCTCAGATTCATACGAACATCAAGTGCATTAGACATCATTTTCCACATAAAGTTTTTTACCTTTGGACAGATTTCGGCTTGCCAAATGTTCCTCCATGCAGTGTTTGGTCTGATCTCTGGCTCGCCAGATCAGCCTCCACGCCATCTCGATCTTGTTTCATTCCGTGATAGGCAGATCTTGCCGTTACCTGGCCCTCTGCGGTATATGGCCATATTAGTGCATCCCTTCCTGAGCTTGGTGCCACTTTGATCTGCAGTATGATGTGTGCATCAGCTGGTGTGGCAACCTCTCGCACCTTCGCTATGTTCCATGACCTATCTTCATTAAGCAGGTCAGCTACCCTCAAGCCTTGGTGATTCGGTTTAAGTGTGTTAGTCATCTTCAATCCTCGCTTGGTGAAGATCCAAGGGTCGTTGAAGGCACTGATTCGCTTCCCGTCCCCGATTGTCCATATGCCTTCCTTGACTAGTATGTCTCGCCCATGGAGTAGGCTTTCCCATCCCCATGATGCTCGATCTCCCTTTGTAGATACTAAGAACTCACATCTCGTATAGTATAGTCCTTTTAGTACTCGCACCCACAACGCGTTCGGTTCTTTGTTCACTCGCTTGTCCATCTTCGTTAAGAGCGCCTTATTGAAGAGTTCGAGCTCTCTAAAGCCCAAACCGCACGCCTCCTTTGTTTTTGCAAGTACCTCCCATCTTCTCCAGTGAATTTTCTTCCCCTCCGGTGTAACACCAAAAATTAGCAATCATCGCATTCACCTCTGAGCAACACATTTCTGGGATCTTAAAAAGGCTCATCACATACTATGGTATGGTCGTAATGACTGATTTTATGAGTACCTCTTTCCTTGCTTGGTCTAACGTCTTGACCCTCCATCCATTTATATTGTCTTTTATACGAGTCTTTAGGTACCCGAGTGCATCACGTTTGGACCGCCCCCAAGTAGTAGGCAACCCTAAGTACTTTCCGGGAGACGTTTCGCTAGGTCTGTCAATTCGTGCGTGCGTGCGTGCTATCGTGCACCAGGACACGACACGAAACGCACGAAAGTTCAACACGAAACACACGAAAATGTAATCGTGTCACGGACACACGACACGAACACGACACGAAATTTATTATCTCAACACGACACGAACACGATAACACGAAAATATTCGTGGAAAGTCATAACACGATAACACGATTTCACGTTTTCACGAAAATAACACGGTAACACGAAAATAACACGGTAACACGATTTCACGTTTTCACGAAAATAACACGGTAACACGAAAATAACACGGTAACACGAAAATAACACGGTAACACAATAACACGATTTCACGTTTTCATGAAAATAACACGGTAACACGAAAATAACACGGTAACACAATAACACGATTTCACGTTTTCACGAAAATAACACGTTAACACGGTTCACGTTCGCAGGATAACACAACCTAAATAACATAAACACGTCACCTCAAATGCAAACAATAGTGTTATCGTGTTATCGTGTTTTGAGACCTAAACACTAACACGACACGAAAAAACAATAGTGTTATCGTGTTCGTGTTATCGTGTTATCGTATCATCAAAGGCAAACACGAACACGACTTTTTCGTGCGTGTTCGTATCGTGTTATCGTGTCGTGAGTGAAATTGTCAGCCCTACGTTTCACGCATGATTTGAAGTTCCTCCTAATTGGCTTTACACATTGTTTCTTCGGATCCATTGCTGAACGTGATACTGGATTTTGCCACATTGACCCTTTGAATCGAGCTTGTACAATATCTTGTTATTACATCCTTGAGCTTCCTCGCATTACCCACCGTGCCTTGTATAAAAAACAGAGAGTCATCTGCAAAGAACTGGTGGTGTAATTCGGGGCAAGATATTTTCATTATTAAGCCTCGGATTCTGCCCTCCCCTACCTCCTTCTCCATTTGTCGTGATAGTACATCCGCCATAAGAATGAATAAGTAGGGCGATAAGGGATCACCTTGCCTTATACCTCTCGATGGGCGAATATGGGGGGTGCGGCCCCCATTCACCAAGACTCGATATGTGGGTGTTGTAATACACGCTCTCATCCATGCTATCCATTTTGTGACGAATCCTCTTCTTTCTAAGCTCTTTAATAAGAACTCCCATTCCACCCTATCGTACGCTTTTTGCATATCAAGTTTGAGCGCACAATCCATGTTGGTAGAGCACGTTCTGGATTTCAGATGGTGATAGACCTCATGTGCCACCATGATGTTATCCTGAATGAGTCTACCTGCCACAAATGCACTCTAATAGGGGGTGATAAGATCCGATAAATAAGGCTTCATTTCATTGACCAATACTTTTGATATAACCTTATAACTAAAGTTACACAAACTTATTGGTCTAAATTCTGATGCATGTGTAAGGTTTGGTTTCTTTGGTATAAGAGTGATATATGTATGGTTTATAGATGAAGGAAATGTACCTGTTTCGAGGAAGATTTTGACCGCCATGAAAACATCCGAGCCCACCGTAGTCCAGCTCCTTTGATAGAAAAAACTCGGAAACCCGTCTGGACCTGGCGCTCTCGCCCCCCCCCCCCCCAACTGAAATACCGCTTTCTTCACTTCCTCCATGGTCACACTTTTTTCCAAGCATATGTTCGTTTCGACATCAATTTGTCTATGAACGCATTTGAGGATCTCTTCGTCCACACTCGCCCGCTATTCGAAAGCTACTTTGAAGTGGCCAAATATCTCCTGTGTAATGTCATCCTCTTTTGTTATCCATGCTCCATCATTATTCATGATTCTGCTTATATTGTTTCTTCGTCGACGGGTAGTGGTCGTTAGGTGGAAGAACGTTGTGTTACGATCCCCATCCGTGAGTCACTTGACTCTTGCCCTTTGTTCCAATAGAGCTCCTCTCGTCGCCATATAGCCCTCATCTTGTTTTTTAGTGCTCTTTCCTCACACATGTTTTCCGCATTCAAGTTGTTTTCGCCTATCACTCTAAGGCGATCCTTGGTTTTCCTCATCTCGATGATGTTGTTCCCGAACCGCTTCTTACTCCAATCTATTAGGTTCCGTCGGCATTCCCCAAGTTTCGGCCAAAGTTGGCATCCTCGGCCACTCCTCCACCCGTTCGTCCATGAGGACCGAACCACCTCCTTACATTCGTGATGTTCAAACCACATTTTCTCGAATTTGAGACCTCTCCATCATCTCTTATGGATTCGGTCCAGATTCAGTATGATCGGGGAGTGATCCGATCCAATCGCCACTTCGTTGGTGCATTGGGCGTTGGGGAATCGTGTTACCCATTCTTGGTTGATAAGAATTCGGTCAAGCCTCTCATAGACTCGATCGTCTCCCCTTCTATTGTTGCACCACGTGAATCTTTGCCCCTTCGCCCCCATATCTTCCATATGTAAATCGTCTATGGCCTCATTGAAATCATCAATGGTTCGTTGTGCCTTTTGCCGCCCACCTTCCTTTTCATGGTGGCTAGTAATCACGTTAAAATCCCATTGGCATACCCATCTCTCAATTTTCCCCCTTCCTATCCTTCTTAGTTCATTCCAGTTTTGCTTTCTCATGCAATCATCCGTATCCGCATAAACCCATGTCATATACATCGGCGCATCCGTATTCCTCAACCAAACTCTAGTGTCAATGATTTTGTGGTTGGAGAAGAGGATTTGGACTCTAGTTTCCTCCTTCCACCACAACGCCATTCCTCCTGATGTTCCCCTTGGTGCCACAGTAGGTATTCCCGTTTTTTGTCTCCATTAAGAAAATGATTTCCGGTTGATACATTTCCTTGAGGTCTTTCAAATGTCGAACTGTTAGGGAAGACCCCAGACCCTGACAGTTCCAACTGGTTGTGCTCATTGAGGTCGTGTGGCTGTATTGGGATAGCCACCAGAACCCGGGGATATTGTTTCCTTCTCCTTTTCGATCACTCCTTCACTTTGTTTTGCTAGCAGGCGTCTTCTCCTTGCCTCAGTTCTTAGGGTTTCGACCTTCCCTTTCGGTCTCAGCGTTTTGCAGTTTCGACCCATTCTACCACCTTCTGCGCTGCATCCCTCTTTGGTATGTTCCTCCTCCCTTCTAGACCGTTTGTAATTCTGCTCCCCTCCTTCGTTGATCTCGTCTCTATCTCTTTTCAAGCTCATTTTGTTCAAATACGGGCTGAGGCCCGTTGTGTGTTCTGTAACCTTGCTGATCATACCATGCACCGGGGAGTCTGGGGGATCTCTACCAAGTAGCTGGCTCTCTCCTGTGGTGGTGTCTCCTTTGGGTGGTTGTGGTCATTGGGCAGGTACGTTATGTTTGGTTGGGGGGGATGACAGGTTTCGGCTGGGGTTGGGTAGGTATCCTTTAACAGTAGTGGTGCAGGTTCGATGTTCATCAGGATGTCTGTCTCAAGGTGCAGCTTATGTTTGCCGCATCTCCAAGGTTCCTCATAGGCAGGGTGTGGGTATTCTTTCGATGAAAAACATCTGAAATAGGACCCAGAAGGGCCAGAACTATAATAACTGCAAGAAGAAAAAAAGCTGCAGTAAAAAGAGAAAGACTAACGCCAAGAAGGGTTGGAGTGGATGCAGTAGTTGAGGTGCTGAAGTTGCTCGGCCGGTGGCCAAGTGGGTCCCCTGGAGAGAGCGAGGTTGGGCGGCGGATGCCGTGACGGAGACGCCACGGGTGGTGGTGGGCCGTGATGGTGGTGGCCGTGATTCGCTGTCTCCACCATCTTTTTCTTTCTTCTTCCACTATTACTACTCCTTATAATCTTCTGCGTCTCCTGCTCAGCGTAGAAAATCTCAGTTCATAAACCTGCTGATGAAGAATAATGGAGGAAGCAAAGATGAAGAAGATCAAATTAGTAGTAGAGCTTTCTTATTATTATTGGAGAAATGTTGTTCGGTCTGTATTAAATTTCCACGAAGTGATTATCGGATCACCGACGTGTTTCGCTGCTATCTGACAACCCATAACAAATGGGGCCCGCTCTTCTACATATTTTCTCGTAGTAATCAAAATTTATAACGAATAAACGGAAGACTTCATCTTTAATTTAGTGAGAAGGAATTGGAAATAAGTTGGTCCTCGTACTCATCTTCAATCAATATGTAATCCACAAAACTCTGATTTTTTCGTCCAACTCATCCATTTCACGTCCTTCCGCTAGCTTAAGTAAAGATATAACGTGTGATTAAATATTTATTTATTTTTTAAAATCATTTTTCTTTCTTGTAAAAAAATAATATTTTTAAAAGTAACAGAAAGAAAAGCCAGGATCGGATCCAATCCACAGGCTTCAGCGAGGATAATTTTTAATTTGATTTTTTAATATGTAATTAGTTTTTTTTTTGCCAAATATATGTAATTAGTTAGTAGGGATGTTGATATATTAATATTATATGCTTGAAGAATTCTTTGCACAGTAATATACATTTTTTTATTATTAATAATATTGATTCCTAAAATTGCCGTGGTCAATCTTAATATTACGAGCAATTCTTAATCGACCATAAGAATATAAATATAGTTTAATCTCATGATATTATTGCAGTAAATATTATCAACAGGTCGGTGAGGAAATCAAGAGAGCGGATGAGGAATATAGAAGAAGACCAAGGCAAAGATTCTCAGGCCAAAGCAGGAGGGGAATCGAAACATGGAGTGTCCCGACTCAAGGATTAGTCAAGGTAAATCCTTATGCATCATAGTATCAACAAACCATGACCGAGGTATTGGTGTGGTAGCCGCAATAGTTTCGGCCAACTCATAGGAGGAGTGAATCGAAGAGTGACCGGAGGAGCGATTCACGAATTAGAAGCTAGACTCATTTACTTGGGTGTTATGCTAACAAATGAACAAGGATGGAACTGGGTAATATTCGAGTCGGACTCCGAGAGGTGGTGATCAACCATCTATGGGGAACAGTGTCTCATTGGCGTATTGACACCATATGCGCAAACATCATTGAATTGACAGAAGATTTTGAAGTGACCGAATGAAAGACAATCAAACGAAACGACCAACTGGATCACAAAACAATCGAGAATGTGAGTGCGTCTAAACGACTGGGTATCACGCCCCACCCCAATTGTTATATTTTTTAAGTAGGAATGGTAACAATGTAGTGGAAAACCATGGTATTGAATGAATCAACATCTATTTTTCGAGGGAAAAAAAAACTAGTTAAAATATATATTTTTTTAACTTTCACGGTGAAGGGCGGAAGTGCTCCGGCGAAGATAAAATATTTTGAAAATGAGGAAGTCACTTTCGTTAGGGAAGTTATTCATAATTTAATTATTTTGAAATTTTTTCATACTTAATTTAGCTTAATAAATTAACTTTAGTTAAATTTTAAATTATTAATGAAGAGAAGACGATTAGTGGGCGAGACAGCCTAGCCCACCATACGCCATATTATACGATAAAAAAACCACTTTTTTTTTACAAATTTAATAAATTTACTCTTTAAATTATATTAGTTTTTTATGCTAAAAAATAACAAGAAAGCTACCCAACTCTGTGTTTCGAAATGTGAGAGTTTCACCTGCTGGTACAAACTAACACAACACTTCAAGTTGTTCTTGACAAACATACTCCAGTATCAAGTCATAACATGATTACATACGATTCAGAATATAACAGACATTTAAAAGTTATAAAACAGCAAATCAACAAACAGTTAATATAACTCTCATTGTTTATGTCGATTCTCACAACATGGTGTACAGATCGGACAGTGGAAGGATCGAGCACTTGACCAACGAGTACCTGATCAGATCAGATCAGATCAGATCAGATCAGATCAGATAGTGGAAGGATTGAGTACCTGACCAACGAACATAACCATCCCGGTCATATTCTCTCTGATCAAGAACAAGAAAGGATGATCTGCCACAAAGTCAATATTCTCATTCCAGGACATCCCCATCGTTTCCATAGTGGTAACAGTGACTGCAGCCGCTTCAGTACCTTCTTCATTCACCTCGATAAAAGATTTATGAATCATGCCCGATACATAGAGATTACCACCTTCAACAGAGTCCACCATTTCCGTTAAACCTCCTCCTTCACCACTGAAAGGCAGCACAACCCCAAGTTTCTTCAGGGCTTTCGAAGCTTCAAACCCGAATGAAAACTTAAACTTTGGTATCCTGAATTCACCCACTTCCACCTTCTGATGGGGGATGTGGCGGTGTAAGAAGTTGGGCTTACCCACTTTCTTGATGACAGCTGCCAAGCCATCATGTGCATCTGGAAGTATGAGATACATGGAGAATTGGCGTTTATCTTCGCCTTGCAGGTAAGGAAGTCCGAGGACCTTGAACCCATCAAAGGCCCTAATGGTCTGCTTCTTCTTGCTGGTCATGAATGGGACTTGGATTGAGGTTCCAGTGAGGAGATAGAAGTCGTGGTCTTTTGTCTTTGATGTGTAGAATTTTTCAGTCCAGGATCCTTTGAAGTAGAGAGCATTTGCGAAGATTAGACGGGTTGTAGCGTCGACTGATCCAGGGGGGAGAACTTCCTTGATAAGACCAGTGGTTTCCTTCTCAGCCCAGGCATTCACCTCGTTGGTAACTTCAACAGACTACATATAACCCGTGTTTATTTTATCAGAATTTAATCATATCTAATGCAATCATATGAGTAATAAATATTAAATAGAGACCGAATTCATTATAAGATCTTGAATCTTTTTGTAGATCATATCCTAACTTTTAAATAGTAGAGCAAAAATAAATGGAGAGCAAGATCAGACTATTTATACATTCTTATACGCCAGAATAATTATATTATCTGCCTAGGTAATTATTTGCATTTATCCCACATTCGGATTCAGCTCAGTATGATAGCACCTTGCGAAAACAAATATCAGTAATTACTTGTATCACAGCAAGGTTGATGCCAGTAATCTAGTGTAATTTGTGACTCTTCTTGACGCGAAGCTACTGATATTCAAGTCATTCTAGAATAAAACTTCAACCAAATATGAGGGCTTCATCTTTGGACCACCTGATCACTGTTAATTACTTAAATTCAAAGGCAGATCATCTCAAATTTTGCTATGCAAGAAAGGGAAGAAAAAAAACGCCTAAATCCTAAACCCTCTAAACGATCCAACATTTTCTAGCTCATTTGAGCAGTTTCAAGGAATTGTCTTGACAGAGCATCGAAAGAATCTTTGCACCAGTAACCATCCACATCCTCAATAACCATATAATACATAAAAGAAAAGTACTTTGACAGTTATATCAAATCAGAAGTAGAATGAATCATAAAATGGAAAGAAAGCTGACCTTAGATTTGAAATCAGCAAGCACGGTAGCAGCCTTGTAATTAGTGTCCACCACCTGTTTGAAGGAAGACTTGAGAGGCAGAGACTTGTCAACCCATAACCCATTCGCAAACGACAATTTGGGGCCGCCGACAGAGCTCCCGTCGGCCAATACGACGGCTACGAGCTCGGAGGCGAATGAGTTGAGGTGGTCTGCGGACTTTGCCTTGAGGAAGGAGAGGAGCTGCTTTTGAGTGGGTCCCTTCGATCCAGCGGCGATCAGGCTTAGGACTACGTGGATGGAAAGAGGAGAGAAGACGAGGTTGGAGTTGTTGGCTTCTTCGGTGAGGATGCGCGCGGAGAGGGACAGAGCTACGTCGGTCTGGTCTCTCACGTCCATTCCATGTGCTGGTTCTCCCCTAAACAACAGCAAGCAGAATGTTTACAATGGAAAATATGCTTAGACAAAGTCTCATTTGGCATGAACTATGCTACCAGCAGTCTCTCATTGCCTTCATAGCAGCAACCAATAAATTACCATAAAAAATAAAAAAATAGCAGCAACCAATCAAATTTGCTAACCGCTCATTGCCCAACTGCCCAACTGCCTTTTGCTTCTTCCTAGAATACCAATAAACCACAGAATAGTAGCTAATTAGCTACCTCATGTTCTATTTTCTAACTTATGGATCAAATAATAATTATGACCAAGTTTCATAAGATCAAAGCTTAGTTCATCTCACAATGATCGTATAGCCCTAAAGAAAAATAACAGACCAGGCTGAGGTGGCAGCCTTCAGTTGGTCCAGGTTGTACTCCCTAAAATAAGGCACTGAGTCTCTTTGTTCCCCATTCTCTAACAACAATTGAAAGTAAAAGCTAGTTAGCTGAAGACAACTGAAACCGCCATGAAAACCCCATAAATAAGCTTAAGCTAGGAGCCTATCAGTCTGTTCTTCAACGCATTCAGCGATTTTGAATTATTTCAGCATATACCCAAGCTAGCCAGTAACGTCTCTTCAAAATCTAGCCACTAATCACAGTTAACAATGACTAATAAATTGAAAAATATAGAATCTCGGAGAAAAATCATACGAAGAGCTGAATCGCGCAGAGCAGAGAGAGAGCTTCGAGCAGCGAACACCCATTGGTCGATTAGCTTCGAGCAGCGAACTTCCGAGCAACCAACACACAGCTTCTTTTCTTCCTTCGGTCAGGGGGGCAATTGGAATTGAAGTATACACTACTGACTTGCAAAGTCAGTGGGGGCAAAGTAGCTGATGGAGGTGGGTGATTCCGCGTACATATAATAACTTTAGTAAAGCCGAGGACGACGAGATGCCAGTTTTGAGTGTTGACCTTTCAAACATTCACACACCAAGAAAGACGTTCAAACATCGAGCGACACGTGTACTTTTCTATCTATCTCTACATAAAAAAAGAACCTTTTTAATACATTGTTTAGAAGAAAAAAATGTTCATTTTTGTCGACTCCCACCTACGCAATCACATCACTCAAACAAAGAGTGAAAGTGATGATCCATCCAGCAAAGATCGAAGATGACGCAGGCAGTGTGAGCATTTCCCCATCAAGATGTTCCCAAATTGAGTGCTCTAGTTAAAGATGGAAGAGTCACCATCTACATACATCGTGAATCAATGCCTGTCTTCCCTGACCAGACAAGTTAAGGTGGCAATTTATGTCATGTCATGACACTGAAACCAGTTTCTTCCTCGTCTAAGGGATGTAAATTTTATAATTTAAACTTTAATTTCTTAATTATTTTTATCTATCTTTTGTTGTGTAACCTCTAATATTCTTCTTCATCTTCCAAAGCACATAGGAGCAATTAATTCAAGATTTCGATGTGGACAGGAAACTGACGAGGAGAGCTCTGATTCCAAGTTCTCATAGAGAGAACATTGGTACCCAATTTCTCTGGTCAAGGATTTAGATCTGAAGCTGCCCACGCCATTTCAGCTCCTGGGTAGAGACATCGTTGTTGCTGCTGTTGTGAGCTGAAGGATGCCTTCTCCTACGACACACAAACCAATTGCAACATGCAGAACCGACATCTTCTTGCATGGAGAAGTTGAAACAGAGGTAAGTGAAGACACAGAAGAAGACAGCACACATTTAGTTCTTTGAAATTTTAGTTGGAAATAATTTAATTTCTTCACGGATGTCTTTTAAATGAATGAATTACATTAGATTCACAATTAGAATAAATATACAGTTGCTCGTGTATAATTTGAGTACATATTCATGCTAAGATGATAGCAGTAGTTATTCAATATCTGCATCACTCCAAGCCTGAGTCAACAACAACAAGCACTTCATCATACTCATGATGTTGTTCTAGGCTTGTGTTGTACTAATCAAGAGTGGAAGAATCATCTGAATTTGCAGAATTAGGTATCCTGTAATCACCAACTTCACACTGGGGATGTTTGCTTCATCATCATCATCTGTTTTTGTTCTTCATGCTGTCTTGTTGCTGTTATATAACTTCTCTGATTCTTCTTCTTTTTCATGATGATTGATGTCATCTTTTTGTATTGTTGCAGGTGACTTGATATTTGTGGTGCAGTCAGACCTTCTTCTCTCACGCTTTTCATTAACCCTAGAATTTTCGAAAGAGTAACCTCCTCATCAACTGATGCAACAAACTGTCTGTCCAGATATTCCGTCCACTTTATTCCTTGTTTCTTTGGTTCCAAACTCTCTCTCTCTCTCGATAAATGCTCTTACAAATCCTAAATTATGACGATCTCTTCATCATCATCTCGTCGTATCTTTTTCTGTTTCCTCAGATCTTCTTCAGAAATATAGCTCTTGGGTGACAAATTTGTCGAAATTTGCAGTTGTGAAGGTAGAATCAATTGACTTTCGTTGTAAGATTGAATTTGTGGTGAAGAAGATGGAGGTATATTTATCATTTTAGAAAATTTATGTTTTAAGAGGTCACGTGTCAAGTATTTGTCTAAATTTAATAGTCAAAATGACCGAAAAGTTAACATTTCATCTTAAATCTACCGAATCAAACATAATACATCACAAACTAGAGTTCAAAACAAGTTGCAACAGTTAATGATTTCGTCAAACATATTATATATTTTCCATACTTTTCTCTAAAATCACATTAGGTTATACATTCTCCACAATATGGGGTTCATAAAAAGGTGTGACAACAACATCTAACTTACAGTGTTTGTACATGTATCGATTCATTTCATAAATCTAGTTGGAATAAACTCATGGATTCTGAGCGGGTAATCGTAGAACTCTTCATTCCGTACATCTCCATTTTTCCTCTGAAACGGGGCCCACCACGGGATTCCCCTCTGGTCTGCATGGCCCGGTTCAAGCGTGTTGTCGAGCAGAGTCCCCACGAGCATCGACACAGTTGGCGCCGATGAAAAGATTGTGTTTAGTATGTCATTGAACTGCAGGAACCAAAGCAGCAATCATTTGTAACAGAATAAAGCTTTAGTACTTTGATCATTGATGGAAGTTCTCTACAACAACCAGGAGTTCAGACCAACGACATAAGTTCAAAGGATCGTCTTGGCTTATATTCGCTCATATCATATATAACGCATAAAATTTGGTCAATAAGAAACTTACCCATCCGCCTTTAGTATCAACCGGGCCATGCCCGTCAGGAGTAGTGTTCAAGACAAAGTACTCGGAGATCGATATCCCCAGAAACAGAGATACCCCAAGAACATAGTGATTCCTCATGGAGTTGCTGTTTGTAAATTGAGTAAAAGACAGACCCACAGCAGCTGCATAAATACAGTCCAACCAACCAGAGGCGAATTTAGAAATGGGGGGAAAAAAAGTCATAAATGTCTCCCATTTTGTGTAGTGGATCTGCTACTGAAGCCAACCCAAAATGAGCGAGGCAACTCACCGACAATGCCTAGCAGAATGCAATAGATGGCTCCAAATATGGGAAGAGGAATAGATGCAAAGAAGGCACCAAATTTTCCTGAGAATGTTTTTTAAAAAACCCATTGGTTCAATCATAACGTAGACAGGTCAAGTATGAAACAGAAATACAAACCGAATATGGAGAAGAAAATCATGAACACAGTTGATATCTGCACCACTCGTCTACTCCCAATGTGCGTCAAACCAAGAAGCCCTACATTTTCACTGCACCAATCCAACGAGATATATTGATAAATCACATTCTTCGTGTAGTATTATCGTATTCCATATGATTAAGCAGACAGAGATATGCTTACACAGACGCAGTTGTGCCAACAACAGAACCGAATATACCTTCCAGTAGCATTCCCAAGCCCTGAGTGGGACATTCAAATTTTTTGTTAAATTTAATTTCCAGTCCACCATTAGCTTTTCTTATAGTTGATTTATATCTCAATAGATATATGAAATCCATCTGGTGATTTGATCTGGAGAGGAGAGTATGAGCACCTGCAAGCCGATACTTCTGCTTAGAACATGTGCTGGAGGAGGTGTCGCGCCTGATAGTCTTGAAGCAGCATAAAATGTTGCAGTTGACTGCATTTAAAAATTGAAAGGTGACAATTTTAGTTTAATCAAACCAATATTCATTAAGATCATAGAACTAAAATAGATTTCAACAACATTCATTGAACTTACTTCTGCAGAGGAAACAAGTGCTGCACCCATCATGCCAAATACATGGCTTGCTCGAAATACAGGTGTACCCCACTGGAACGGGTACGGAATCTTAATCCTAACATGACCCCAAGAAGAAGAAAAGACTAATGATATAAAGGGATAAGAACATAGTGAAAGGGATAAGATTATCCAGAGGCAATTACCAAGGAGCAGATGACAGAAGGAAGGAATGGTCTGTACGGCAACTCAATTTAGTTTGTTCAGGAACATTATTGTAGGCTCCAGATACAGTAAGGATGACAGCAAAAGTCCAGATTATTGCAATGCAAGCAAGCAATGCGTATCTCTCCAGCAAGTGATGGGCCATTGGAAGAGCGTTCTTCAGATACTGCATCAACCAAAGTACTCTGTTTTTAATGTATTTGAACATCAAAGAGTGGCTCTACACTATTCATTATGACTAAGATAGTGTACCTGTTGGCTTATGACAAGAATAATCAGCATTGGGAGGCCAAGCTCGATACAGTTAGCAAGCTGCACCGAAACATCACAAATAGTTTCAACACGGAGCATTTAAACAAAAAAAAATGTTTGATGAGGAGAAGACATTACCAATGAGAAACCTCTTAAGAAGAGACCGAGTCCAACCAGGCATACTACAGGAGCGACAACTATGGGACTAAAATATCTGTAGTTATGCAGACATAGATTCAATTGGAGTCGAACACAAATAAATGAGCAATATTTACAAGTTGGAGGAAGATTATATAAGGTGTCAGCAATATGAGGAATCTGAATAACCTTGTGAATTTGCCCCAAGCCTTGCTATATCCGAGGATGATGTTAACGAATGAGGAAACTATTAGAGACCCTTGAATGGTTCTCATGGTATAAAGAAATCTCTGCAACCAACATCAACACCTTTAAAGATGAACATTTTTTATTTGTTTTTAATCAACGCAACTAAAGACTAGACTTAACATACATCATGCTCAGTAGAGAAGTTCCTATTTGAAATGTCATTGATAATCGACAACACTGGGAGGAGGAAAGCGAGCGATGCACCCATCACAGTTGGCAGTCTGGTGCCGAGGAAAGTTTGAAACAACGTATTGATTCCCGACATAAAAAGTAACGATTGAATCACACGGGCTTTATCTCCCTGACCACATAAATGTCAATATACCCTATAAAGATGAAAAAATTGGAACGGCAGCTGAAAAATCATATATTAGCTATAAAGAACGCACATGGTCGCCTCCCATTCGAGGGACAAGGCTACTAGCAACTAAGACAGTTGTTCCGAGCACCACAATGTAGTGCTGAAATGCAAGAATCGTAACCTCATCTGCAAATTAGACACATTAATGAAGATTACGTTAAGAAATCAACCTAAGCTGAACTATTTGCAGATAGCGAAAGTGATATTAGTTTAATTATCTGGAAGATCCAATTGATTGTGTAAGCTCGCGGTGGCAAAGGAAAGTTCCAATCAGTATTATGATTCTAACGAAATAGAGTCAACCCAGATTGTGGACATGCAGCTAGAATCACTTAGTAATACAATATTGGATTGGATCTGGAATATTATTAATATATTATTATTATAATTAAAAGATCCACCTTTTTTTTTATCAAAATAAGTTTTTTTCAAGATTTCTTTCGATGAAAAAGCATCTGAAATAGGACCCAGAAGGGCCAGAACTATAATAACTGTAAGAAGAAAAAAAGCTGCAGTAGAAAGAAAAAGACTAACGCCAAGAAGGGTTGGAGTGGATGCAGTAGTTGAGGTGCTGAAGTTGCTCGGCCGGTGGCCAAGTGGGTCCCCTGGAGAGAGCGAGGTTGGGCGGCGGATGCCGTGGCGGAGCCGCCACGGGTGGTGGTGGGCCGTGATGTTGGTGGCCGTGATTCGCTGTTTCCACCATCTTTTTCTTTCTTCTTCCACTATTACTACTCCTTATAATCTTCTGCGTCTCCTGCTGAGCCTAGAAAATCTCAGTTCATAAACCTGTACATACAAAACGCATGGCTGATGAAGAATAATGGAGGAAGCAAAGATGGAGAAGATCAAATTAGTAGTAGAGCTTTCTTATTATTATTGGAGAAATGTTGTTCGGTCTGTATTAAATTTCCACGAAGTGATTATCGGATCACCGACGTGTTTCGCTGCTATCTGACAACCCATAACAAATGGGGCCCGCTCTTCTACATATTTTCTCGTAGTAATCAAAACTTATAGCGAATAAACGGAAGACTTCAACTTTAATTTAGTGAGAAGGAATTGGAAATAAGTTGGTCCTCGTACTCATCTTCAATCAATATGTAATCCACAAAACTCTGATTTTTTCGTCCAACTCATCCATTTCACGTCCAACTCTGATTTTTTCGTCCAACTCATATAACGTGTGATTAAATATTTATTTATTTTTTTAAATCATTTTTCTTTCTTGTAAAAAATAATATTTTTAAAAGTAACAGAAAGAAAAGCCAGGATCGGATCCAATCCACAAGACTGCTCCAACAATTGGCTACAGGCTTCAGCAAGGATAATTTTTAATTTGATTTTTTAATATGTAATTTGTTAGTAGGGATGTATTTGGTCAAAAAATAAAAGTAGGGATGTTGATATATTAATATTATATGCTTGAAGAATTCTTTGCACAGTAATATACATTTTTTATTATTAATAATATTGATTTCTAAAATTGCCGTGGTCAATCTTAATATTACGAGCAATTCTTAATCGACCATAAGAATATAATATAGTTTAATCTCATGATATTATTTCAGTAAATATTATCAACAGGTCGGTGAGGAAATCAAGAGAGCGGATGAGGAATATAGAAAAAGACCAAGGCAAAGATTCTCGGGCCAAAGCAGGAGGGAAATCGAAACATGGAGTGCCCCGGCTCAAAGATTAGTCAATGTAAATTGTGATGCCTCATGGTATCAACAAACCATGACCGAGGTATTGGTGTGGTAGCCCCCAATTGTTTCAGTAAACTCATAGGAGGAGCGAATCGAAGAGTGATTGGAGGAGCGATTGACGAATTAGAAGATAGATGTTGGAATATTGGGCTTAAAAAGGCCTTGGAAGCAAATTTGACAAGTTTTGGGCTTTGGTCTCAAATTTAGCAAAATCAATGTGGAATGGAAGAGAAGTGTATTTCTCTTGTGAAAAACAATACCACACCGACCGGATACACTATTGGGAGTGCATATATATATGATAATTCACTTCTCAAGTGTGTAAGTAATCAAGTCAAGAGTCTCTCTCTTGCGCGCAGGGGGTGCAAACCACGGATTTGGTTAGCACTTCGGACCATTTGGCTTGTGTACATGCCCGCAACATGCGTACACGATTGTCGGACCGGAAAGCTTGCCTAGCGCGAGCCAGTTTTTGCTAAACCGGAATATAAAAGTTGTCCAGAAAATGAACCAGAATATATAATGGCTAAAGATGGAATAATTCTGCCAAAGAACTGTGGGAAGCCCTTGACAAAAAGTACAAGGATGATGAAACCAGCAAACAAAAGTTTGTGGTAGGACGATTCCTAAGCTTCAAAATGATCGACTCCAAACTGGTCTTACCCCAGGTGCATGAACTTCAACTTTTAATACAAGAAATAGAGAAGTTGAACATGCAGTTTGGCAAACCTTTCTAGGTTGCGTGTATGATTAAGAAACTACCTCCAAATTGGTGGAAGTTCAGGGCAAGTCTAAAACAAGAGACTCGGGAAATAACAGTTGAAGACTTTATCCGCCGTGTTTCAATCCATGAGGAGATAATGAAGGCTGAAAAGGCGGTTAACCCCGTAAAAGCTAATGTTGTGGAGCATGGTCAAAATGGCAAACAAAAGGGTCAGAAATTTGGACCAAAAGGTGGAATCTCCAAATAGCAGAAGATCCAACCTCCAAAAGGCTTTAAAGGATCTTGTTTTAACTGCGGTAAGACATGTCATAAGTCTAATGTTTGCAGGTTGCCTAAAAAGAAGAAGCAAGAAGCAAACACGATTGGAGCGGTCTCTAAAGAGACAGAGGAGTTGGATATTTCCGCAGTTGTGTCTGAGGTGAACCTGGTTGACTCCAACCCACGAGAATATAGGGTAGATACTGGGGCCACCAAACACATCTGTTCTGACAGGGGAATGTTCACCAACTTTGAAGAAGATGAAACTGGAGACAAGATTTTCATGGGAAATTCAGCTTTCTCAGAAGTCAAAGGTAGAGAAAATGTTATCCTAAAGATGACATCTGGCAAGGAACTAACTCTGAGGAATGTATTGTTCGTGCCAGACATCCGAAGAAATCTTGTCTCTGGTCATTGCTCAACAAACATGGCTTTCGCTTAGTCTTTAAGGCAGACAAATTTGTATTGACTAAGAATGGGGTGTTTGTGGGAAGGGGATATGATTGTGGGGGCATGTTTAAGTTGAATGTAATGGTTATAAAACCTAAGATGAATAAAGAAAGTTCTTCTGCTTACATGCTTGAGTCTTCCGATGTGTGGCATGGTAGACTTGGTCACGTCAATTATGATACCATACGTAGATTAATTGCGCTAAATCACATTCCCAAAATTTTAATAGACTCTAAACATAAGTGTGTCACTTGTGTTGAAGCTAAATTAACAAGGACATCGTTTTATTCAGTTGAAAGGAAAACATAACCCATTGATTTAATACATAGTGATGTATGTGATTTAAAAATTGTGCAAACAATGGGTGGCAATAAGTATTTTATTACTTTTGTCGATGACAGCACAAGATACTGCTATGTATACTTGATGAAAAATAAAGATGAAGCTATAGAGAAATTTATTCTTTGTAAGAAAGAAGTTGAAAATAAACTCAACAAAAAGATTAAGGTACTAAGAAGTGATAGGGGAGGAGAGTATGATGCTCCCTTTCAAAAATTATGTGTGAAACATGGAATCATTCATGAATTCACAGCGCCTTATTCTCCACAATCAAATGGAGTTGCAGAAAGGAAAAATCGATCATTGAAAGAGATGATGAATTCAATGTTATTAAGTTCTGGGTTACCCCGGAATATGTAGGGAGAAGCTATATTAAGTAGCAACTACATTTTAAATAAGGTACCCCGAAAAAAAAAAGAAAATAAAACTCCTTATGAATTATGGAAAGGTAGAACACCTTCATATCATCATCTTCGAGTATGGGGATGCCTTGCTAAGGTGGCAGTACCTCCACCTAAAAGAGTAAGGATTGGGCCAAAATCCGTTGATTGTATATTCATAGGATATGCCAAGAATAGTAATGCATATCGCTTTCTGGTATATGATTCTAAGATTCCAGATATTCATAAGAATACTATAATGGAATCTAGGAATGCATCTTTCTTTGAATATGTATTTCCTGCAAAGATCAGGGAGGAAGCAAGTTCTTCAAAACGAACTTATGAGGAAATAAAAGATGATAACCAGGAAGAAGAAAATGTTGAGATTGAGCTTCGGAAAAGCAAACGGATGAGAATTGAAAAATCTTATGGCCCAAATTTTCTATCATATATGTTAGAAGTAGAGCCTCAAACTTTTTTAGAAGCCGTAAGTTCTCCAGAAGGTCCTCTTTGGAAATAGGCGATTCAAAATGAAATTGAATCCATTCTGCAAAATCACACTTGGGAACTAGTGGATCTGCCACCAGGATGCAAACCACTAGGCTACAAGTGGATTTTCAAAAGGAAAATGAAAGCAGATGGAATGATAGATAAATATAAGGCCAGACTTGTAATCAAAGGATTCAAACAAAAAGAAAGCCTAGATTATTTTGATACGTATTCTCCGGTAACGAGAATAACATCCATTAGATTTATTATTGCTATTACAGCATTGAGAAATCTAGAAATCCATCAAATGAATGTAAAGACTGCTTTCCTCAATGGAGATTTAGAAGAAGAAATCTACATGGAACAACCTAAGGGTTTTATTGCTCCAGGACAAGAGAGGAAAGTATGTAAGTTGGTTAAGTCATTGTATCGTGTATGGCTTAAAACAAGACCCTAAACAATGGCATCAAAAACTTGACAATTTCATGCTTGAAAAGGGGTTCAAAATAAATGAATGTGATAAATGTATCTATGTAAAAGATACAAAAGATGGGTATGTCATGCTATGTCTTTATGTTGATGATATGCTTATAATTGGGAGCAATGAAAAAAATGATCAAATCAACTAAAGACATGTTGAACTCAAAGTTTGACATGAAAGATATGGGTCTCGCTGATGTGATTCTTGGAATCAAAATAACAAAAACATCAGACGGAATTATCTTAAGTCAAACTCATTATATCGATAAGATAATAGAAAAGTTCAATAAAGATGATGTGAAAATGGTTGGTACTCCTATAGAGGGCAAAACATTTTCTAAAAACACTGGGGATAGTGTTTCTCAATTGGCATATTACAGGATTATTGGAAATGTAATGTACTTGCTGAGTTGTACACGACCAGATATAGCCTACACTGTGGGGGTATTAAGTAGATTCACTAGTAATCCAAGTGTAGACCATTGGAAATGAAATACCAGGTTGCTAAGGTATTTGAGATATACCCGTAACTATGGATTGCACTACATGAGATTTCCTTCTGTAATAGAAGGATACTCAGATGCAAATTGGATAACCGATTCAGGAGACTCAAAATCCACGAGTGGATTTGTCTTCACTATCGGTAGTGCAGCTATATCTTGGAAATCCTCTAAACAAATCATTATAGCCAGATCAACCATGGAGTCTGAGTTCATAGCTCTAGACAAATGTGGAGAAGAGGCTGAATGGCTAGGACAATTTTTAGATGGCCAAAGCCTGTACCTGCTATAAGTATACATTGTGACAGCCAATCTGCGATTGGTATGGCACAAAGTGAAATGTATAATGGTAAGTCTAGACATATACGTCGAAGACATGATACCATAAGACAATTGCTCGGAACTGGCATTATTACTGTCGACTATATAAGGTCAAATGATAATATAGCAGATCCACTGACCAAGGGGTTAACAAAAGAGCAAGTTGTAAAATCATCAAGAGGAATGGAATTAAAGCCCATGGAATGAAAAACTATTGTGAAGGAAACCCAACCTAGTTGAATGGAGATCCCAAGATATAGGTTCAAAGGGACAACCTAATCATAATAGTGAAAGAAATCACTATAGGGAAAACAATAATACCCTAAAAACCATTCCTATGATGAGAAACAGTGATGGAGAAATTAAGGATAAGCTTATGCTTTTAATGATTTCTAGATTTCGGAAGTCCGAATAAGTAATGATGTTACTAATGAAATCACCTATGCAAGTGAGAAGATGGGTCGCTTCAAGGGGAACTGTGGGGGCACAGTTCTTAACAACACTTGCAGAACCAGGCATTGTGATCCATGGCCAGAATGGACACAGAAAGTTTGAACTGAAACATGATAAAAAGATACTTGTGTGGCTTGTGTAAAACTATTACACATACGACAGACAGTTCAAGGACATCGCGTCTACTGACTAGCTAGTAAAAGCTACATAAATCACAAGGGAAGGTTCAAAGGGATTACACCTACCTATCCTATGCAAGTATCAATTGAATCGAGTCAGTACAAATCTCTTCCATGTGGGGGATTGTTGGAATATTGGGCTTAAAAAGAACTTAGAAGCAAATTGGACAAATTTTGGGCTTTGGTCTCAAATTTAGCAAAATCAATGTGGAATGGAAGAGAAGTGTATTTCTCTTGTGAAAAACAATACCACACCGACCGGATACACTATTGGGAGTGCATATATATGATAATTCACTTCTCAAGTGTGTAAGTAATCAAGTCAAGAGACTCTCTCTTGCGCGCAGGGGGGTGCAAACCACGGATTTGGTTAGCACTTAGGACCATTTGGCTTGTGTACGTGCCCGCGACATGCGTACACGATTGTCGGACCGGAAAGCTTGTCTAGCGCGAGCCGGTTTTTGCTAAACCGGATTATAAAAGTTGTCCAGATTCAATGTAATTTTCTTTTTGTCTAAATACATTGAACCGGTGTAATTAATGAATTAATTACCGTTTGTATTAATTTTCGGAATTAATTACCATTTGTATTAATTTTCGGAATTAATCACAGAATTGCATTTATTCCAAACATCAGAATTGAGCCTATATATATCCCTCACATTTCTGTCATTTGACACACCAAAAAACCTCTCAAATCCTTCAACATTTATGAAGTTGTTCTTCGTGTTCTTCATTCTCTCCTTTGCTCTTCGTGTTGACGAGTGACAAAGTTCTCTAAGGTCGTCGTGTTCGATCTTTCTAGTATTTTATTTTTCAAGTCGTCGTGTTCGGTATTGAAAGTAGTCGTTGTGTTCGACTGATTTCCTTTGGAAATCGAGCTTGGTTCAGTTCGGTCGGTCACTACTTCGTGCTAAGTAAAAACCGGTGTCGTCGTTGAATCCTGGGAGGTAATAGGCCTAATATATATCCTTGCACAAACCGTTCACGGTTGGGTAGGACTAAATTACCTTAAGGAAACCGTGCTTAACATGGGCCTCGACTTGTTATCGCCACATTTGCATGGTTATAAATTTATTTAAGGTTTAGTCCTTCAACTTTTGATTAATACATATTGGTCCTTAATATAATTATTATTTTAACAATAGACTCATTCACTTGGGTGTTATACTAGCAAATGAACAAGGATGGAACCGGGGTAATATTCGAGTCGAACTTTGAGGTGGTGATGGAACCGGGGTAATATTCGAGTCGAACTTTGAGGTGGTGATGGAACCGGGGTAATATTCGAGTCGGACTTTGAGGATGGAACCGGGGTAATATTCGACCGGGGGAACGATGTCTCATTGGCGTATTGACACCATATGCGCAAACATCATTAAATTGACAAGAGATTTTGAAGTGACTCGTCTAAATGACTGAACATCACGGTCCCCCACCCCAATTGTTATCTTTTTTAAGTAGGAATTGTAACAATGTAGTGGAAAACCATGGTATTGAATGAATCAACATCAAAACAAAAAACAAAAAAAAAAACTAGTTAAAATATATATTTTTTTAAACTTTCACGGTGAAGGCCGGAAGTGCTCCGGCGAAGATAAAATATTTTGAAAACGAGGAAGTCACTTTCGTTAGGGAAGTTATTCATAATTTAATTATTTTGAAATTTTTTCATACTTAATTTAGCTTAATAAATTAACTTTAGTTAAATTTCAAATTATTAACGAAGAGAAGACGATTAGTGGGCCAGACAGCCTAGCCCACCATACGCCATATTATACGATAAAACCCCACTAATTTGTAAAGATTATAAATTACAAATTTACTCTTTAAATTACATTAGTTTTTTATGCTAAAAAATAACAAGAAAGCTACCCAACTCTGTGTTTCGAAATGTGAGAGTTTCACCTGCTGGTACAAACTAACACAACACTTCAAGTTCTTCTTGACAAACATACTCCAGTATCAAGTCATAACATGATTACATACGATTTAGAATATAACAGACATTTAAAAGTTATAAAACAGCAAATCAACAAACAGTTAATATAACTCTCATTATTTATGCCGATTCTCACAACACGGTGTACAGATGGGGCAGTGGAAGGATCGAGCACCTGACCAACAAGTGTACCTGATCAGATCAGATAGTGGAAGGATTGAGTACCTGACCAACGAACATAACCATCCCGGTCATATTCTCTCTTATCAAGAACAAGAAAGGATGATCTGCCACAAAGTCAATCTTCTCATTAACCATCAGGGACCTCAGTTTCACAACACCAGCAGTGGCTGCAGCCGCTTCAGTACCTTCTTCATTCACCTCGATAAAAGATTTATGAAATATGCTTGATACATAGAGATTACCACCTTCAACAGAGTCCACCATTTCCGTTAAACCTCCTCCTTCACCACTGAAAGGCAGCACAACCCCAAGTTTCTTCAGGGCTTCCGAAGCTTCAAACCCGAACGAAAACTTAAACTTTGGTATCCTGAATTCACCCACTTCCACCTTCTGATGGGGGATGTGGTGGTGTAAGAAGTTGGGCTCACCCACTTTCTGAATGACAGCTGCCAAGCCATCACGTGCATCTGGAAGTATGAGATACATGGAGAATTGGCGTTTATCTTCGCCTTGCAGGTAAGGAAGTCCGAGGACCTTGAACCCATCAAAGGCCCTAATGGTCTGCTTCTTCTTGCTGGTCATGAATGGGACTTGGATTGAGGTTCCAGTGAGGAGATGGAAGTCGTGGTCTTTTGTCTTTGATGTGTCGAATTTTTCAGTCCAGGATCCTTTGAAGTAGAGAGCATTTGAGAAGATTAGACGGGTTGTAGCGTCGACTGATCCAGGGGGGAGAACTTCCTTGATAAGACCAGTGGTTTCCTTCTCAGCCCAGGCATTCACCTCGTTGGTAACTTCAACAGACTACATATAACCCGTGTTTTTTTTATCAGAATTTAATCATATCTAATGCAATCATATGAGTAATAAATATTAAATAGAGACCGAATTCATTATAAGATCTTGAATCTTTTTGTAGATCATATCCTAACTTTTAAATAGTAGAGCAAAAATAAATGGAGAGCAAGATCAGACTATTTATACATTCTTATACGCCAGAATAATTATATTATCTGCCTAGGTAATTATTTGCATTTATCCCACAATCGGATTCAGCTCAGTATGATAGCACCTTGCGAAAACAAATATTAGTAATTACTTGTATTACAGCAAGGTTGATGCCAGTAATCTAGTGTAATTTGTGACTCTTCTTGACGCGAAGCTACTGATATTCAAGTCATTCTAGAATAAAACTTCAACCAAATATGAGGGCTTCATCTTTGGACCACCTGATCACTGTTAATTACTTAAATTCAAAGGCAGATCATCTCAATTTTTGCTATGCAACTATGCAAGAAAGGGAGAAAAAAACGCCTAAATCCTAAACCCTCTAAACGATCCAACATTTTCTAGCTCATTTGAGCAGTTTCAAGGAATTGTCTTGACAGAGCATCGAAAGAATCTTGGCACCAGTAACCATCCACATCATCAATAACCATATAATACATAAAAGAAAAGTACTTTGACAGTTATATCAAATCAGAAGTAGAATGAATCATAAAATGGAAAGAAAACTGACCTTAGATTTGAAATCAGCAAGCACGGTAGCAGCCTTGTAATTAGTGTCCACCACCTGTTTGAAGGAAGACTTGAGAGGCAGAGACTTGTCAACCCATAACCCATTCGCAAACGACAATTTGGGGCCGCCGACAGAGCTCCCGTCGGCCAATACGACGGCTACGAGCTCGGAGGCGAATGAGTTGAGGTGGTCTGCGGACTTTGCCTTGAGGAAGGAGAGGAGCTGCTCTTGAGTGGGTCCCTTCGATCCAGCGGCGATCAGGCTTAGGACTACGTGGATGGAAAGAGGAGAGAAGACGAGGTTGGAGTTGTTGGCTTCTTCAGTGAGGAGGCGCGCGGAGAGGGACAGAGCTACGTCGGTCTGGTTGCTGATCGCTTCTCTCACGTCCATTTTTTGTTGTCTGCGTTAAAGTAGTGATTGCGTGCTGATGGAGGTGGGTGATTCCGCGTACATATAATAACTTTAGTAAGGCCGAGGACGATGAGATGCCAGTTAGTTTTGAGTCTTTTGACCTTTCAAACATTCACACACCTAGAAAGACGTTCAAACATCGAGGGACACGTGTACTTTTCTATCGATATCTATTACGGTTAATCATGGGCTGACCGGGCCGGTCCTAAATGCGAGATCGAAATCGAAATTTTGGTCTTGTCTTCTGGAGTATCGAGACCGACCTCGATCAAAAAAGTCCGTCTGAGTCGGTCTTTTTTTATTCGAACTGTTCTCAGTTTTTGGACTGAATCTGATAAAAAAATACTGAATTTGCCCAAATACAAACATCATTGAAATCAAAATAACAAACATACAAAGTACAAATCAAAGTAATAAATCAATCAAGTAACAAACCTACAAAGTTCTAAATAAAGTTCATTTGCTCCCATAGTTACAAACATGCCTCATTGGTTTTTAGGATTTGCATAGTAAATTCGGTCTGGACCGATCCTAATCGGACTTTAGGGAGGGGGAATTCGAGACCGACCTCGAAGAAAAAAAACCGTCCGCTCGATCTTAATTGGGCCGGTCTTGTCGAAAATTCGGTCCAACAGTCTTTTTTTATCACCCCTAATATATATACATACATAAATAAAAAAAGAACCTTTTTAATACATTGTTTAGAAGAAAAAAATGATCATTTTTGTCGACTCCCACCTACGCAATCACATCACTCAAACAAAGAGATTAACAAACAAATTAACACTTGGCTTTCATAATTCATATTCTTGCCAACCAGCACAAACAAATATTCACACACTAATTCATCAGCATCTACCCTTATTTCTTACATGTTACTACTTACTGCGCCTTCCTCGGCATCTACATACATCGTGAATCAATGCCTGTCTTCCCTGACCAGACAAGTTAAGGTGGCAATTTATGTCATGTCATGACACTGAAACCAGTTTCTTCCTCGTCTGAGGTTCGTGTATCGTAGTGTCAGACACCCTGGAAGGAGGCCAATACCGGAACACTGATCTACCAAGAATGTTATCCACAGGCAACGGACCCCTAGAGATAGAGAAAGAGAGACATAACATTACATTTCATATGAAAAGACATGTTTCGAGTAAGTGAAGTATTATGAGTAACCAGAGAATGAGACAGAACATACCAGATGTGAGAGTCAAAACTGTTGTTCCTGTTGTCACCCAACACAAAAACATATCCTTCTGGAACAACCTGCATTCAATGAAACCATGCGTGTCAAGAATAGTTAAGATAATTAAACTGGAACACACTAATAGATAAGCCAATGCCTTACCACTGGTTCCATCTCATAAGCTGCTGGCTCCTTGATGAAATCTTCGTCTTTAGCGACACCATTCACCATGAGTTTGCCATCATGAACCTATCACAGACAAAACATTGATTTAGTGGCAAAGATGAATTGGTTATTTAACAAGGACTGCCTGCAAAGTTGGATTTACCTCAACTGAGTCCCCACCCTTTGCCACAATTCTTTTGATGAACACGTAATCTGGAGTAAAGCCATACTCCTGCAATATTCAAAAATCAAGTTATAAGAGTGACTTTAAGTGGTTTTGATTTGTAAAGGAAGAGCAATACAATTTGGATTCATACCTGCAATATTGAAGGCGCCTTGAATATCACTATGTCGGACACGTCTGGTTCTTTGAAAATGTATGACACCTGATCCATGAAACACAACGAAAAAATTAAATAATACTAAGACCGTTCATTCAACTTCTTTATATCATCAGAAAAATGAACGGGGGAAACAATTACAGTTACTGATCATTGGATTGGATATCTAATTTACTATTTAAAAATGCAAATTGCTGCTTCTTTAACAGAAAAAGGGACAACTGTGTGCGTGTCACCAGGAAATTCTTCAGTTTCTGAAATTTAGAACACAATTAACAAATATTTGGCACCAAATTTCACTGATAATATAGACTACGAGTAGTTAAGCTGCACAAATATCTATCATCCTTACTTTAAATCTTATATTTTAGAGCAAAATTTTGACCAACTAAACTTCGATTGTTTATTAACTAAATAATCCAAATTTCAGTGCATTATTGTGTTGATAATTGAGCACCAAACAATACAGAGCTGTAAATTTAGATCACAACAAGTTCATATTCATACCTTCTCCGCCAATATGCGGTCACCCACATCAAGGGTAGGAGCCATGGAGGTTGATGGGATCGATCGTGGCTCAGCCAAGAACGACTTGTACAACAAACTAACAGTAACAGCCGTGAAGGCAGCCTTGGCATCGTCGGAGCAGAGGCCCAACAATCTCGAAAACCAAGATCCTTTGCTACCCATGTTAAACCCACTCGAATTACTATCATCGTTGAAGTACTCTGCAACTCCGTCTAAACAAAGAGTTCCACCTTTATCAACATCAGCGCTAGCAGAAGCTGGGAGCGCCTCGTTACAGGGCAACCACTTCGACAGAATCGAACCTGAACTGAAGGAAGAAAACCCAGAAACTCCCGCGCTATACGAAGAATCAGGCATCGAAGACATCGATTTCAACACCGTAACGATGGGACTTTTGCAGTCACCGCCACCGAGAAACTCTCCGGTGAGAGAGCTGTAAGCAGAGACGGGAGAAAACCGTCCGCCCGGTCTCGGAGGATCGGAATCGTGCTTTGGATTAGGGGAGAGGACCCGAGATCGGATCCAGCATTCATGGAAGAGACGGCAATTATTAAACCTACCTCCGGCGCTGGCTGCCATACTCTGGGCAACATAGCCGGAGAAGGTAAAGGTGATACGGATCGCCATAACCGCTAATTCGAGAAACCAGAAGAAGATTTGATACAGAGTTCTCTCGTTGACTAAACTGGGAGACAACAGGAACTCTAGAGGGCGATGAAAGCCATTTCCGATAAAGGAGATGATTAGCTGGAGAAGTAGTAGCTGAATTGAACCCTTCGGTTAGGGCTCACTGCAAACCCGGAGCGAATTGAAAGAACTGACGATGCAGCGAGTCGGGTCCTGCCTATCGTTAGTGTTGACAAACAGTTAGACGCGACGAGGACAAGACCCGAGCGATCGGATTTTCTCCCGGAAAGAAGAGAGAGAGAGAGAGCAGCGGTTGAGAGTGGCGGAGGACAAGGAGGAAGAAGAAAAGTTTGACCAAAGGAAACAGAGACGAATGGCAGAGACAAGAAACCTAAAACGACCCGATAGAGAAGATTACTGTTATTAATTTTTTATTATACGGTTGTTACAACTTTAGGTTAGGGGACTGTTTCATCCTCGTACTTGTATGGTATTTACTATTTTGCCAGGTGTTGTCGTCTTGTCAGGATCCGAATCTTTCTCGATTCTGACGAAACTGGAGTGGATCCATTTAATGATTGAGATTCATCGGATAGAAGATCTACGGATGAGGATTGAAGGCTCTACGCTTTCGTCGCCGTTATTTACTAAATTGGATTTTGCTGAACACTACTTTTCAAACTATAGTTATACTTGGCAAAACTAAGAAGGCTACGAAGAAAAGTATAGGATTGTAATCAGTTTCTTATTCTCTGAACTGAATATAGAATGAATATATATACAGCATTGAGGAATACTCTAGAATAACTTGCAAACTAAGAAATTAACTAACTTATCAACTTATTATGTTACAATCAGATATATTACAAAACCACTTGACTTCTAATTCACCCCCCTCAAGTGGTTACATCTCGGATTCCATACTGTGCTAACAAACGATGATGATGCTCCTTTCCCGGAGCTTTTGTAAGAAGATCTGGAAGTTGTGCACAAGTTGATATGTGCTGCGTCTGGATCACCTTCTCTTGTATCTTGTCTCTTATAAAATGGCAATCCACTTCAATGTGTTTAGTCCTCTCATGGTACATAGGATTCCCAGCAATCTGAATTGCCGCTTGATTATCACAGAAAACTGTAGTAGGATTAATATGTGAACAATTCAACTCATCAAGCAACCCTCTGATCCATACAATTTCTGAAATCGCAGCTCTCATACTTCGATATTCCGCCTCTGCAGAGGATCTTGACACAGTTGTTTGCTTCTTCACCTTCCAATATATCAAAGATGACCCGAGCTTCACACAAAATCCAGTAACCGATCTTCGTGTAAGAGGACATGCTGTCCAGTCCGAGTCGCAGAAGGCCACGAGATCATTATTGCTTCCAATTGGGAAGAACAAGCCTTGACCTGGCTTATCTTTGACGTACTTGATCACACGAAGAACCTCTGCGTAATGTGACTCTTTTGGTTGCTGCATAAACTGGGCTAAATGATGGACAACAAAAGAAATGTCAGGCCTTGTCATCATTAAATACAACAACTTTCCTACCAATCGGCGATATAGTTCATCATCCTGAAATAGAACACCATCTTCATTAAGCTGGAACTGAATATCATATGCATAAGATGTCATCTTTACATTCTGTTCAAGAGGAGTTTTCACTGATTTTGCACTCCCCATAGACTCCTCAATCAATTCTACAGCATATTTCTTTTGGTTCATGACAAAACCATCAGAAAACCGAATAATCTCCATTCCAAGAAAGAATTTCAATTCGCCCAAGTCTTTGATGCGAAATTCCTGCTGCAAAAATTCTTTAAGATCATTAATCAGTCGCATATCTGAACCCGTTAACAAGATATCATCCACATATACTAAAAGTATCACAATATGGCCTTCATGAACTTTAGTGAATAAAGAATAGTCATATCTTCTCTGTTTGTATCCTCCCTTGATTAAAGCTTCAGTAATCTTCAAATTCCACTGTCTTGAGGCATGTTTTAAACCATAAAGAGATTTCAACAATTGACACACCTTAGATGTAGATGATGGTACCTCATCGGCCACTATTAGAGCTTAATCGGTTGAAAAACCAGGAGGCATCCTCATGTAAACTTCTTCAAACAAATCACCATGTAAGAATGCGTTGTACACATCCATTTGCAGCAACTTCCAGCCTAAAGAAATCGCCAAAGAAAGCACAGCTCTCACAATCACCATCTTGGCTACTGGAGAGAAAATTTCGGTATAGTCTACTCCTTCTTGTTGGGTGAATCCTTTAGCCACTAACTGGGCTTTGTACCTCTCCAATGATCCATCAGCATTATGCTTACTTTTATAAACCCATTTGCATCCAATAGGGTGCTTACCAGGAGGCAAATCCACAATGATCCATGTCTTATTCGCTTGCAATGCTTGAAGTTCTTCATTCATCGCCTTTTACCACTGCGGATATCAAACAGCTTCTTGAAATGTTTCAGGTTCTCTAACCTTGAAAATATGACTGAGATGACAATGAGATGATCCAGCTGTATCAAGAACATAATCAAAGAATTTTGTAGGCAATCAAACAAATCTAGTTGACCTGCATGGTGGTTCAGCAGACTGAGGCTCAACAGGCTGAGATTGAGGATAAATTACCTCTACTGGTAATTCAACAGGTTCAGAACCATTAGCGTGATCAACATCTTGAATGACAACAACAGGAGAAGGATCTGTACAAACTTCATGATACTCAGGAACATATGTAACAGATTGTATAGCAGCATGTGTTCGAATAGCAAATGGAAATATATATTCGCGGAAGATCACATCACGGCTGACAAAAAATGAACGAGATGTGAGATTGTACATATAATACCCTTTCTGTGTGAGTGAATAACCCATCATCACTGCTGGTATGGCCCGAGCTCCAAACTTTTCACGATGAAGAATGTCAGTGGCAAATGCAAGACAACCAAATACCCGCAAATGTTGCACGTCTTGTGTCTTTCCAAATAACAATTCATGAGGAGTCTTGTTCTTTAACGGCATTGTAGGAGACAAATTAATGAGGTAACATGTTGTCATAATGTATAAACCCCAAAACTGAATAGGAATCGAACCTTGAAACCTCAAAGCCCGAACAACATTTAGAAGATGACGGTGCTTGCGCTCGGCTACTCCATTTTGCTGAGGAGTGGCTATGCAACTTCTTTGGTGGATGATGCCTAAAGACTTGAAAAGGTTGGAGCATGAAGAATTAAAGAACTCAGTCCCATTATCACTTCGAACAATCTTAACAACAGAGTTGAACTGAGTCTTAACCATTAAGAAAAAATTCTTAATATGATAAACAACCTCACTTTTGTGTTTCATCAATGTGACCCATCAATTTTGTGTGTGATCATCAACTATGGTCAGAAAAAATTCGTTTCCATCATGAGTAGGAGTTTTATATGGACCCCATACATCGAGATGAATCAGCTCAAATGGTCAAACAGCTCGAGAAGAACTAATGGGAAAAACAAGTCGAGATTGTTTTGCCAAAGGGCAAACAGAACAATCCTTAACAACATACTCTTTATTCAACATATTGTTTCGTAATAGAGTTTTCATCTTGACAAAAGGTAAATGACTCATCCGTTGGTGTCATACTACTCCATCTAGTACTGCACTTCCTACAGCAGAAGAACAACTAGCCTTCTCTGAAAATCTCTTCGGCTGAAATGTATATAGCCCATCATGTTGCTCACCAATCCCCATCACAGTCCCATTGGATTGGTCCTGTATCGACATGTGATTCGAATAAAAACTGACAAAACACGAAAGATCACTGCATAACTTGAATTTACCTTTTTTCCATAAATTTACTTGTGAAAATATCTATCTTAGTTTGTACCCTAAAATTTACAATATATGCTATAAATACACTTACAAAATTCCAAACTTGATTTTTTTTTTCTAAAATATAGAGGGGAAAATATTAAAAAAAATGTAATGAATTGAATGATCAAAAGGGGGATAAACGAGATATAAATATGAAATTGTACGAAGAAATCTTTTCAAAAAAACTAGTTCATAAAAAGGAAAATTGGAAAATGTAATATAATTATAAATCATATAATATTATCTATTACAACATATTTATAGATAAAATAATAGATAATTGTAAAGAAAATACAAATGTACATTATTAAGTCCCCAAGTGACCTTGTATGGCTTGATCGTAGACTAGTACGTATTAGAGTTAAAAGTACTAACGTCGATCAACAATGCGGCGGTTTATTTTTATTTTGTAATTTTTGCATTATTATTATTTTAATTTTAGAAGCACACACACACAAAATTATTGATAATTTTTCGTAGGTAATAATTCGACTACTACGTTAATTAAAAATAGTATGCGTTCTTTAAGATAAACATAAAATAGTGGTAATGGCGGTGTTATGTTAACTTTTGTATCATGAAGCTCTGCTTTCGACACAATCTCATAAATCTCATATATATGTATTTGCATCGAATTCGAATGTGTTACGCATGTTTCTTCCCATTTTTTTATATTATATTATCTAACAAAAGTGGACGTGTGCTGGTTTTATCCAAAAACCATACAGTATATATTAGGGTTTCTAGTAACCAGCGTGGACGGGAGGAGGAGGCGAGGCGTACGTGGTACCAATATGAGGGGGAAGTATAACATGTGGTGGGGGTGGTGAAGGAGAAGGAGACGGTGGTGGAGGTGAAAAGACTGGTGGCGGTGGGGAGCTCACAGGTGGGGGTGGGGGTGAAAAGACTGGTGGTGGAGGTGAAAAGATTGGTGGTGGCGGAGAGCTGACTGGAGTCGGCGGTGGAGAAAGCACCGGTGGTGGCGGGGAGCTAACTGGAGCCGGTGGTGGAGAAAGCACCGGTGGTGGCGGGGAGCTAACTGGAGTCGGTGGTGGTGGAGAGTTGACTGGGGCCGGTGGTGGAGAAAGCACCTGCACTGGCGGCGGTTCGATCGGAGCGCTTCCACACTTGAACTTACTACAATCCACCGGTTTCTTCACAGACGGAACATCGCACTCCTCCGACACCCTCTGCCCAGACTGACCTGCCATGCAGTTCTTCTCACTGTCAAACTCAACATCCTTCTTCGACGCCACCACGTCAGCACACGCCTTGTCCTCTCCGACAAAGTAGTTGTAACTGTACGAGAAATTCCCCAACTTCGGTAACTGACAGATCGCTCCCGCCACCGTTCCTGTTATCTTGTTCTTCGAGATATCGAGGGACTCCAGGCTTTTCAAACCCTGCAGAGTCTCCGGCAAGGATCCCTCGAATGAATTCTCTGCGAGGTCGAGCACCGTCAGATTCTGAAGCCCTCCAATCTCCATCGTCAAGCATCCCGACAACTTATTATTTGCTAAAATAATTTCGTTGAGGTTCGACATGTTCCCCACGCTGCTCGGGATACAACCCTCAAATTCGTTATCCGCCATCACGACCAGCGAGGCCGGAGACTTGCCGAAGCTCTCAGGGATCGACGAAGTGAATCGATTGTTGTTCAATATAATGGCGTCCAGATCTTTCTCGAAGAGCTCCGGCGGCAGCTCGCCCTCGAAGTTATTGTACCGTAGGTCAAGATACTTGAGCGAAGGCAAGGACAAAACAACCTTGGGAAACGGTCCGACAAAGCGGTTGTTACTCAAATCCAACTCGAAGAGGAGCTTCAGCTTGGCCAGGCTGTCGGGGAGGAGACCACAGAATCGATTACTATTCACGTGGAGAAGGGAGATATCACTGAGATGCTCCAACTCCGACGGGAAGTGTCCGGCGATGTCCGCGTTGTTGAGATCCACTCCGGCAACCACCGTTATGTTGGGGTCGTCGAGTGCCTGTGCGCAGAAAACGCCGTTGTATTCGCAAACCTTAGGTCCGACCCAGTTTCCGGTGAAGTTATCCGGGTCGGAGTAAAAAGTATCCTTCCACGCTTGGAGTGCAATGTATGCGCTTTTTTGTCTGACATTGTCGAATGTAATTTCTCTGCCATCTAGCTGAAGGTTTAAGTCGTCGGTGTTCGTCGTTGAGTTACTGGGTTGGGCTACTGCTCCTTGTTCTGCATGGTAGCCTGTGGCAACTGCGGCCGAGAAAATGGAGAAGAGAAGAAGTAAGGTGGCTGCTGAGGCCATGGAGGTGAATTTCTCCTTATTCATGTTCACCAAATCGTTGGTGTGATTTCCGGGGAAGGAAGATGAGCGATTTATACCAGCAAAGGGAACCCAAAAATAAAGACGAATGGTTTCGATTATAGCTAAATTAAGAGCGTAAGAGTCTTCAGCCATGCGCTCTTCTAGGAGGGGAGAGGAGCGTTTATTTGAATTAACAAATGGAAAGTCAAAACCCTAATTTAAGTCAGATGGGTTCAAGGTTATTAGGATCGGACGATATGGGAGGATAAGATCGACCAACTATGAGTTCCTAATTCAAATAATGATGGATGAACAAAATATTCATCAGTTAAATCGGTTCTAGTAATAGGATACATATGTATGAGACTAAAAGTGAAGAATACTTATCTAAATAAATAAATAAATATTAATATATATTATAATTAATATTTTATTGATTACATTTTTTGTATTTTTTTAGGGTTAAATACAAATTAAAGTAGCTACCTGAACTTTGGACGTTTTGCAACGAGCTACCCGAACTTTGAAAATTCAAAACAGGCTACCTCAACTTTGAAGAATGTGCAAATAGCTACCTCCGTCCAATTTTCCGTCGGAATGTCGTTGGAAATTCGTCAGAAATTCGGACGGAGGTAGCTATTTGCACATTCCTCAAAGTTGAGGTAGCTCGTTTTGAATTTTCAAAGTTCGGGTAGTTCGTTGGAAAACGTCCAAAGTTTAGGTAGCTACTTGCTATTTAATTCTTATTTTTATTAGCGTTAATTATCAAATAGGTACCCCAACTTTACATGATTTGGCAATTAGGTACCTAAACTTTTTTTTGCCACAAATAGCTTGCCCAACTTTGTGAAATTAGCAAATTGGTACCTACCGTTAATTTACCGTTAAGAATAAACAGAAAATATCACGTGAGGAACAAACAGGTACCTGAACTTGACATGGTTTGGCAAATAGATACCTGAACTTACACTAATTAGCAAGTAGACACCTGAACTAGTTCAAAATCTGGTTCGGTAACAACTTTTTTTTTTAAAGGTAGGGTTTATATACCAAACACATGCATGACTCAACTCCAGATGTTCTCGGTGCATCTAAGTACGTAGGGTTTATGGGGGTTGAACTAAGGAAATACCAGAACGACATTGACAACCGCGTAAACAAAGTCGAGAGCGTTCTTTTCCCGACCGGGGATCATAATAGGGATCGATGGGGTCGGGATGGTGATGGACTCGAGCGATGGGTTCATGATGCTTCCTTAATGCACCGAGAACGTCTGAAGTTGAGTCATGCATGTGTTTGGTATATAAACTCTACTTTAAAAAAAAAAAGTGGTTCGACCGAACCAATTTTTGAACCGGTTCAGGTATCTACTTGCTAATTCGTGTAAGTTCAGGTACTTTTTTGTCAAACCATGTCAAGTCCAGGTATTTGTTTGCTCCTCACGTTATTTTCCGTTTATTCTTAACGGTAAATTAACGTTAGGTACCTATTTGCTAATTTCACAAAGTTGGACAACCTATTTGCGGCAAAAAAAAAATTAGTTACCTACTTGCCAAACCATGTAAAGTTGGGTACCTATTTGGTAATTAACCCTTTTTATTAATATATATTTATATATTTCACTTTTATTAGTATATGAAATATATAAATAAATTTGTCGAATACTAGTATTCATTTAGAATAAAATAATTTCAATGAGTTTCACTGAGTATCCAAATTGTTTGACCCAAAAAAAAAATTGTTAGATATTTCTAGAGGATGTTATTTCCATCTCTTAAAAATAAAAAATCAAGAGAAATATTGGATAAATTTGTTTTTTTCCATCTCACAATAAGTTCATATGTTTTTTTTGTGGAAAAAGTATCTTTAATTTAATACTCAAAGTTCTGAGTGTTTCTTACTATCAAGTATCAACCTTTTGTTAATATATCTATTAATTTTCGAAATAATTTAACCTTTTTAACGTAAAAATCGTCACTTTTAACAATATATCTAGACAGAGTGCAAATTAATACATTTAACAATAAACAAACGTTTGAATTGTACATTCATTTGATTTGATATCAGTCAATTTTTGTTATTACATAATAAATAAAGTATATATATCTGCCAAAATGATCTCACCCATTCAAAAATTCAGAAGCCAAAACTGATTTTTTTCATGGTCATCTTCCCATGATATCTCTTATAATGCTGCAATGTTCTTCCCAAAGAGTCTGGCTATCGCTTCACAAGGGTCGTCCTGCATCACGATCGACTCCCCGACCAAAACCTGGACATTAAAATATGTTTAGTAACCAACATAACTGATTGCTTAGAAGATTGTTGCAGTAGCACTCACCGCTCCAACACCCGCTTCTTGAACATATGCGATATCATCAGGGGTAAAAAGTCCAGATTCACCAACCACCTTTTTGTAATCCCCGACCAAGATTAAATAGTGAATTACGCAGTAAGAATCAGTATGAATATAGAAACATAAAAAAGGGTTAGAAGCTTTTTTACAAGTATGTTCTTCTCACGGATTAAGTGGCCACGCTCCCCTTCAAGAAGCTTCTTGGTGTTGCTAATGTCCACCTCAAATGTTTCTGCACACACAGGTTTAACTAGTTCATATAAATGTTGCTAAAGAAACATGGCCACAGGTATGGATAGGTAACATTTTGCAGTGATATGGTAAAATAAGGATTGTGTAAAAAAATGAAGAAATCTTACCCAGTTTCCGGTTGTTGATTCCGATGAGCTGAACCCCTTCTATTCCGAGCACTCGGTCCATTTCTTTCTCATCGTGCACCTGGAGAACAATATTATAAATAAGAGTTAATTACTTAATTGGTTACACATGTTTCACCATTGTGCAGAATGGTTACACATGTTTCAAAATGTGATTAATTGGTTTTGATATGTGACTAATTGGTTTTTTCACTGTTCACCGTTAGAAAGCACAGTTAAGTCACTATTTAGATACATAAAATGACGTAATTACTCTTTTTATCAACCAAGTTGTGTTCTTCATCACCAAGCTGTTTTTCTCGAATTTCTGAGTTCTTCAATCCGATTCTGGGTTCTTCAATACCACTAAGGGCATAATAGTCATTTCACAATTCAATAATATGTTAAAAAAATTAATTAACGGTAAAATTAACGGTTTACTAACGGAATAATCAATTAATTAACATGTGTAACCATTCTGCACAATGGTGAAACATGTGTAACCAATTAAGTAATTAACCCTATAAATAAAATATAAATAACATGTTCGTGTTTGGAAAGCTATGGAAGGCATGTAAAAAAGAAAAGGAGGCAAATGGTTTTTGAAATAGTAAACGAAGTATCTAACCTCAACAATGACAGACATGCCCAGCATCTTGCCAATTTTGACCATGTATCTTATGTCAAGATCAGGGAGAACTGCTGCAATTAGGAGGAAGGCATCTGCTCCTTTTAATCGAGCATTGTAGATTTGCCATGCATCTATGATGAATTCTTTGCACAATAGAGGGCACTGCAAAAAGTTCTACATCAAAAACAATACTTCTAAATTAACAGCAACATCTTCTTTTTATATGCCAACTACTTTTGAGGAAGCACCTTCACTCCTGCATTTCTTATGGCCTCCAGATTTTCAAAGCTTCCCTGAAATTGCAAAAGGTATAAGTAACCAAAATCAGTAAATTTAGTGGCATTTTCTCTGTCACCTGAATGAGTGATTGTTTGTGATAGAACTTAATATATAAAAAATTGACCTGAAAGTATTTCCTGTCTGTCAATACGCTCAGACATGCTGCTCCACCTCTCTCATAAGCTTGAGCAATTTCAACCTATTACAAACCACACTTTAGACTGAAAAGTATGCAAATGGATCCATAACAATTAACATATAATTACCACAACAAACTCATGTAACAAAGATAGTCCAAACAAGTCCATGCATTTCAACAAAGGTAACAATACATCAGGATGAAGTGTTATCGAAGTTCACCTAAAAAAGCTCGTAGAGTGACTGATTAAAAAAGCAATAGGAAATAGCATGTTGCTTCCATGTATGAGGCTTGAATTGAATTCAAAAGGTAATGCTTTGTTAAATGAGCATTCTTGACAAATAATGCTTCGTTCGATGGACATAAACAATCATCAACTTGAAAAGAATTGAGTTCTTCAGAGGCAATTGTCATAATCAACACTTACCGGATTAAAATTTTCCCGCAACACACCCCTACTTGGAGAAGCCTTTTTTACTTCAGCAATTAAACCAGGGAATCCAGTCCGTAACTGGGCTGCCTTAAGAGCTGCAATAAAATCTCTTGTAGGTGGAGCAGACGCAAGAGACCTATGAAGCACTGCCAAGGGTTGCTTCTCTTTCAACTGAACCAAAAATTCACTTTAGAATTATATGTCAACTATCAGAACATAATCTTATCTAAAGTACTCTATGTGTAACATTAATACCACTTAACCAATGCCATACGGTGCAACAAATTGGTATAAATGAGACATTCAAAACTTTCCAGCTCTGTAAATTTCTTCATTAACACCATTAAAGTATATGATTTTTTCTTTCGGAAAAAGGTAAACACAACATTTACAAAAATAAACAAACAACGCATCTAAGTCTTTGAACAAATTAGTACACTTTTTTCATAAATCAGTAATGTAGGCCACTAGTTTTAATTTATAAATATAGTTTTAAGTCAGAACTTAATAATATATGGTTGGGAAATTTTGTACTTACTGCTGAGAAGTATTTCAGTTTTTTCTTTATATAAGGTTGACGGAATCTTACTTTTAAGAATTAAGATGGTGGCGTGCTAATGATCTAATGAAGTTCTGCTAGTCTTATGTGTATATGTATATTGCTGTGTTGGAATAAATGATCAGCTCTAATGGAAATCAGAATTATTACACTTTCATTGTATTGAAAGGAAATATTCTACTAGATATACATTTGCCGAGTGGGAAAGTTTCGACAGGTATCTCACTTAGATCTACTGGTCAAGATGCACTAGTGACATAGTATTATGGTCACAACGACAAATAACTTTCACCTCTTTCAAAATACTAAAATACACAGCTTACCCGGGATACTTCTTTGTCCTTGTTCCATATGATCTCTTCTAGTATATTCCGAGGAGTATTTCCTTCGTTCTGCAATCGGAACTCAAAGGGTCCAACATAGTGCTGTGGAGGTCCAGTAAGTGGTCGCCTTCTGATTCCTATTCCCTGACTTGCAGCTACCTCATCTTCTTCAGAATCACCAGAGGTTGTTATTATTGTACCAGAAGCATCATCCGTTTCAGCAGCCTACACAAAAGCCCCCCCCGAATCATTTAACATGCCCAAATTGAAACATTTGAAAAATGAAAATTATCAACTAACTTGGTTTCCTTACCTGAGCTCGAATGCAACAGCTACGTCCAGAAGCATTAAATGTGCCTGCATTCTTCATGGGTGTGATTAGCAGAGGTGACCTTGTGAAATGCTTAATTTGAAAAGCGAGTTGTGGTCTCGTCCAAGATGAAACCCTAGTTCCTGCTGTCAATGAAGCCAAACCCTCCATTTGAAACCCTGCACAACACGCAATCAGAAATTCACAATGCAAGACAAACAACTACTCAGTTTGCGCCCTCTGCCATACGAACCTAATCATCAATCAAGGACACCAAACAAAAAATATGCCTTCCCAACCCAAAATTGGAATGCTCCCCAAAAATATCCAACTTCCCAACAGTACGTTGGAGTGCCTAGGAATCGATTTTACCCTCCCGTACAAAAATCAGCGAGAGCGGGTAAAAGAGACTAACTAGGGATTAACAACGCGGCGTATCGGGCATGTCCATACCCTGACCATTTTGACCACGAGTATTGCAATAGTCATTTACAAAGCTAGACGGAAGCACATTCAGTATGCTTGTGGAGCACGAATGGGAAAAAGACAGGACAGAGAGCTGAGGATTGGAATACGAAATCTAGGAGCTGAAATTACCTCTTACGTTGTCGATTTCCTATTGCAGTCCTTCAATAGGATAAAATCAGAGCCAAGAATCGTTCGAGTGTGAGGCGGGAGTTCTCGAATTTACTGTCTCGTCGTTGAATTTATTGTTCCTCACAATGGCTAAGTTCAGCTCTGCGTAATTCCTGTCCGATGGTTGTGATTGTGTGATGCTTACGAACTGTGATGGTCGATGGTGGAGAGGCTGCTACGACGAAAGCAGCTGTGGATTGAAGGACCACACCAAGATTGGATTTGGATGGAACTGGGAAGTTTTCGGTGAGAGAGACAGGAGGATCTGAGTTGAATTGCCGACTGAATATTAGTACTGTAGAAAAGAAAAAAAAGAAAAAAAAAAAGAAATAGATGAACGAATATTTGTCTCGTATGCTTACAGCTTAATGTTTTCACTTTTCAGAACTCTGGACAGTTTGTCGAACCGGAAACACGAGCGGTCGGATGACTAGTCCAACTTAGGTTCACCGTTTTCGAACCGTCGTAACGTAATAAATATATTTAATAATTTTTTTTATGTTTAGTTTTTCATCTAATTTTTCATAACAAAAAAATACACATTTTATAATAATATGTGTATAGTCCAATAATTCACTCGGATCCTAAAATCAAAATACCAAATAGCTACATGAACTTTGGACGTTTTGCAACGAGTTACCCGAATTTTGAAAATTCAAAACGGGCTATCTCAACTTTGAAGAATGTGCAAATAGATACCTCCGTCCAATTTTCCGTCAACTTTAATCGGAAAGTCGTCGGAAATTGGACGGAGGTAGCTATTTGCACTTTTTTCAAAGTTGAGGTAGCCCATTTTAAATTTTAAAACTTCGGGTAACTCGTTGCAAAACGTCTAAAGTTCATGTAGCTAATTTGTTATTAACCCCATAAAACTAACGCAAAACAACATTTCGTTTCTTTATGGTAATCTTTACAAAGTACAAACCCACAATAATTCAAACATATCATCCGTCAATATCCCTCTCCAATTAACCCTTTTACATCATCAACAAAGACATCCACAAACACTACATATTCATTTGCTCGTCAAAAAACAACCTTATGTTCTTCCGAGGTCGGTGTCGGCGTGCATAGGCGGCTGCACCATTCCGAAAGTGACATCTGGCGCCTGCTCAGACACACTCCAGACCTTGACCGACTTATCGAGGCTGCCGCTGTAAAGGATCCACCTTTGGTCCCTGTTCTTGGCCTCCGTGTCATCCTCCACGGCTAGGCACTTGACGGGACCCGTGTGGCCGGTGAGGATCGACAGGCAAGTGTGGATATTACCATCCCTTCTCCACACACATATGGTCTTGTCGGCCGACCCGCTGAACAACAGAATCCCGGCGCTCGTCAGGCAGAGGACGGCAAGCTTGTGGCCTCTCAAGACACCGCCATGGTTGAACTGCTTTTGCCGCTCCCAGACGTTCACTAACCCGTCCGACGACCCGCAGTAGATCACAGAGCAATCCTTGTTCACTGTCAAGGAGGTAACTGCACACTCCTGCTTTAGAATCGACTCCACGAGCATGTGCTTAGTACCTATATATTTAATATCGGGTGAAGCCACACCCAAATAGGAACCATAATATATATCTCAGGTTATATTCTAAAATCAATCGGTGATAGGAGAAGATAGTCTTGTTGTATATATGGTGCCCAAATTTGTATTATACCACCGGTGTGGTATTGTTATTTGTCACAGTGATATTTTCAACACTCCCCGCACTGTGACAACTCGTATTTTTTTGTTTAAAGGCACGACACCGACACATTTTAATCCAAACGGGTTGAGACTCAACAAATCTCCTCTCACGTCCAGGTCCGACCCGAACTCTGGTACGTGGAGTAAACGGGACACAACAAACCCATATCGGGTACCCGCAACGGGAAACAACTCAACACCGTCAAATGGAACCGGGCTCTGATACCATGTTAAATTTTAATATCGGGGTCAAGCCGGACTCAAATAGCAACCATAATATATATAGTATATACAACTCGGGTTTCATCCTAAAACCAATTGTTGATAAGAGAATATAGTCTTAATGTATATATGGTGCCCAAATTTGTATTATACCGGTGTAGGTGTAGTATTGTTATTTGTACGGTGATATTTTCAACCGTATATACCTACCTTTCAAGAGCATTTCACGCTTCCATACCTTCACGGTACCATCCGCAGATCCACTAAACACCAGACCATCAACACTGGCAACAACTGCATTAACCGCGTCGTCATGGGAACTGATCGACTCGAGGCACTTCGAGTCAGCCATCCTCCATACCTTGATGGTTCGGTCCCATGAAGCCGAATACAACAACCCAGCATCCTCATTGAGGCTCAAGCACGATACGGCATCGGAGTGCTTGATCCAGAGAGCGGTGCGGCGTTTCCGAACCTCGATATAGTTGCTAGGGTTAATAGAGCTCTTCAATATATCTTTCAGGGTTGGGAGCGTCCCGGCGCGTTTGTGCACGTTCAGCGCCTTCGGAGACACCTTCCAGACGCGAATCTTACCATCTTGATGCCCCGTAAAGATCTTGCCACTAGAGACGATGATGGCCTTCACCAAACCGCTGCTAGACTTGAAGGCGGAGAACTCCTGACCAAGGGTTAAAAGTATAAATATTGAAGTTAGGAAGGTAAAATAATATATAATAATAGGATTAATTACAAATAAAATAAACCCAAATTTAAGAATTTCGTAAATAAAAACTTTTCTTAAAAACAGTAAAGAGCAAGCTATATATACAAATTTTATTATTAAATCGTGATAGAAAATTCTATGAATGCATTTTAATGGAAGCTATATTGATTTATCCTGTAACATCACGTTAAAATAAATCACATTAATGTTATGTGTGTACATTTTTGCCTGTTTAATGTAAAAATCAATATGGTTGGTACTTTGTTATGTAGTTAAAAATTCATTTTGTTTGTTCTGTTAAACACTTATATTTATTTGTTTTTGGTAATTCGCCCAAATTAATAATTTAAGATCGCATACCAAATTAGTAATTAGAAATGATTATATTATTCAGGGCAAGACGAAGTAAACTTTAAAATTCAGGGGTGCTAAATCCTAATATTTTTATGGGTAAAAACACTAAAAACGTATGATTTACAAAAATTAGGGGGAGTTGTGCATACCTGCAGGTTCTTCCAAACACGAATGTTCTTGCTGTCGGAACCTGTATAGAGGAGCTCACCGGAGGCGGCGAGGGAGTAGATATGACCCTCCTCACGGACGAGGGACCCAATGAGGGTATTCTGGGGGACGGTGTTTTCCTCACACGACGTCATCGACCACGGAGATTTGGTAAACGGCGCCGTCTGATTCCAAGGTGACATCATCATCGGAGACCCCTCCCCGCTCATTCGGTTATGTTCGTAAAAAGCAGGACTAGCCAAGGAGACGCTGCTATGGCGTTGCATTAAATCGGCATCCATGGCGGCGGTGGTGGACATGTTGGGGTCAGAGTGGGTGCTGCTGCTCCCGAACTTTGGCCGTGGAATGCCGTTGACCTCCATGAACGCAGCCTCTACTCCTCGCTCGTCGACCATCTCTCTTTGTCTACGCTGCGTCTCACCTATTCAAACGTGAAAAACGCCGGGACCGAAGGATTCCGTGGGCCGTGACTTTCTTAATGGAAGGGGGTGAGACGATGGTCCAAGGACATAAATAGCAAAAGCAAGAAGAGGTTACGAAATGCTGACGCGTGGGGAGATGGACGGTTGCGATGTGTTGAGATTATTGTCGGAGTCCCCTGCAAGGACGATGTTCGTTTGGTAGTTATTATTATTTAGTTGCCAATATTGTACGATTTGGGTTTTTTGTTCTTTCCACTTTTAGAGTCGTTTATTTAAAAATTAAAATAGTACTTGTAATTTTATAGCGAAAAGGTTCATGGTTAATTTAATTATTAATATAAAATATATGATTGACCAATTTTTTTATTTTTTTTTCAAAAGAAGTGTCATTTCTGAATTACTAAACAGTTGTCCTATATATGTACTTTATGAAAAAAAAAAAAAATTGTTTAACCTTCTAATTCTTGAGTTTCAATTCTTCAAATCCCAGATTTCATTGAATAGTTTCTAAATTAAAGAGTTCATTCTAACTTGAAATTTGATTACATGGTTACATATGTTTACTAGAATGTGATTAAATAGTTACACATGTTTCTTTGTAATGTGATTAAATGGTTACGTATATTTTATTAAAAGGTGAAACTGACATTTGTAATGATTCATAATAAAAATGGATCAATGCACAATTAGATTTATCAGATATCACTAAAATCATATAAGCGCAATGAGTATAATTATTCAACACTTACATTTTAAACATTTGTGGACAAGTTTAAACAGATGCAACTCATGTAAATAGTGAAGAAAAAATATCTAATATGTGAGACAACTTCCTTGAAATCAAAACAGATGCAGGCTAAAGCATATCAAAACAAATATAAATAAGAAACAGGATACCAGTTCCGATCGAGAAATCATCACAGTAATGAAAAATAGATCAACTCTCAACTGAATTTAGGTCCAATTTCAACCTTTAAAATAGGGGTGGCAATCGTGTCGTGTCGTGTCTAATCGTGTTGAATATAATTATTCAACACTTACATTTTAAACATTTGTGGACAAGTTTAAACAGATGCAACTCATGTAAATAGTGAAGAAAAAATATATAATATGTGAGACAACTTCTTTGAAATCAAAATAGATGCAGGTTAAAGCATATCAAAACAAATATAAATAAGAAACAGGATACCAGTTCCGATCGAGAAATCATCACAGTAATGAAAAATAGATCAACTCTCAACTAAATTTAGGTCCAACTTCAACCTTTAAAGTAGGGGTGGCAATCGTGTCGTGTCGTGTCATTAATCGTGTCGTGTCTAAACATGTCTCGTGTCTAAACGGATAAATTTTAAACGTGTCTAAACATATCTCGTGTCTAAACGTATAAGTCGTTTATCGTGTCTAAACGTATAGAGTTGTTTATACACAGAATTCGTTAAGGATTTATAGAAATTACCTTATTCGGAAAATGGTTAATTACAAAAAAATAATACTCAAATTTTGGTTATTTTATTGAATATTGAACCTGAAATTAAAAATAATAATAAATTAAAAATTTATAAGTAGACAAAAATTTGAGTATTTTTTTAATAATTAATTCTAATTAGAACTCATGAGTGTGGTTAATGGGTCACTTACTTTATTAGTATAAATTCAAGCCTAACTCAATTCATAGAAGTAACCGTGTACACGATTAGACACACTTACTCACTTAGTACACGACACAATTAGACACGATTAATTAATTGTGTCTAAACGTGTGTTTACTTTGTGTTTGCATGTTAGATGTGTTTAGACACTATTATTAATCGTGTCTAAACGTATAAGAGTTATTTAGACACACTTAGAAATCGTGTTGTGCCAGAAATTAACACCCATATGTCTCTATTCGTGTCACATGAATACACGACACGATTAGACACGAATAGTTAATCGTGTTTATACAGATATCTGCAGATCTGAGGTGTTTAGACACGATTATTAATCGTGTCTAAATGTATAAGAGTTGTTTAGATACAGAATCCATTAAAGTCAAACTCATATACGCTTTAAAGCATATCGTGTCGTGTCCTGTCAGAAATTGTCACCCCTACTTTAAAGCCAGACAAAAATTTCAAGACCGATAGTTATCCACAAAGGTGAGATCAATGATGACTCCATACACATTTTATGTTATATATAGACATATATATATAATACAGGAGATTACAAGTTGTTCTCGCCAATGTTGCTTCTTGGGTATGAAGAATCAAAGACCCATATTCGTCGTTGATTGAGAAGTTTGATAATTTGAAGTTGAAATGAAGAAAATAATAATGGAGTGAGTTTCAGTTTTTGTTGGGTAGCGATGGAAGATAAAGAAGACGGAGTTATAGAGGGTGCCTTACAACCTTTTGTCTCAATGAAAGAAGGAATTGCTCGAATTCGATTTCTGCAGAGGTGTCAACTGAAGCCAACGATTTATGCAAAATTTCTTCAAATTCGATTGGAAATTATTGAATTGCTTCAGTTGAGGAATGTTGCTTCAGTTTGAGGAATGTTGCTTCAGTTGAGAATAGATCCATGGAGGAAGATGAAGAATAGGATGAAGATGAAGAACAACTCATTGAGGGTATAATAGTCATTTGATAAATAAAAAAATATGTTAAAAAATTAATTAACGGAAAAGACTAGCGGCTAATGACGGAGTAACCAATTAATCACACTGGTAAAAAAATGTGTAACCAGTCAGTCACATAGCAAAATCAATTAATCACATTTTAAAACATGTGTAACCATTCTGAACAATTGTAAAACATGTGTAACCAATTAAGTAATTAACCAAAAAAAATTGAAGTCATGACTGTGAAAGAAAAGAAATGTAAAGTTCAAGGACTATGATAGAAATTACTCAGTTCAACAACTAACACTGCAAAAAAAAAAAAAAAAACTTTAAGGATGCTTTTCTAATTAACTGTTCTTCCCTAGTAGTCACCTGTCGTCTTTTCATATACGATTGTTTGTCCGTCTCGCCGTCTCCAACACACAACCCCATCATCTCCCGCATCTACGGTTGTCGCTGGTCATCCACCGCGATTCTCTTTCTCTCTGCCGCCGCGCTGTCCATTATTCTTCACTACCACTTCTAGGTATATTGCTATGACTATGACATGGTAAAGTTGAAAAATTAGAAAATTCCATTAGAGTTTAGGGCTTGGTTCATGATTAATTGAGCATTGCTCGGCTCATCGTGTTGAAATAGAATGAAAATCATAGATTGGAGATTTGATTATGAATTATGCGTCAAAACGGAATTTTATTGGTTTGAAGCTGCGGTTTTTCTTCTTCATAATCTGCCATGTGATGCTGATTTATCTGATTTTGGCTCCATAGGAGCTGCCAAATAGTGAATTGAAGCCATGAAAGCTTCAGAGATACCATTAAAACATGTAAAGTGCAACATCAGCAGCAACAAGAATGGTGAGCAAAGCCAGAGCAAGATCAAGCCTCCATTTAGACGAGCAAAGGATGACACCAAACCCGTCTTTCATGACCCGGTAATTACTAAAACAATCATTTTCCATACTGTTTCATAAGAATGAGATGTATAATAAAGTGGAGAAAGGGAGTTGATGGTTATTTCTGCAATCGCAGATTTTACGATCTGATCCTATTGAAACTGAGGAAGCTGTGCTGCGATTGCCTCCATTTTCTAGCATCCGACCGGCCCCTCAATTCATCACGAAATGATTTAAACCTTACTTATCAAGTATGGAGTTTCATTGATCTTATTTGTTCTGGTTTCTTTATTTTCTTTCATCTGCATTATTCCGTGTTGAAGTCCTAGATCTTTTGGGTATTTGTATACTCATGGATAGGGTTTGGTCTAAGCATGATCAATGGTTCTCTATCATCACATCCAAAATCTCAAGTTAAAACACAGAATAGAGAAGTTTCTCCTGCTAAAAAAAAAGTTAATTGACAATGGAGAGTCTCATACAATTTTTATGATATATTCTTATGATCGAATTCTAAGCTACAAAGAAATGAACACAGCAATGAGGGATCTCCATGGAATACGGCGTGTGGTGTAGTAAAATGTGATGTGATTCAAGAGTATCAAATATTCAATAATTGAAAGTGATTTTCTTGATAGATAGATATCTACTGTCTGTATAAGGGCCTGTTTAAATGCAGTCATGGGAAAAATAAGATACCTTCTGCCTTTCTCCTCCTACATAAATGGGAATGGCAATTTTTGTAATCTAGTTATGTGAAGCTTTATCACCCTTTGGTATTCGATGAACTGCATTAAATGATTAAATGCTATATAGACATGATGTTAGCAGTGTTGAATGAATGACTGTCTTCACTTATGGGTTATGATTCCTATGAACCATTTGAAACAAGTTGCAGGATACTATAGAACAAGTTGTTCATAAGACTCTTAAAGATGACATTTTGTTGGGTTTTAGTTTGAGATTATGCAGTATTGGTACTGCCCCTGAGCCTCGAAGGGCTTTCGGCTATTAAAAATGGCTTAAAATCAGCATCTAATCTTTAGTTTCTAGCGTTTACACATTATAATTAGAAACTCAAACTGGTTTGTAATATATTTACAAAGAGAATGAATGAGGATATCATTAACATATACCTATCTGATGATTACGGGACGTTGATGAATAGATTTAGAAATTGGAGGATCAAACATACATGTAGAGAAGAAACTTATGACAAAAACTTAACAAACTAGAAATTTTGTTTAGGGCCTTGTAAAAAATGTCATAAGAAAGACATCTTGGTAGGAGTTCTTATATAAATAATTAAATTTAAAAGCATAGATTTACTCTACATGAAAATGATTACTAAAAATAATACTATTAAATTTTATTATCGGGGTTGAGCCACGCCTAAATAGTAACCACAATATACAACTTGGGTTTCATCCTAAAACAAATTGGAGATAGACGGAAATAACATTGTTGTATATATGGTACGTATTTTATTCACCAACCGGTGTGGTATTTTAGTCACACTGGACTTCAACACTCTCTCGTACTGTGACGACTCGTATTTTTAAAGGCACGACACCAACACATTTAATCAAGACAGGTTGAGACTCAACAAATCTCCTCTCACGTCCATGCCCGACCCGAACTCTGGTACGTGAGTAAACGAGACAACAAACCTACATCGGGCACCCACAACGGGAAACAACCCAACACCGTCAAACGGGACCGGGCTCTAATAACATGTTAAATTTTATTATCGGGGTCGAGTCACACCCAAATAGTAACCACAATATACAACTTGTGTTCCATCCTAACCAATTGAAGATAGGAGGAGGTAACCTTGTTAGTTATTGTATATAATATATATGGTGTCTATTTTGGTGTATACCAACCGGTGTGGTATGTTAGTCACAGTTAACTTCAACACTCCCCCGCACTGTGACGACTCGTATTTTTAAAGGCACGACACCGACACATTTAATCCAGACGAGTTGGGACTCAACAAATCATCTCTCACGTCCATGTCCGACCCGAACTCTGGTACGTAGAGTAAACGGACACAACAAACCTATATCGGGCACACACAACAGGAAACAACCCAACACCGTCAAACAGAATCGGGCTCTGATACCATGTTAACTTTTATTATCAGAGTCGAGTCACACCCAAATAGCAACCACAATATACAACTTGAGTTCCATCCTAAAACCAATTGGTGATAGGAGGAGGTAACCTTGTTGTATATATGGTGCCTATTTTGGTGTATACCAACCGGTGTGGTATTTTAGTCACAGTGGACTTCAACACTCCCCCACACCGTGACGACTCGTATTTTTAAAGGCGCGACACCACCACATTTAATCCAGACAGGTTGGGATTGAACAAATCTCCTCACGTTCAAGCCCAACCCGAACTCTGGTACGTGGAGTAAACGGGACACAACAAACCCACATCGGCCACTCACAACGGAAAACAACTCAACACCGTCAAACGGAACCGTACTCTGATATCATGTTAAATTTTATTATCAGGACCGAGTCATACCCAAATAACAACCACAATATACAATTTGTGTTTCATCCTAAAATCAATTGGTGATAAGATGGAACTCAATTGTATATTGTGATTGCTATTTGAGTGTGATTCGACTCCGATATTAAATTTAACTTTTGTTTTACTATGAAACTCAATTGTATATTGTGGTTGTTATTTGGTTGTGCCTCGACCCCGATATTAAATTTAACAAATATATTAACTTATTCATTTAATATAGTTTCCATAAGTTTAGTAAATGTTATTATGTCTATGTATAAATTGACTAAATATAGCACACCAATAGCAATAGGTGCTACATCCGTTGGTAAGCATGACCCGACAACTCAATCATCCGCTGTAACCTCCACTTTAGAGTATTCGTCCTATTGAAACGTGATTACTATAGCATTATAGTCTCTGTGACGTGGATTCACAAACTAATGCTCCACTCCAACATTATCTTGTTTGTAATTTAATAGAATGTAAGCTAGGAAGTATAATATAATGTAGTTAAAAACGTCCTCCAATCTACGTGTCATTAAACCATGACAAAATCATTAAAGGATCGCCACTTCAATAATAAGGTGCTCTTCTCTCACCTACTTAAAATTGGTGGGAAACAAAAAAAGACGTGGAAGTGGAAGGTCCACTAAAATATCACTGAACTGGCAAAGAAACCATACCGACACATAATTACTTTGTGCTGTGCTTCAATATTGCATATAAAGATACATCTATGTTGTGTTATAACATGTAGGAATAATACATCTATGTTGTTTTCATTTTTTGTTTGTTCCTTCCATTTTTTCACTTTGTAGAATCGGACGTCCATAATATGAAGGCAGAAAAAAAAAATCAATACTCTAACCATCAAAACTATTATCCAAAATGAACAAGATTTACTTTGATGGGAAAAAAATAATAAAATCTAAAAGCTTGCTCTTCTGAGGGAGGTGACGGTAACGGAAGCACCTAACGGTGATTTCCCAGCCTCCATGTCAAACGAATCATAACGGAGGAACAGTTCCACCACCAGCAACCTCGACATGAGCACCACGAAGTCCTTCCCGGCACACTGCTTGTTTGCCACTGTGGGGTTCTCCGTCTCGGGTCCGTTCGACCACAGCACGTGCTTCAGCAACCTCTCTCCCTCCTCTCCGACGAACCTCTCCGGAACGAACTCCTCTGCTCTGTCGAAGATCCTCGGATCCTTGGTGGCGAACGGCTGGTAACCGAACAGAACCTCCCCTTCCTTCACCTCGAACGCCGCGTCGTGGGACTCGATCACGAAGTCGCGCTTCGCGCGGGCGTGCTGTAACGGCACCGGCGGCTCGATCCGGAGGCACTCGTATACTACCGACTTCATCAGAGGCATCTGCTCCATCGCCGCCATAGTTACCTGGCCTCCGCCAAAAGATTTGACGGCGGTCCTGATCTCCTTCGCGAGACGCGTGTGGAGTTTGACGCCGGCGCGTCCTATCCACTTGATCGAGCTGGGGAAGAAGAGCTTCATGCCTCCGAAAGAGTTGAAGCAGGTGGTAAACAGTATGTTATGGCACGCCTCTTCCCTGGAGATTCCGATCTTCTCCGCCTCATCCAGGATGGGGCCAGAGGCGGCGTAGAAGAAGTCATAGAGTCTCTGGTAGTCCTTCTTCACCAGGAATGACGGGAGGCGGACAGTGTGGATGAGCAGATTCTCGAGATGCCTTGGGAGGCCAAGGACAAGCAGAGGGCTCAGCTGCATCAGTACCCATTTTCCGATCAGCTTCGGCCCGTCGATACCTAGCTTCGTCTCCGACGGGTCGACGCCGAAGAGCGATCGTGACAGAAAATTAAATCCGGCGACATCATTTGCTGCCACGAAATTGACCTTCCCTTTCTCAGCCACCTCCTTCTCCAAAGAGTCAAACAACTCCATGTAACTCGAGCGGAACTCAGGGATGACTCGATCGCGACTTAGTTTGAGGAGGAAGAACATCAACTGCTTCAGCTTACTGTGGTTCGGCTCCGACGGGTCCAGGTAAGATAGGACTCTGTAGCCTCCGGTCAATTCAAGAGACGGCATGAAGGTTCCGGTGAAAAGATCCTTCTTCTCCACCTTGGAATTATCGAACAGGACCGGGAAGCTTTTCCCGTCAAGTAGCACGATGGCGCGTGGATCAGGGGAAATGAAGGGACCTGGCGGAAGGTTGGACCGGAAGACCGTTGACTGGTATTTCTGGATACGTGACTTGAAAAAGTCCTCGCGTCCCTGGTTGTAGAAGTAGTCCTCGCGGTCCCGGAGCGGCCCAACAATGGGGAGTTCGTAGTTGCCGGGGATCTTCCGCATGGGGAGCTTGGGCGTCGGATTATACGCTGCTGGTGTTGGTGCTGGGACATACGGAAGCTCCGACACGGAGGCTGTTATGGGCTGGAGGAGTATCTTACGTGCCCAGGGTTTTGATGAAGACTGAGTTCGTTGAGAAGAGGGTTGGGAAAAGAGATGGAGGGAAGGGAAGATCAACGACGTCGAGGCGAAGGCCATTGGCGGTTTTGTATGTAAATTAAGTTACTGTCAGTAGAATTTTTTTTCTTCTTCTAGCCCTAGGGCTCTGGCTTTGACACAGTGCGAGAGATGAGAAAAAGATGATGAAGTGAAGGTGGTGAGATATGGAGGAGGAAGACTGGAAGAGGCTGTATTTATAATCGGTTTAGTTAGTTATTTGGTCTGGTCAGTCATGGTCGATGCATGTTGGGTTTTTTTCCTTTTTTTTTTTAGTATTATTAAATACCCAAATTGCCATATTCGGGTTTAAAATGACTAGTTTATTCAACATTATTTATTTTAAAAGAAATACATACTAAATTTCAGATTTTTCAAATGATGAAATTTTGGCGAACAAATTATATTATTTTTTTCCAATAACGTATATTTAGTCATTAAATAACCAATATAGGATAAACTCCCTTCTTAAGCTTAGTTTTTTACATTATTTCTATGTATTAAGAATTTCGTGTTTTACTTTTTCTAATAAAAGAAGCAAATCTCTTAATTTTAAGTAAAAGATAATGAGTCTTGCTTATTCTTTTTAGACGTAACTAATTTTTTGAGGGTCAATAACTAACTAACTTGAATCAAGACAAATATAGAAAGAAAAAAATCATTCCGCCTACCATTTAAAGAAATTGAATAGCCTTATAATTTTATCATTCCGGCCGCAACTTCATCCACTTCACCGAGCATGGACAGTCACACTTTAGATAGGATTGTCCATGAACCGATTCGATCCCGAACCGGTTCAGAACTAAATTGGTATAGTTTGTAAAAAATTAAAAAAAACTGGTCTGTTTTATGGAAAAAAGAACTTGTCTGGTTCGAACCGATTCGAACTATTTCGATCTTTTTTTTATAATAATAATATAGGTTCGGAAATATTCCAGTTCAAACCGAAACTAGACCGGCTGAAAATCATGTCCAACACACTGAACCGACTGAAAAAATACTAAACCAACTAACCAACACACTGAACCGGCTAAAAAAATGATGAACCGACTGAAAAATACACTGAACCGATTGAAAATTTGCTCCACAACCGACTGAAATCCTGTCCAACATCAACATACAAGAGTTCAATATATCTCTAGGTTTGGTTTATTGAAGACATCTCTAGGTTTGGTTAAATTTTAAACCGGTTTAGTTGATTTTGCTTCAAACCGGTTCTAAAATTATATAGGTTTAAAGTGGTTTGATTTAAATTTAAGTATAAACCAGTATAAAAAAACGAGTCAATTTAAACTGAATTTTTGGTACTATTTTGAACTGGTCTATTTGAAGCCTAAAAAACTAATTTGGTTTTGGAACTAGCTCGACCGAACCAGTTCAAATCAAACCAGACCAATTCATCCGAACCGGTTAAATTGAACCAGCCTAACTTCAGATTTCTTACTCATAGAAACCCTAGTTTTGAATTTTCTAAACAATTTTATATCCAGTTATTGTCTCGGTACGTGGGTTGGAACGAATAAAAGATGGCGGCCAGCCGAACTCAACGAGTTGACCGAATTAGGCGCGTGGAAATTTCGAGTGTCAAAAAGTTCAACAGCAAAGAAATCCTGGCCACATTGTTAATAAATATTTTCAGTCCCTCATATTTAATACTATAGACTCTATAACCCTCTAATTTAATATTAGTTCACTTTCGATCACCTATGGAGGTTTTCCTTCAAGATAATTAGTAGACAAAAATGAATGAATCCGAGGAAGAGTTTTACATTCGTTATTAACATTTTCCTATAATGATCTTTTGTTGTTACTAAGAATGTTCTTGGGCAAATATAAATAATGTACGTATCTTATCAACACGTAATATCTCTAATAAAAATGTAAACACTAAATCTCTCAAATATGTGTGCATAATATTTTATTTTCTTTCATATGGGGTCAACGTTTTACATGCATGGTACGGAAGTCTTATACCAAGTTCACTTTGTTGGAACACGTGTGACATTGTTATTGCAATTCTCGTACAAAAATAACATTGTGCCCCACGAGAGTTTAATAACACATGCATTGTCCCAACTATATAAACTGTATACGTTTGTAGCCCGTGTTTTTTTCTTCCGATTATACATTTAAAGTGATTGCACTTTTATAATTTATTTTAAGGGATGAGTCAACTCTCTTTTGATATATATATATATATATTGTGAAACATTAGATGCATATATAATTGTATTATACCCCCACCCATCCCCTAGCTAGTAGCTACAACTGTTGATGTCTACGTGGTAAGAGCGTCCGGGAGAGTGGTCGGTGCACCACCGACCTTCCCCCCGACATCCGGAAATGTGTCGTGACCTGGCAAAGCAGTAACCTTCCCATCTCGACCGACCTGTATGGGGTATTGCATGAGGTGTCCTCTCATCTCCAGTTGGTCATTCCCGTCGGTGACGTAAGCTCCCCAGTTCTCCCTTCCCACCTCGTTCACTCTCCGCATGCATGTTAGGGTTTGCGGCTCCTTATATGTGTCCTCGAGGCCCCCGAGGTGTTCTGCCCAGAGAGACATACGATAACCGTAGACCTACAACACGTCAATAGAATCACGTTACGTTATCATTTTGTGATTAGTGTAAATCATCTTAACAATCATCATTGTGTTACTAAATAGTAGTCACTTATGTTCTTCTGCAGAACTAAATGATCATGTATCATTTATAAGTGTAACTTTTTGGTTAAACGTATCATATTCAGTCACATATTTCTAACATATGTGATTAAATGGTTAAACAAAATAATGATTTTACATTTTCCGTTTATATTGTTATTCATGGTTCATGTTCTTCATGTCTGAAATTTGGTTTCGACCTCAAATTTGTACAAAACTGAATTTGAATCGAACCCATAAACGTACATTTGTGTTCGAACTGAACTCGGATCTACAATTATGGGTTCAGTTCAACCCAGAAATGCAGATATGGGTTCTTTTCGAACTCATATTTTGAGCTTGAATTAAGGAAGAATAAATGGAAGATGAACATGAAGATCGATAAATGGAAGAGTATTTTAGTTATTTTTTCGCATAATTTGATTTTTTGTCGCCCAATCACACTTTAAAACATAAATAACTATTTAACATAAATTTTAACTGTTCTCGAATATAATTAATAAGCTAATTTACCATTCTCAATGTTACTATGTTACCATTCTTTAGTATATATTCCAATTATGTTATCTAAAAACCTGTTAGGTTTAACACTAACCGATGCAAAGACATAACTATATATATTGTTGTTGAACCTGACCTGACCACGTGGATGTCTGCCTTTCTTAGCCCACGTATAGTTGGGTTGGTACGCTCCAGTTGCGATTTCGGTGTCTCTCGACCCGTCCAAGGACCGTTGGTTGATATTTGCAGATCCCAACATGACGTACTCATCGTCAACGACCATACCCTTTGCATGGACGTATATCATAAATCTTCGGTGCTTGGATACCGATGCCTGCATTCGTTTAGGGTCATTGACTCATATATTTATTATAAGACGACACACGATGGTTGTTACATTACATGTACGATGTATTAATGTCGTACGTACCCCCGACATGTAATTATTGTCCAACGTCGAATTCGTCTTTTTATGACGTCCTATTCCTTTGGCAGTAGCGGTTTCACGTTTTCCGAGGCAAAAAAAGTTCAAATAATCTTGAGGGTGGTATTTATCTGAAACGCCACACTGGTCAAGAGCTTGGGCAATAATTTGGTACATCATAGCCATGGTCTGACCCTAAAATAATTATTGAGATAAACGAGGTTATTAATTATGGTAATATATACATAGTAATTATTTACTTGTATTGTTATCCCAATTTTTATTCTATTTAAATAAAAATTAGGGTTAAATAAATTAGCTACTTGAACTTTGGACGTTTTGCAACGAGTTACTCGAACTTTAAAAAATCAAAACGGTCTATCTCAATTTTGGCGAAGGTGCAACGAGCTACCTCCGTCCAATTTCTGACGAACTTCCGATGAATTTTCAACGAAGTTCTGTTAACAGTTGACGGTAATTTGGACGGAGGTAACTCGTTGCACCTTCGCCAAAGTTGCGGTAGTCCGTTTTGATTTTTTAAAGTTCAAGTACCTCGTTGCAAAATATCCAAAGTTCAAGTATCATTGGTATTTAATCCTAAAAACTATTAATTTATATTTTTATAGTAGTGTTATTATATATTTAGTTAATTAACATCCTTTTACCATATATATATAGATATATATGTGTGTGTGTTTATTTAAAACTAAAGTTTAACCTGCCAAAAGAGAATTTCCTGGACCGGCGCACTACTGGGCACCCCTTCTGGCCACATCGGTATCACAATATAAACCGAGAATCGTTCCTTTGCTCTGATTTTGTTGGCTATTTTCAACGCCAACTCCATGGGAACCAAGTTATTTGCTCCTGCAAACACATGAGATATTACTTCATGGATATGGTATCGTGATGGAGATATGCAATTGCAAGAAGGACATGAAGAAGCACCTGCATTTTTGTAGGATGGCCAATAGAATGAAGAACCAAGGAAGTACTGATTCTCGATGTATATGAAGTGTTGAGCCGACCTTATTGCCTTTATATATGCCACGTGGATACTCTTATCCACTTTCAAGTTCTTCCCACATACGAGGTTCTGCACCAATCAAATAAACATGCATGCATAATTTAAATAAATTAGCTAGGTTTAATGATAGACGAATTAAGTTAGTCTAAAAATTTGCCTGAATGGCGGCTTCTTGAACGCTTTTTGGAAATCCCTGTACAGATCCTGAGTCGATTGATCGAAATATCTACATATATATAAGAAAAAGAAGGATCGGATAAGTCATCAAATGCATGCACTACGCCTTTTATCCTCCATTTTCATGAGTGTAGCTATTTTAGTTCACCTGTACATGCCATCTCTCTGGATCATCTTCCTTTTTAACGAAAGCCGCGTTTTCCCCTTCCGATTCTGCATAGGCGGGAGACACTATCCACGAAATCCTCTCTAACCTTAACAATGAATCATCGTGCCAATATCCCACGTTGAGCTTGAAGTCCCTCCATTTCGTCGCCTTTCTCCATCTCTGTTCAAAGTTCTTCAATACATCATGCGCAGCCGGACCTTCAATCTTGCAGTGCAGGTCGTGCCATGGTTGCCTTGGGACATGAGAATGCGACTACATGCAAAGATCACAGCATGCAAACACCAGTAATTACATATTTAGTTATATATATTAAGTATGCATGGTGTATATATATATATATATATACCGTAAAAGTGGGGTTATGGAAGTCGTTCTTAAAAACAGTATCGAGATCCCGATAGAGTCTGTGCTCTGGAGTGTCGTATCTTCCGTCGCATAAATCTAATCCGCCGATAAAAGCAGTGATCTTTCGCTTGTTCGCGGTGCCCTGAGTGTCCACAATCACGCATTTCTGGTGATGTGTGTATAGAGTTCCGACCACCTGGACTACAAAGAATCATAAAATCAAGTGAATTAAGAATGTCGGTAATACCTTCTGTCGCGGGACAATTATTGGAAGAATATATATAATTATAAAACAATACTCTTTAAATAAAATGTACCTGTTGCTTGAAGAAGCTGAGTTTGTTACTCGCGTAGCGTGGAGATAGCACACACTGTACGCTGGAGTGGCGAAAGTATTTCTTGGTTTCTTCATCGTGAGTTTGCATCACACCATCCTAAAATATACAAATGCGAGAATTGTTAGTTCTTTTAGTCTGATTAATATGTAAAGGTAAATTATGTATTAATGTACACAAAGACTATATTGTACTATACTGTATTTCTTCATGTACTATACTGTATTTCTCCATGTATACGTATTTTGTAACAGTAACCGTCATTAATATATTTTACTAAACCGCGTGGAGGTTACCCACTTGGGTGTTACCACGAAAAATCTGAGTTTCTCTTCTTCCTTTCCTCCTCTCTAGAAGAACTGTGTGTTCTTTCTCAATCCAAGTAATTTCTTCATTCAATTGAGTGTTAGTAGAGAATCGATCCTAACAATTAACAATTAGGACATGCAATATACTCAACATATATATACAATGTGAACTAAGCACATCAGTATTACCGTTTTCAGCAGGAACTTGTCATGAGAAGTCTTATCATCCCAAATCAGCAGAACCACCCTAACCCCTTCTTGAGACTTATACTTAAGCAGTTCCCCAAGCGTAAGCTCGCCTCCGTTTGGCAACGGCCGTGTTGGTTCTCTTATGAGCTTAATCTTATGGTACACCGACCACCCGATAATGTAAATCAAATGGTGAGCCTCCAGTATTGCATGGCAAATCTCCTCCCAGCAACACTTCCCTTGCTCATAAACTTTACCATCGTCAAGTTCAATCTCAGGAAGCATTCCATTTGGCACATGCGCATCTTGGTACAACGTCACTTCCCCACCTCGATGAAGAGGAAAATACGTGTTCGGAACTCCGATATAGTCAGGGCCTGCTCCGACTCCGTCCTTGTAAAGCGGGTTTTCGGCGACAGGTTTGAACTGGACGGAGATGTGGAGTTCTGGGTAGGGTTTCAAGGGACTGCCGTAGTGGCTAATGATAGGGAACCAATCGTTGACTATATTTCCCGACAAGAGTTTCCCGACGGGAATCTCGACCACTCCTATGAGCTCTGCGCCGAAAACATCGTTGTCTTTGACGTAGAACTCAACTTTGAGGACTGGGTGGGCCACGGGGACGCAGAAGCGTTCGTCCCATAAGGGGTTTTCGCAGTTGGGGATGACACGTGTACGAGCGATTGTGGCGCCAGCGAGGCAGACACACACGTAGGGATCGCTTGTGATGATGGATTTCTTGCCGGAGCCGACCACGCGGCGTTTCTTATGGAAAGGTGATCTGCAGGGACCGAACATGGAGCAGCACTGTCGCATCCTCTCCGTGGCTAAGTCCATGTTAGGTAGCGACTTTGCTTCCACGATCGAGATGTCAAGTTCGCCGTGTAAGAACACGGGCTTTTCCTTGCCGATTCTCGGTCGGACGGAGTCCTTTTGGTCGGGAACTGACTGCAGGTCGTCTCCCATTATGTCACGTGGTTATTAAAAATGAAACCCTAGATAGTTCGAATTCAATGTTGCATGGCTTTCATACTTTACATGCAGAAGAAGATCAATCCCCACGGGCCCGATCCACTAGCCTCCGACTGCATCTGCAACAGCGGCGGATTCAGAAACTGTGGAAGTCCACCTCTTCATCATTTGAGTAGGGAAAATCATTAAGTTTTTGATGAAATTGAAATTACCTGACGGTGAGAGAGCGAGGAGGAGGCTGAGGACCGGAACAAGAGGCAATGGTGCGGCTGAAGTGAGAGAGGAAGGAGCATCCAAAACCGTTATTGGGTTGAAACATTCCCAAACAAAGAGAGAAGAAAAGATAGTGTCAATGCGAAGAAAGAGCGAAAGTCTCCACCGAAATCGGTGAGTTACCTCTCCTTCAATCACCCTCAACCGATATGGTTAATTATAGACTCATTCAAGGAGACTTAATTAAACAATTTCCATCGTAATTTAACTAAAAAGTTACCGACTGACAATTCGTTTTTGAAACTTTTTAAAATATTTTTTATACTTACTTTTTTTAAATAATTTTTTCAATGATATTTACTTTTTAAAATGAAATGAATAAGTACGAGGGTCAAATTATGCCAAATTGCAGACATAAGGATTTGGTGCAAATTCGAGAACCAATTGTAGACTTAAACTGCCCGTATATTTGTCATCAAGTGTTTAATTTTTGATTAACAGTTTAATTTTGTTATAGTTAGTTAGGAGAAAAATATACATCTTAATTTTATTTAATTGTATAATTTGAGTATACTTTTTTCATTTACTACTAATCATATTACTTATAAATCTATATTGTTCTCTAAGAGTCAATTTTCATCTGCTCAATAAATAGTTATAGAAAAAATTACATATACAATCTAAAATAAAATTTAGATGGAAGTTCTAAAATACACTTAAGTGTATTTCCTAATGATTGTACTAGACTCCGGCATGCGCTACGCGCGAGCACGTTGTCGTCATTTGTCTTGCATGAAGTGTTAAGACTCCTAACTTAGGAGGACATGATTAACTCGACTCCTATGATAGTACAATAAGTAAACACTTGATTAAAAATATTATTTGAATTGTAAAACTAAACTTAAATGACCTGATATAATGAAATAAAATTAATTTTGTTTTAAATAATTTTAAAAAATTGGTCGAGCAACCAGAGTCTCTTCTTGCTCCCCGCTCCCCGATACTCGAGCAATTTCTTAAAAATATTTAAAATAAAATTAATCTTATTTCATTATATTAAATAATTTAAGTTTAATTTTACAATTTAAATAATATTTTTAATGAAATGTTTAACGAGTCGGGTAATACTTAGACAAATTGACAACAACATGACGTGCGTCGTGACACAGTCTAGTTAGTACGGGTTAAAAGAGGAAAACTCAGAACTTTTTCCAAAAGTAGATACTTTATATAAAATATTTGAAAAAGTGTATATCGAAAAAATATATTTAAGAAAGTATGTATACGCGCGTCGCGCCTATTCAATAGGCGCACCCTAGGGATGCGCCTATACCACATAATATATTTTTTTTAAAATTTTTTTTCAATAACGACGACCCGAGTTCCTAGTTCCAATATTTTTAGTTTTGGCATTGGAAAGTGTAAACGGTCCTGGCTGCATCCAACAGACCCATTCAGAGCATCATCTTCTGCTATAATAAACAAATATACCAACAACCAATCAATCCTCTCCCGTCTAATAATAGAGACAAACTTCATTAAATAAGTTTGGGGAATTTCTATTTTATGAAATTAGCTGCACCTTTTGATAGCAATTTTAGTGACATTTAACCTTTACAGAGGGAGGAAAGGTTTACAAAACTGGTTCTAGCATTATTGAGTAAATTATTTGATTGTAGCATTGAGTGGCTAATATAATATATTATTGAATAATTGAGTGGGTGAATTGAATATGTACGCTTTTTGTTTTCTCACAATTATTATTAATTTTAAACTAAATGAATAAAATTAAAGCCTCTTTTGAAACAATAAATAAAAAATCAGCGAGCCTCTTTTGAAACAATTATGCATGATTCGAGGGAAAGACATGTCTCAAGGGAGCAAAGATTCCTTCCTCCATCGAAACGAGAAAATTGAAGCCCTAAAAAGGTTAAATGTCACTAAAATTGCTATATTAAAAAGAAAAAGGTTCACATTTACGATTTATATCTGAAATTACAAAAATAATTTTATATACGTCAAAACTAAAAAGTATTCTTTACTATCAAAAGGTGCAGCTAATTTCATAAAATAGAAATTCCCCAAACCTATTTAATGAAGTTTGTCTCTATTATTAGACGGGAGAGGATTGATTGGTTGTTGGTATATTTGTTTATTATAGCAGAAGATGATGCTCTGAATGGGTCTGTTGGATGCAGCCATGACCGTTTACACTTTCCAATGCCAAAACTAAAAATATTGGAACTAGGAACTCGGGTCGTCGTTATTGAAAAAAAAATTAAAAAAAAAAAAATTTATGTGGTATAGGCGCACCCTAGGGATGCGCCTATTGAATAGGCGCTTCCCTAGTGTGCGCCTATTCAATAGGCGCGACGCGCGTATACATACTTTCTTAAATATTTTTTTTCGATATATACTTTTTCAAATATTTTTTATAAAGTATCTACTTTTTGAAAAAGTTCGAAAACTCAATAACGTATTTTCTTCATCATTATTTATTTATATATATAAAACGAATTTACTTCGTGTTCGCTTCTTCACCCAATTTTGTCCGATTTGAGTTTCTGATTGGCACGCCAGCCGCAGAATCTTTTTTCGCATCGCTCTATATCGCCCACCACAAGTAGAAGGACAAATCTTCGTCGGAAAAGGGGAAAATTATCCGTCGCAACGGAATAACTCGCAGAAGGAGCGATTGTAGGAGAGAGGTAGCGATTGTCCGGCTGCAGTAGGCTCGTTATCTTGTTAGCTTTGGATACTTATATATCGCAATAAAAGGGTGTAAATTGAATCGTCGTAATTTCCGATAGAAGAGCGATGCAGACTGTGGTGTTGAACCCGCCGTACTCCAGACCCCAGCAAACCCTAGATTTATCCTTCTCCACTTCCTCCATAAAGGTTCTCATCTTTCTTTCCCTCCCTGAATACATTTGACCTCTTATGTAATCCGCGTTTTCCATTGATGCTGATTATTCTATGATTGACTATTCAGCAGAATAGCTCCAGCTTATTTCGAGCTTCTGGGTACATTTTGAAGGGGAATAACAATCCTTTGCGGCGGTGGCAGTCGACTTGCGGCTTCTTCCGGAATCAAAAACTTATATCTCCACGCAGAATTGGTTAGTTTTGATTTACATTTAGAATAACAATTTGTCCTTTTGTTTTGATTCTACTTTCGAAAATTGTGTATTTGTGCAAGTTTGTATATTTCAGTTGTGGAGAATAGTTGATTAAGAATTAGCATATTTGTGATTTTGGAAGGAGTTTTTTGGCAGTTGAGGGAGAAAGCCACAGTTTCAGGCTTTCAGCTCTGGAATGAACCGTCCCTCTGAGTATGGGAATTTTCTTGATGCTGATGAGAAAGTTAAAGTCTTTTGTCTTTTTAGTTGAGATAATTTAATTAGGCGTGTGATAAACAGTATATGCAGGAAGAACCATTCCACCATTCTTGATTAATGATTAGTTTTCTTCTTGTTAAACCGATAGAAAGGAAGTAAAACATTAAATGTAATATAAGTGAACAAGGAAAAGAAACCTTGGAGAAATGGACCGATTGAAACATCTTAGTATAGTTTAGCTTAGAACTCTTTTCGCTTTTGATAAAAAAATCCATATTGGTTTCCTTAATCTAGCTACAACTGTAGGGAAGTGATTAGTGTTTTCTCTACTGCTAAAGCACAGTAGATGAGTTTAAATGACAAGTTCTTTCTACACCCTGTTTTAAACAAAAGCCACTGTATCACTGATTAGTATTATATATGACATTGCAAAATGATTGAACTAATTAAGGATTGTAATCATTATTTCTTGCGATATCATGTAGTTGTGAAGGCTGTTGCTACTCCAAATCCAGCAGTAGAACTTCCACTGACTGCAGAGAATGTCGAAACTGTATTAGATGAAGTCCGACCATATCTTATCGCTGATGGTGGCAATGTGGCATTACATGAGATTGATGGCAATGTTGTACGCTTGAAACTGCAAGGAGCATGTGGGTCCTGCCCGAGCTCTGTAACGACCATGAAGCTAGGTATCGAACGACGATTAATGGAAAAGATTCCTGAGATAGTTGCTGTGGAACCAATATCTGACGAGGAAACAGGCCTTGAGATGAATGAGGAAAACATAGAGAAGGTAAAGCTAACGTCTTTTTTACAACATGAAGATGCTGAATTTCACTTGGCTTTAGAGTATGGTTATCTGTTTGAGCAAATGAGCTATTTTAAGTGCCTTAGATGTTGATGCTCTCAGGTTCTTGAAGAGATAAGGCCTTACCTTGTTGGAGCAGCAGGTGGATCCCTAGAGCTAGTGGCAATTGAAGACCCCATAGTGAAAGTGCGAATCACGGGTCCTGCAGCTGGGGTCATGACTGTTCGAGTTGCTGTCACCCAAAAATTGCGCGAGAAAATTCCTTCTATTGCTGCTGTTCAGCTCCTTGGGGAATGAATGAACCAAGGCATGGGCCTTCCTTCATTACTTCACTCTGAAGTGACAAAGATCTTCTGGTAACAAGAATTCTTCTGTTGTTCCTGCAGTACCCGTAAATTATCATCTCGTAAGAATCAGTAATCTTCGTTAATTTGGAATGTTATGGTGCTGCTTTGTTTGTTGTATGGAGAATTCGACAACATGAGAAATAGTAATAATGAAATTACGCCAAAAAAGTGACCTTGTTTTCTTGTTGAAGTTTCACGTCAGGGTTCTTACTTACGTTGTATCGTTTCTCTTACTGTATGTATATAAGTGAAAAACAGTGTTTATTTCCAAACAGTGATTCCTTTCGACATTGTTGATGATATTTCAAACTCAATCAAAGGCTTGAAAAAGTTCTACACATACGAGGTTGACTGTTCTGTTTTCAAATTGATCGACAGAGACAATATACTATGAAAAATTCACCTGAAATATCGTTAGCTCACATTTTTTATTGAATAAATCAAATGAAAAAAAGCATAATACTAATTGGTAACATCTAAATTTGGTCAAACTTCGGACTCCTACGTAAGACTGCTGATTCAATTGCACCAGTGATAGTATAATAAGCATGATAATATTACTGCATTCTAATAATTTGGAATACCATATTATAATAAGAATAAAACGGAACTATATGTGCAAAACCCCTATACACAGTATGAATGTCTTCTGCATGTAATGAAACGTTCACCGAATCTGCTGGGTCTTATCCAAATCGATATAGAAGGCCCTTTCCTCGCAACATTTATCGGTTAGCTTTCCTGGAGTATCCGGCAAAAGCTACCGAATTAAACTGCTGTCCTCCGATGTTAAACTGAGCTGACAAACGCAGATGGAAGAGAAGAGAGATTCCATTCAATGGATATGATTCCCCAGAAAAGAACATAATTGATCGGCCAATCCGCAATTCTAGAGATCAGACAAGGTTCTTTTTTTTTGGTAAAATCCAGACAAGGTTCTAAATATCACCTTTTTCTGTTTCAGATTTTATCAAAAGATCTTATTTAGCTATTAAAGTGCAAACCCTTTTCCATAATAGGATGAAATGTCCAATTTTAACGTTTATTGATTTGTATTTCTATCCAGATTTAATCTTCTTTAACAATATTCCATCTCCTGATCAGATTATCCCATTCCACTCTTCACATCTCTATCTATCCTCAAACATAAGGAATTCTGGTGCTGCAATCGTGTTGTATTCATCTTCTTTGGTTGATTATTAAGGGTCTCTCTCTCAGTCTCTCTCTCTCTCTCTGATCTCTGTCTCTCTGTATTTAAGTATGACCATGGAATCCGCTCCATCCTCACCGACAGGGAGAGTTAAGTTTCTGTGCAGCCATGGCGGAAGGATTCTACTTCGGCCGTCTGATGGCAGTTTCAAGTATGTTGGTGGCGAGACCCGCGCCGTTGCTGTTCCCCGCGACGTCACTTTCTCCGGTGACTTTTCATTTTTTTAATCTATTCTATTTTGTACTAATTTTAACACTTCTTTTATCATATAAAGTAAAGATTCTTATTTTCTTTGGTCATATTTATTTTTCTATAGGATATGTTTCATATAAAACCCTTGAATATTAATGTCCGATGTCTACCTAACTTGATTCTGATCATTAATAGAACTAACTAAGAAGCTCAATGCCATGTTTGAGGAAGGATTGGTCCTCAAGTATGAGCTAGCCTCAGAGGATCTCGACACCTTAGTCACTGTAAGGTCCGACCAAGACATCAAACACATGTTGGAAGAACACGACCGACATCAGACAGAGAGACGCACCATGTTACGAGCCTTTCTGTTCACCCCAAGCCTTACTGTAATAGAGACACGAACCCTAATCGACCCTAACGCCATGCAACAACGTTACATAGACGCCATTAATGGCCATACACGTACAAAGCTATCCGTCAAGATCGCAGCACCCGCTAGCCCTAACCAACCTTTTAACACTATGTCATCGCCATGCACGTCGCCAAAATCACCATACAGCCTCTCACCTGAACCATCGGTCCCCAATGAGACCAACCCATCTAACCCTAACCCTAATCCTAACAGTGTCCCATATACTTGTACAGTAAATAACCCTATATGTCCGAATCAGATATCATTTATTCCACCGCCGCAGTTTTACTACCCAAACCCTAGCTACCGGCAAAACATCTCAAGCTACTGCTTGCCAGAACCGCCGACAGAGTACCCTTACATGGGAGTTGGAGTTGGGGTGGAAAAGCCAGTTTCTGGCTCTCCATTAATGGGTAGGGCAGAAATTGGGAAGAGACCACTCAATCAAGGCTTGAGTCACTTATACCAAATAGTATCCTCCAGATGGTACCCTCGAGCAGGCGACGCGTGTGGTTACTACGTTGAAGGAGGAGTGAATGGACACGGTAGAGGTGATCCCTATAGCCAACCAAATGAATGATATTGATGGTACACGTTTCTTTATTAGATGATGATGATGATGATGAAATTCACTTCTGAGTCTAAACTGTACATACGAGTCGTGTCTTGTTTGAACATATTTTTGTGTTCAAAGTTTTGCACGTGTGCATGATCTGTTTTTGGGTATTGGGTCGGGTTGGTAGATGAATCTGGACTTAGAATTATTCATATGTATGGTATGGAGGATATGTATATATGCTCTCAGTTTAGTTCCCACGGGAGAAATTGTTACCAATCAATGAAACATAATTTTTTTGCTCACTTTAATTATAAGTTGAATTTGTAATAGTAAATACTATTAAATTCTATTCTTATATTTAAAAACAATACTTAAGCAGAAAATGTTACAAGGATATATATGATGGCATAAATTTGATGACATATATAGGGATGTAAATGTAATTAAGAAAGAATTTTAACTGGGGCAATCATACTAACTTAAATAAATGAGGGTAAATTACCATTTTTATAATTTCCCCAACATGGAGATTCGTTCCCTTTGTCTTGTCTCTTCCATAGTTCCATTGGATCTCTCACTCCCATTCAGATTTCAGAATCTCCCTTCCCTTGAAAAGCCTTCTCCTGACTTCCCACCTCCACAAAATGACCGAAAATAATAATACATGTCCTCGTCACGGCAACAAGTCCCGCCGCATCGTTTACATCACCGTCTTAGTTTTCATCCTTATCGCCGTTACCGTCACCATCACGGTGTACTTTGTGCTGCGGCCACATCGTCCCCACTTCATGATACAAGATGCCACCATTTACGGCTTCAATGTCTCCGACTACCCGTACCTCCTAAGCTCCACCTTCCAGGTGACTGTCGTATCCCGAAACCCTAATGCTCACGTCGGAGTTTACTACGACAAGCTGAGCGCATACACCACGTATAATGACCAGCAGATTACTCTGAGGACAAGCATTCCCTCATCATATCAGGTAATGTGTTCTGTCTCTAGCTATCTGCACTGCACCAAATTCCATCTTATTCACTGCCTGCGCTGCGATCTCATCAGGGTCACAAGGAAATGCATGTCTGGTCGCCTTTCCTCTTCGGTCCATCTGTCCCGATTGCGCCATACAACGCGGTCAGCTTAAGCCGTGACCAATCGAACGGAACTATCTTGTTAAAGGTGAAGCTTTCTGGACGTCTGAGATGGAGAGTTGGATCCATAACAACTGGGAGCTACAATATATTCGTGGAATGCCCTGCGTTTATTGCGTTTGGAAGCAGTTCAGACACCAGTCTTGGGAATAATAATGCAGTCAAATATCAGATGATGCAGCGTTGCACTGTCAAGGTCTAGACCTTTATTAATTAGTGTCAAAAATACAATAATTTCTAAACAAATATTTTAAATGTTTTTTGAGAATAAATTTTAGATTTCGAGATATTTTTAGTTTGCATGGATTGGTGGTTGTGAATCCTGTACGTCCATTTCTTGCCATAGATAGAATGAACGATTGCGTACGGTTGGAGATAATTAACTTTTTCTAATAGCTGAGTTCATCTTTTTTAATAAGAGGTTTCGCTTCTTCATAGAAATCCCAAATTCATGAAATTTTGACCAACCCTATCGTCATAATTAAGTAGGTGGCAGAAATACGTAAGTATTTTTATTTAGGGTTAGTTAAAGAATTAACTATTGGTCATAGATTAATTAAGCTAATCTTGTGTAGTTTAATCACCGACACTGTTGTTAGTTCATTCATTATTTGAACAAATAGGGTTTGCATTAAGCAGTTAAGACTTAAGATCCAAGATATGTCAGGCGACGCGTTGACTTGAGTAGGATTGAAGAAGAAAGTATCCAAAATTACACTATAACTTAATCCGCAGTTAATGCAACCACACCTCTGTTTTAGTGTAGGTGATTTGTTTATTAAACTCATTAATTAGGTAGGGCAAATCGGAGAGAAATTATTAGATGCATAGATGATTAATAATTAAATGAAGATTAATTAATTCAATCAAGCACTTGCTGCATCTGCACGCCTTGGGACAGAAACGAGGTAGAAGAATTAAGTCGGTCAACGTTTTTGTCTCTCTTCAAGAACCATTACAGATTAATGTAGACAAACAATTTCTACAGTTAGTAAAGAACAAAAAAAGGGAGGTCTTGCAAGTTCTATCATAATCAGTAGGTAATGTCTAGAAGGAGAAATTCACATCACTCTGCAGTCTTCATTGATCAACCCAGAAACAATTTTTCCGACATAAACAAGCATGAATATGTATGTATGTATGTATGTATGTATGTATGTCTATATGTATGTATGTATAAACGCTCCATCTTCACTGCTGAAGCAAAATGAGCGTCTTCCTCTTTTTTTATCATACACAATGCACTATCACTTTCAGAAGCAGAAAGACATCAATATCAAACAATCCACTGCAGTTTAGCTTTTAGGTGTGAAGAGCCATGAACATGTTTTGTTTTCGAAAATGCTCCGGAATGAGCTTGCATATCATATCTGGTGGTATGCCCGTTAGCTCTATTTAAAAAAAAAAATGGAAGATAATGAGATGATTTTGGCACTAAACAATGTGCTTTGCAGAAAATAATAATAAAAAAGAGTGAAAGATTGCTTAACGAAACGAACCTTCTGGTTTGAAGTTCAACAGAGGTGGAAGAGGGCGGCCACTAGGAAGTCGGGTATTTGGGTCTCTCAGTTCATCAAAGAAGGGATGAATGCAAGCTTCCAACTACAACACCAACCAATAAAAATGTTTAGATTCTGGTTCATACAAGTGATGTAGATACAAATAAAGGAAGAGATGCTGCAGAACTCACAGCAGTGCACCGCAAGTAGGGGGAGTACTGGAAGAACCGACAAACTAGATCCACTGCTTCTGGAGGCAGACGTTTTTGAAAGACCTGATGGCAACTTGGAATAAGTGCATATGACTCGAGATTCAAAAGTTGATATCGATATAAGTCCATCATCAAACATAAAAGTAATTGCTAATTAATATTGTGGTGGAGCCAATCTTTTCGTGACATTTCTTCTGTTTTTTCATGGTTGAAGCAAGTGTTTTTACAAAAATATACATACTTTGTGCCACGGGTGAGGCTTTATCTGCGGAAACTTAAACTCTGTATAATTTGGATTCATGCACTTGATCTCCTCCCTAGTTGGTGTTCCGAGAACCTGTAAAAATTGAAAAAATCACCACAGTTGAAAACACTTGAAAAGGAAATGCATAGAGTAAAAACAAATACACTGAATTTTATGCATTTAGAAGGATCAATCTTTTTGCTAGAGGTCTGCACATTTTTTTTTTTTTTTATAATTGTAATTGGAACTGCAGTTACTGAATGGAAAGCAGCTAAATAACTATGACACGAGCATGAAAGTATTACTCAATCACAAGAAAATAAATTAATTACCTTGATGATCTCAATGAGTTGGTCCACTCCACTCTCCCCGGGAAAAAGAGGCTGTAGGAGAATTTTATAAGGATAACAAGAAAAAAATTTGTGAAAGCTGGAACTTATGAACGTCAAACTCCAGATCACCTGCCCAAGAAGTAGCTCAGCCATCACACATCCCGCAGACCAAATATCTATAGCAGTAGTGTACTCAGTGGCACCAAATATGAGTTCAGGAGCACGATAATATCTTGAGCAGATATATGAAACATTTGGCTCCCCGTTCACCTGATAAGAGGAATGGGAACACAAGATTTCATTCTCAGGTAAGGGAAAACTAAATTCAAGTCTATCCAGAAAAAAGGTAGTAAGGATATATACCAGGACTTTAGCACTCCCAAAATCACACAGTTTCAACTGATGGGTGTGTGGATTTACCTATAAGGACAAACCATTTAATTAATTGACCAAATCCTGATGAGCACATGATAAGCTCACCTTGATTAATCTACTATGTTCTTAGACCATGAAATAACACTAGTATGCAAATAAAAGATGAGCTTTCATCAACTTAATCCAGCTTAGGTGCAAAACAATCTTATTGACATACTGGGACTTTTCCTTGAATATCCTCGACAATGCACATGAAAAGGAATAAAGAGATAGATACATTTGAAGTACTAAGAATATTATAAATAATGGACAGGATCTCACAAGTAAGTTCTGTGGTTTGATGTCTCGGTGACAAATGCCAACAGTGCTGTGTATGTAAGCAAGGGCCCTGCAAATCTGAAATGAGAGGAACAGCAACACTTTTAGCCTTTAGAAAACGAATGTATCACTTCAACCATACTAAGAGGTATTGTATCAAAACATATTACTGAGCAGAACAGTTGACTGGCAAAACAATAGTTAAGGGTGGATCATGACAGAAAAACAATCCAAGAAATCAATCTATCATTGGTAGGTCAAGGGGAAAAGACATAAATCTCTTCAACTTACTTGATAAGTGTAAAGTTTAACATTTATTAAAGGCATTCTCTGGTTCATCCGACTGTAATTCCTTGCTACACGGTGAACAGTTTCAGGAACATATTCCAACACAAGATTAAGATAAAGCTCTTCTTTGTCTGTAGAGAAAAAGTTGTGTTTTAGGGAGACAACATTTGGATGGTCCAACATTTGCATAATCTGTAGTTCCCTATTCTTGTAACGCTTATCTTGAAGAACTTTCTTTATAGCAACCATTTCTCCTGTTTCTCTGCATTTTGCCTGCAGATGGTGTCAAATTAAAGTCACTTAATTTACTGAGCATATTCATTGATTGATAAAAGCACAAAAGAATACAGCATTAACATATACTTACTTGAAAAACAACACCAAAAGAACCAGTTCCAATAACATGTTCTCCAATATAACTGACTGACTGCCACAAGAAGAAGACGATTTGCAAAAAAAATTAAAATCTTACATTATAAATACAATATTAAATAAAAAATATTATTTTCTACTCTTTTCCTCAGACCTGCCTAGATTGACCATTTCTGCTACCAACTGTGGCTCTTAATACATGGCCCATTTCAGCAGCCACACCATCATTTACATCAGATTCACTGTCCTGCAAAACAAACCATATACCATTAAAGATACTAACATAAACTTAACCTAGAAGCAAATGGACAGAAGTCAACTATAGCAGGCACCAAAGTAAGAAAAAATCGGTGTGCTCACAAAAAGAAAAAAAAAAATGTTAGAATATAACTGGCATGAAAAGGAAGAAGCTTACCCTGTCCTCATGATCCACCTCACCCTGGAGTCTCATCTCAAGCATCTCTCTACTAAGCCAATCAACTGAACTCGATAAACTTTTAAAATCATTAACCGAACTGGAACCGCCAGCTTCCCCATTACCTATCCGACCAGAAGTCATAATATGTTCTAATAATGCAGTAATGTTAACAATTGCCACCCATGTGATACTTTTTGCTCCCGTCACTCATGCAGTTCAGGCAACCAGCTTCCTGTTTTAATTGGAAAATCAGTACAACTCACGTTCAACCAAAAAGGAGGGAAGAATGTAAGGCAAGTTTTTAAAACAAAATACTAAAATAGGTTACCAGTGCACCACTGAAAACATTGAATGGTAACATCACTAATGGAAAAGGAACGAAACCAACATAGAAGAAATAAACAAAAATGGAGGAACAAAGAAACCCTCTTGACAAACTTCCGCCAATGAACAACAAAGGAATGACAAACTGAAAAAAGACATGCAGAATCACAAAATACATGCAACTGAATTTCTTCCTACATTGGTCAAAAATATCTTCTTACAAAACAAACTGAAACTCGATAGAACACTCCATTAAGTACTTGAGAAATTCCTACTGTTACAAGCTCAAATAACTAAATAAGTTGGCAGCTTGAGTCAGATGAACCTATAATTAAGTAGTCGCATTATCACATGCTCCAGTTGAATCATACTACTAGTGTACCAGCATTTGATTTGCAGAATAACATGAAATGGAAATCTTGATCTAAAACGTAAAAGCCACCGAATTCTGCTTCAAAATTGAGCGTCAACCATGTCATTCATCATTCTGCACTACGCTGGTGAGCGACCTCGCCCAATCCGTTCTTCCGATCCAAAATCCACAGAAAACAGCAATAAAAGCCAGCAGGTGGTGTAGACACGAGAAATGAGAGAAGTGATCAGAAACGTACACCCCATCAAAACGTTCAGAGACCTTCCAAATCGTCCTCCACGTTTGTGGAAAGGCAACTGCTTCTAATAACGGAAGAACAGCAAATGCAATACACATTCGAGACCTGGAGCTCACCTGGGGTGGAAGCACTAAGAAGATAGCTAAAACAGATTCCCAAAAGATTGCTTTAGCTTTGATATTCCTGATCTGTGACGGAACTCCAGTAGATGATGGAGAAGAAGTTGAATCAAGCCAAATCGGAAAGCGTTCCTCCCTCCGTCTTTAGCCGATAGTCGATAGAGATGGTGGTTTTTTATGGTGAGATTAGAGCTACAGCTGTGAGTGCTGAGTGGAGTAGTGCGAACTGCGAAGTGGAGGAAAAAAAATGTGCTTTTTCTGATACTCCCTCCTCTACTGTACTTGGTCTTCATCTTCTATATACGGCCACAGCAGAACAGTATTTTGGAGGTACTCGACATCATTTTTTTTCTCCTTTTTTTTAATATATAGATATATTTTCATTTATTCGAAAGTAAATGTCTAAATGAGTAGTTCTGCCTAATATGATGATTTCACACTCTTGGATTTGACTTTTTGACGTGTCACTTTTCCAGTGTTCTATTAATGGAGTTTATTGTACCATCGAGAGAATTGGTGATCATACGAGAGTAGTCTGGTACATTGTAATCAATAGCGCAATTATGCATATGTCCATACACCACATGTATTAGGACGTCTAGGGATAGAAATAATATAAGACACCAACACAATTGATTACAACTCCAAAAAGCAAGTTGTTCGGGTAAATGACTCAACACTAACATACCCGATCATCATCATAATAATACATGAAATTATGTATCACGCATAATCGCACAAATTTATCCAATCCATTCAAAAGCACTCCCCCCACCAACCAAAAAAAAAAACTCTACTGAACCAATCACCATATGCTACTATCAAACTCAAAAGCAGCAGCAGCAGCAGCAGCAGCAGCAAAGCAATGCGGCGTATATTGCTCCAACAGCAGCTTTCATCTCTATTAACAAAGATCCCCACTTACGGTTGGATAGATATCTCTGTAGACTAAAGACTCCTCCACAAGGTCAAGGATGAACACGCTAACCCATAACTAAAGAGAAATCAGTTAGTGCCTCCGGCACTTTATATATACAGTTCCACTTAAACTAGGCAAATATCTAAAACTTGAATTACCAAACCCAGTCTAGATATTTGCAATAGGCAATACCATTTTATAGCTTGCTTTGTATGAGCAGAATCTTCCTTGTGAGAAAGGGATCAGTTCAGTGGTAGACTACCCCTATAGTTTTAGTGACTGGTAACGTTTCCTTCTCTTCAGTATTTATATACCTGAACATCCTTCGCGAGCCCTTAATTACAGCAATACCTTCCATCATATGAACAAAATCAGCTGCAAACTCTTCCCTGAACCTCCAACAGAAGAACCAGTTTTGCCGACAAGACAGTGAGTTGGTCTAGCAAAGAGAGACATCACCTGCACTGACCACTAAAGGTTGACAATGCTTGCCTGATCAAAATTTTACTCAAGCCAAGCAATTTTTGCTGCACAAAAGATGTCAAACATGTCAAGTATCAATAAGCTGTGTTCCTCATGCTGAAGAAAAATAAAATATAGAAGACAATAGTAAACATGATGAACCAAGTAACGGGTGGAAAAGAGCAACTATATGTGCAATAAAAGACTCACAGGTTCCCAGTTATCTACGTCCCGGAGTTGGACTTTTGAACCCACACTTGCTTCTGCAACACGGTGAATAATAAGATCAACATCCTCAACCCACAAAATTCCAGCAAAAGACAGACAATAAAGTACCTCATGTGAACCATATCCAGAAGCCCCTCCCCTCTTTGAAGACTTCCTTTCGCTGCCCAGAAGTGAACCATCAAGATCTTTCCCTCCTAGTGAATGTTCCCTACGGTTTACAGGTTTATGAAATCCTGCAGAAAGCCATGGACAGAGTCAATCTTTCAATAGATACAAAAAATAAAATCATATGTTTCAGTCCTCCACAATTGAAATAAGTTTCTTGCTCTTCTACTTGCCCCACTTGCGCTCCACGGTTTCATTCTCAAATAAAAGCTCTATCTTTTACCCAAGCTTCCACAATGAAGCATCACGTATCCAATGAAAATAGGAAGCATATGCATTACACCGACACATTGAATTGAACCGGCACCAACCATTATCTAGGGAAGACTGACTGCCGCGCCTATTTCCAAGGATCCTGAATTCCACATTTCCTGCATATGACCAGACATTGTAACTTCTTTTTTGTTGTTGTTGTTGTTGTTGTGTGTGTGTGTGGGGGGGGGGGGGGGGGGGGGGGGGGGGGGGGGGGGGGGTTACAAAGGGTCAGAGGAGATGACTCATTATTTTCATTGAAGAAGTTCAAAAAAATCCACCTGAAACATTATTTATCAAATTTACTTGTGTTTTACCTTCTGTAGAATCTACTTGTGACTTAGCAGAAAGAGACTCATCACTTGCAGGTGATCCATCAGATCGACGAAGGGCAGCCCAGACACCACGATCAGGCCTGTCCTTATTTCTAGAGCGTCTTTCCTGCTTATCATTGCCAAAACTAGGTAATTCATTTCCTGCAGTCCTCTCCTCCTGAAGTTCATTTGTATCTCTTGAAACTGCTTGTAGGTTTGAGGGCCGTGGAGGCCTTTTCTCTTTTTCTGAATATGTTGCCTGAATCTGATTTTCAGCCTGAATGGGTGACTGACCTTGACGTGTATCTTTGTTTATGAGAATGCTTCTAATCATCCTTCCACTACCTTCCTGTCGATTCTGCCTAACAATGGGTGAGCCGGACACATTTTTCACTTGGGACCTACTACCAGAGACCTGATAGGGAATAAGGTCAGCACGATTATCATACCCATACATGAAAGTATCAAACTACATGCAAGAGCTAGCCACATGAATAATGAAGTTACCAATCCACTAAATCAGAAGCCTTCATACTCTCGTAAGGAACAGCTCTACACAAATAAAAAGCCTTAGGGTAATAAGGGACTAGAAGTCTTACATTAGAAATGTCCCTCTCTTTTCCTTTCAAGAGGATGATTTTCTTTTTCCCTGAGTCCACAATTGCAGGACCACCTAAAACACAATGGATATAAGAAAATATTATTAAAAAATTGAACTTTGAAGAACAAATAATCAGCAGAAACATATAAAACAGCCTATTAACGCAGATCTGGCACAAACAAGTAAAGCCATAAGTTCATCAATAAGACTCGTGCAAAAAAATCAGGCGTTCTCATGCATTAAGACATTCTAACACGTTCAACATACCAATATTCTCACTATCATTCATCGATTCCATTCTAGATGTAGACAATGATGGAGTCGATCTATCAGACTGGCGTGCCTCATCTCTTTTGGAAACAAGAGCTCTATCCTTGTTGCTACTGCTCCTTGAACTGTCCCTTAGGACATACTGAAGTTGCACCAAAAGAAAAGGAAAAAGAGAGCCAATAAGCTGAGCTTCTTACTATTGTAATAAAATACAAAATGGATTGAGACATAATGTCAGAAATTTTGCGATGATAAAATCACAAAAGGCTTGCCAAATAGCATACAAAGAAAAACTGAGATAAAGAGAACCGCCTGGGTGTAGCTATATCCTCCCACAGTGCAAAATAATTCACTGAGTTGGGTATTTGTACCAGATCGCTACAGTTGTCTTGCTGCTAACTTTAATTATATCTAGCAGATATACTGGATCCGGTACAAGTACCAAACTCGGACACTAGTTTCCCAGGTGGGAAGACATATCTATATACAATCAGATATTGTCACGAATCTACAAATTCAGATGTACTTCGACGACGATTTTTGTATAACAATAATGAAGATGAAATAAATTACTATCTGAATATTTAGTAGGCTCTACCAACTACTATGCTAGTGAAGATTATTCTTTTCCGATGACATAAAGAGGAAATAATAATAAAATAATATAAATAAACTAGTTCAAAAGAAAGTACCATAGTTGTCGAAACCCTTCTCCTCTCATAACTTCTTTTGGATGACATCGAACTTGGGCTTCCATCAGCCAACTTTCCAGCTCTTCTACTTAGTTTTCCATTAGAACTTGACCTCTGAAAAAAAATCCCCAGAATGCTAAGTTATAAGAATAAAAGTAACGTCAAATACCAGTACTACATAATTACCAAAATAATAATCAGAATGAATGATATAATACCCGCCCTGCACCCTTAGATGCTCTTTTCTGACGAACATAGTCCATTAGAGGAGTAATAATCGGAGCATCTTTTACAGCACCTGAATATCATCAACCGAAATATATGTTATTCTGCAGCATGAAGGTTTCTAAATACTAAATCCAACATTGAAAAGCAAAAATCCCAAGCTTACCAAGAAAAGATTAAAAGAATAAGAACTACAATTGAACAAGGAGATAGCCAAAATGTTTAATTAACCTGATCTCTCAGCCTCTTTTCTCTCCAGTTGTATCTCTGCACTAGGGAGATGCTCAACAGGCTTTGCTAGATGTTCAAGGAACTCCATATACTCAGGATCTAAAATATATGTATCCCAAAAGTCAAAATAATAAGACGCTTTATGAAATATTTGCAATTGAGCAAAGAGGTGAAACATAATTAATTAATACCTTTTTGTATTGTCCCTTCACGGCCATCCTTTTTAGAGCGTTGCTTGGGAACATGCTGTGAGGGTGCATACTCAACAATCGTCTTATACTGAGTACCTAAGAAGGGAGGAGATAGAATACAAAGTAAGGAGACTGGAAACAGGACTAGATCGTGCAAAAGCAATTTGGTTGCTGGAATAATGAAATAAAAGAAAAAGGAGCAGCTCATTAGCATATGACCTAAAAAATCATGACTGATCTAGCACCAAATATAAAATTCAAACAGTTAACTGACACGAATTAGAAGTGTATATATTACATAATTCAGGCAACGTGAATCATATTAAACAAGAAGCTTTCATTACCCTTTTCATTCACAAATACATGGCCATCAAAGAACTCCGCAAAGTCAATGACATCCTCTGATCGGTTAAAGTTGATGTAAGCTCGAGCATGAATTGGTTGCTTTTGACTGTAGAAAAAATCCCAAGGAAAGAAACATAGAAATTTTAGTGCATATCAACCCACAATCGAAACTCTAAATTCACATGTAGTAAAAAAAATAGTCCTAATTCCTAATTAAGTATAAATGCAAACTAAGTTTTAAGCATCCTAGAAAAATGTGTTGAGAGATCAGATGAGCTTCTAACATCCATAAAAGGCATAGGGTAGGATTGCTACAAGACAGCACACATTAGAGAAGAACACAAGTTACAGTTCTTGTGACTTGGAGTTGACGCACTTCCCTCAAACCAAAGCACGTCGGTTTGAAAATAAAAACATACATGTATATTTATCAAACACTTATCCTTGCAAAGCTAAAGACATTAACTTACACAAGTCATGCAATCTTGCAGACTTGTATGCTTTCTTCTACTACTCAAATCAAGTTTGGCAAAGTCCCTCCTCTTATTTATTGAAAGAAGTGAATTTATTCTGTAAGTTCCTATGGCACCCAACCATAAATAGAAGGTAACATTGCAATTAATCACGAAATATTGAAGAGTGATGCTAGATACTCCCCTGCACGAAGAACCAACACGTAGGGTCTTCCAAAAATGTTAACATCACAAGCGCTATTACACTCTTTTCGGACAAGCAAACAACTAGTTGGAACCATATTAGATGACAGCGAGACACGCTCTCCAGAATGCTTATACAGAAGGATCAATTAAACAAAAATAATGAACCACACCGAAACTACTAACCCTAACCTGCTCTTGCCTGGACGGAAAGAGGCCCAGCTATAGCGGCCAGCGTAAACGTTGTCAATTTGGTCCATGAGCATCTCCTGAGTAATCGATGGCGGCAAGTGCCGCAGCACAACTTTGGTTCGATCCAGCGAGCCCTTCATGCCTAGAACATCACTGGCACGGGAAACAGAAAGAATGATGATAATAGATTGAGAGCACATAAACGAACTCGATCAAATGGGCTAGCGGTCAAGGGCCTTACATCTTCTACGCAGGAAAATCAATTCCACGATCGACTGAAGAAAACTGAGGAGCCCTAATATTGGAATTGAACGGAAATCGTCATTCGTAAGTTCTGTTACGAGTGAGATGAGAGACTGGAGGGGTTTATTAGACAGAACCAAAAGACCGAAACGGAACGGAAGGACAAAACTTCCGGTTTTCCGTAAGGCGGCTCCAGCTATTTATTCAGTTTAACTGTTTAATAAAAATTTACATTTAAAAAAAAAAACTTTAAATTTTACTAATTTATCATCAGTCATATTAATTTTTTATACTAAAAAATGAAATACATATTATACAATATTTAATAGAGAGAGATAAATGATAAAAAATATAACAAAGGAACAATTCCGAAAGTTTGCTTTTTTCCTTTAACAAATATATTTTATTCATTTTAAAAAAAAAATGTATTAAAAATATGTTTAGTTTTAGTACTATCTTACTGTTATTTAATAATTTGTTGGTTCTTTTATTAAATTTATAAATAAAATAAAACAATATAATTTAAGGGTAAAATAGAAATAGTTTTCTAAAAAAATAGAGAGTATTCATAATTTCATACAGACTTTTTCAATAATTTAACCCTTACACGCCGGTTCTATATGAAATAACGGGAATATTTAATTGATCTATACCTTAAATCAAAACTATTTCTCTAAATAACTCCACGTTTGAATCAAATACAAAAGTATACTTAAGTACAACTTTCATTCGCGAGTGGGTATTTTTTTCTTTCTGTCAGCTCCACCCGCGACTTTCATTTGCGGGTGGAACTGACTGTTAGTTCTACCCGCGAATGAAAGTCTCGGATGAAACTAATGTTTATTTTTTGAATTTTCAAAAAATGGTACACATGGTGAGACCATTCAAACGAATATACCGGTTTTGTGTTAGTGTTTTGTTTGTTCGTAAGTAAAGGTAATAATTTATAAAATATTGCATTATATGGTACAACAAATAATTATAATTTTTAAATTGTTATAAAAAAAACATATTCTCCCCTAATAGTGTTTTACATATTGTTCTTTACCAATTTTAAAAATAAAATAAAATTATTTAACAAATACCACTTAATTTTTCACCATTTTTACTTTCATATTCAAAATTACTGTTCTAATATTTCGCTCTCAACACTCAATCTTTCAACATATCTACACTACTCTTCATCACTTTCACTCTCATTCTCAACCAACCACCATTCACTTTTTGTCATCATCGTCACTTGTCGCTGTCAGTCTTCACCTCTGCCAACCAGCAGTCTTCGTCGTCACCACCTTTCATTTCAACCAGTTTGCCTTCCCCGTATCCTCCGCATCTGCAATCCGTCTTCGTCGCATCTGCAATCTGACGCGAACAAATCAACAATCATGTTTCTTCCTCCAATCACTTTTGTGTCGGTACGTTCATTTGCACTCAATTAATTGATGTGAGTATTACTTAAATTAGTTGAGTTTTACAGAACTTTCATGGAGAAAACGATAAGTTTGTGTCGTTTGAACAAGCAAAAACCGACAAGCTCTTGTCGATTCTTCCACAAGAAATCAGAAAGCTCTTGTAGATTTTTTTGTGGAAGAATCGACAAGAGCTTGCCGATTTTTACTTGTTCAAACGGTACAAACTTGTTTTTCCTCCAGGAAAGTTCTGTAAAACTCAACTAATTTAAGTCATATCGGGATCGATCAATGAAGTGCAAGCAAACGTACTAACACAAAAGTGGTTAGAGGAAGAAACACGGTTGTCAATTTGTTGGCGGCGTGTTGCAGATGCGGCGGAGACGGCGACGAAGACTGACAACGACAAGTGGTGGTGGGGGCAAAAATTGGGTGGTGGTCCTGGTGGATGGTGGAGCTCCACCATTCTCGAGAATGAGAGGGAAAGTGGCAGAGAGTATTGTAGATATGTTGAAAGATTGAGTGTTGAGAGCGGAAGAGTGAGATAGTATTTTTGAATATAAAGGTAAAATGAGTGAAAAATTAAGTGATTTTGTTTAATAATTTTATTTTATTTTTAGGATAGATAAGGGCAAATATGTAAAAAAACTATTACGTTTTTTTAGTATTTTAACAAAAATTGTCTATATATAGTAATCGATGGTCTGCAAATATAATCTTCCATAAAAAAAATCTTATTATTAAAAAATATTTTACCATTTTAATAACCATACACATACTTATATTTTTTATTACTATAATCTATTTTTTAATAATTATATTTACTCTTATCTAAAATATAATCAAATTAATTAATAACATATTATTACGATTCTGAAGTTTAAACTTAATTTATATTTTTTAAGACACAATTCTTAATATTTCATCATATGATACGAGATGTAATACTACATTTTAAAAAGGTTCAATATATTCTAATATTTTAATATCTATAGATACATTTATTTTATTTAAATATCATAATTTTTTCTGCTGGATTTCCTTTATACACATTTTTTTTTCATGTATAAAGAAATATGAAAAGATTTTTAACAATAGATCACATACTTTTGGTTTACTTAATAATATATATTAATGAAATAGACTAACTAATAATAGTTTTTTTTTTATAATTATGGATTATAATAACCGCTATAGATGACAATTAATCACCCAAGTTCAAAATACACAACCAAAATTAACTAACTTTAACAATCCGCGAAACAGAAAAGCCCACAGTGTCTTTCCGAAGCGCGATAATAGTTTCCTTCGGAGGAGAGCTATGAATTTCAAACACATGTCGTTGTTTGAGCGTCATACCCGCCATGATATCCACTACCGCATTCGCTTCTCGAAAAATATGTTTGAACTTCATTCTTTCGAACTGCATCAATAACTTCCTGCAATCCGCAATGATCGACATTAGTTTTTGATTTGACATATTTTCATCAGAGATTACCTTGTGGGCTAAGAGGGCGTCCGTCTCAAGGTGAATAGATTTTAATCTGAGTGTCTTTGCCAAAAGCAGTCCGTCTCGGATGGCCCAACATTCCGCAGTGAGACTGTTTGAGCAACTCAAATTCCTTGATAACCCTGCAACCCATTGACCCCTGAAGTCTTGGATGACCCCACCGGCTCCTGCGAAACCTTGATTTCCCTTAGCAGCTCCATCTGTGTTAATTTAAACCAATCCTATTTTGGAGGAACCCAACTAATATCAATGGAAATGAACTCATTAGCACTGTCAGTCTCAAGATAAACATTTTTGTGAAACTTTGCCTGAGATAAAGATAAAGAATAAACAGAAGAAAAAGCAGGTTTATCATTAAAAATAAGAGAGTTCCTATTTTTCCAAATGTTCCAAATCGCATAAGGAAAAAAGTACTTCCACTCAACACCTTGAATATTGACTCCCGATTCCTGACAATCCTTCTTGATCCACTCATTCAAAGGGTAGTCGATAGATTGTCCCAAATTAGGCGGTCCAGTGGCTGAATTCCACATCTCTTTAGCATGCTTACACCCACGCAATATGTGATTTATGTCCTCCACCCCAGAGTAACAAATTTGGCACAGAGGGATCAAATTACATCCTCTATGGTTCAATAGTTTGCTAGTGGCAAGTCTATCTTTAAGGCATAACCAGATAAAATACTAAATTTTTGGGATAGTCTGAATCTTCCAAACCCAATCCCATTGATTAATCACCTGGTTGTTTGTGTCATGACCAGCTAAAAGAGAGTATGCAGATGTTGTAGAGTAATTCCCAGAGTGTGTGCCATTCCATATTTGCGTGTCCGAGGATACATTGGTCTTGTCCCTGGAGTACCTCGAAACATGTCCACAAAATTTTTGGGGAAGTCAAAAGAAGTTCTATCTAAATTCCACTCTTCATTTTGGAAGACATCTCCTACCAACAGTCTGTCTTCTTCATAGTTCAGTGAACCATAGATTGCCGCTCGCAGGGGTTGATTACCCACCCAGTTATCGTGCCAAAATTTAATATCTCTACCATTTGCCACCACCCACCCTGAACCTAATTTAAGGGTGGTCATACCTTCATTAATTGCTCTCCAATTACAAGGCGTTTTGTTCGAAGTAGTGAGAGAAGTACCATCCTGCTTAAAAGTTCTGTTTCTAATGACCACAGCCCAATGAGCCGTATCCTTCTTCAATCTCCAAGTCAAACTCCCCAATAGTGCTTTGTTGCGATACACTGCCGACTGCCGACCAAGTCCCCCAAGTTTTTTTAGCTTTGTTATTTCCTCCCAATTGATCAAATGGATTTTTCTCTTCTGGTTCGTGGATCCCCAAACAAAATTTCTATTAATCATGTCCAGTTCTTTATAAACTGAATTAGGAAACATAGTACATTGCATATAGTAGGAGGGGATAGTGGACAAGACCGATTTGACCAACGAAACTCTACATTCCATTGATAATAGCTTTTCTCTCCAACCCGAGAGTTTATTTCTAACTTTATCCAAAACAAAGTTAAAAGAGCTAACTTTCGAGTTTGACAACTCCAAAGGAAAGCCAAGGTAAAATCCAAAGTTTTCAAGTGTTCTAACTGTATACTCGTTGATATATGAGTTCTTTTGTTAGTATGCCGTATGCGTATGTTATATGACCCCCCAAAAAAAAAGTATGCGTATGTTCTTTTGAATTAGGGCTGACAATGGTTAGGGTATGGTCAGGGTATGCCAAATACCATAACCATACCATATTTTTAAACCACATACCATAACCATAACCATAACCATTATGGGTACAATTTTCAATACCATAACCATCAAAATAACCGTAGTTATTAACCATGGTTTTAACCGTATAACCATATTTATTCCACATGTAATATAATAAAAGATCGAAAATTTAATTTTAAAAAATACATATGTCTATATTACCAACAATAAAAATATATAGCACTAACATCATTCAACATTAACACTAACATCATTCAACATTCATATGATTCAACATTAACATTCACACCACTGAATTAACATTAAAATTCAACAAACACCCATAACGAGTAATGATTCAACACCCCTAACCATTTCACACTTGTCGTATTTGTTTCTATCAATCATCATCTTCCTCAATATCATCAATTGATTTCACTTTTATGTTGTAATTTAAATTTAGTATAATATATATATATTAGTTTATTATTAATAAATAATTATTATATTTATAAAATAACCATGGTTATAACCATGGGTATAACTCAAATACCATAACCATAACCATAACCATTATGGGTAGAGAATTCATCACCATAACCGCACCGCAACATAATGGTACGGTTAACCATATTAAACAGTAACGGTTATAACCGTGGTTATGAGTTTTTCACCGCACCATTGTCAGCCCTATTTTGAATGTCCAGTAATGCAGCTTATTGATACATTAGTGGGTAAATTGCTTAAACGCAAAAGTTCGGGATGACCCGCTAATTGTAGTACTTGGGCTGGGAGACGCCACGTGGCTCCTGGCAGAACTCGTCGCTCTGAGATACTCCCGTGTAGGGGTCAGAATCGTGCCGCAGTGAAGTGGCCAGCGATTTCAGTGTCTTCCTACTGCACTGGAGTTGTTGTCGATGACGACGGCTATTGCAGTCAACTGCAAGCTCTCCCCATTCATCGGCCACTTCTCCCCTCCCATCGTAAGACTCGCCCCATATCTGTTCTTATATCGAACAATTTCGCATTGCTTGCGGAAGATAAGATGCTGAGTCGATCCATCTTGGTGGTCAGATGTGAATTATTAATTTTATTCTCTCTGATCTTGATTTTCTGATTCAGATATACCAAGTGAAGTGATTTGATAATTCTGAGTGTTGCTTATTTACATTGGAATGCTGCGGCTTCATTTTTGATGTAATTGTTTCTTATTTTATTCTAACAATATTAAGGCGGATAGAAGCTACATTCTATCCAAAAGAACTTGTTCTAAAGTTTTTTTGGGTTTCGATGAAATCATTCAATTCGGCATCATAAAATTGAAGAGTTTGTTTTTGTTGGATAACTTAGGTTCTGTTTGTGTTTGCTTCTTGGATAACTTGTCTCTTGTAATGACTTTATGATTATGTTAGTGATTCTTATCTCCTTGTTTTCACTGTTTAGTTAGATTGATTACCAGAAAATAGGTATGTGTTTGTAGGGAAAATCTCTAGCATTTCAATGCACTGCTCGTTCTTCGAAAACATCCAGAATATGTGCCCTGTTTTGGGGACCTAAGAAATCTGTCCAGCCCCAAGAAGTTGGTGATTCACTTGGTAATTTCGCCTTGACAGCAGAAGACACAGAGGTCTCCACCATTCTGCTCCTTGTCAATGTTATTCACTTTGGGGTTTCTTTATTGATTTCTTCTGTTTATCCAACATTCAGGATGTTTCGGTGAAGAAGGTGAAACCCAAACAGATATCGCTTTCACTTGTTTCGTCAATCTCAGAGATTTCCTCAAATGATTGGGATGCATGTGCTCTTGATGCCACTGGCCCTGTGAATTATAACCCATTTCTTTCACATGCGTTTCTTTCCAGCTTGGAGGAGTCTGGTTCTGCAGTGAAGGTTAGACATCTGCTTCTTCTATACATCGCTGGTCTGTTTTATTAAAAGTTGAAATATTACCCGTAAAGGACATAATGCTTGAATCCATTGAAAGACGTTAAGGCCAGAAGGGCTGAAATACAGAAAGATAACAAAATTTGCCGGAGATACAGTAATCTGTGCCAATTTTTGTAAAAGAAAAAAATGAGGTTCAGTTTCCCTAAATGCCCTTTTGCTCCTCTCTCTATCCAAAAGTTCAAATCAAATGATAGAGAGAGGTATAATACTGGTGAGATTCCTTCGCTTGTATATTCTTATACTAAACCAGGCTCTAAATTCACGTACCACTGATAATATATTTCTTATAGTCTGGACTCTGAAAATACGTACCGTGTTTATATTTCATAATCCCATGGATAAATAAACATTCTACCAATACCATAGTAAGTTCCTGAGCAATTGAACCATTGCAGACCATGATTAATGTAACAGAAATTACATTAGTTTTGTTTTTGGACTTATGTATGATCATCTTATTTCAGGAAACTGGATGGTCACCACGCCACATCGTTGCAGTGGATGAAACTGGAAATGTTGTTGGTGTCGTACCACTTTATCTAAAAAGGTCCACCATCTGCTCAGTTGTCGAAACAGCAAGTCCTCATGTAGCTTCTTCTAATGTTATTCTTAAACTTTCCTTTGAATGGTCTCTTTGTCTCTGTCTCATTACTTTTACTGGTTATGACAGTCATTCCTATGGTGAATTTGTTTTTGACCATTCATGGGCTGATGCTTACTATAGCTATGGTTCAAGATACTACCCAAAGTTCCAATGTTGTGTACCTTTTACACCTGTCACGGGTCCCAGGATCTTACTTCGAGATTCATCGTACAAAGCTGAAGTTTTTGATATTATTGCTTCCACGTTAAAGGACTTGGTAGTAAAGGTATATAGCACAACTTATTTAATTATCTTGTTGCACCATCTATTTTGTTTTCATTAATTAATCCTTGAATTACCAATCCCAATCCAAATAATCTCAAGCTATTAGGTGATGGAAGCCATCTTGCTTCTTTATTGAGCATTAAAAATGTAATTCATGGATGACTTACCAAGAAAGAAGTGAGTAAAGAAAATCTCTTATATAGATTTTATTTACCCTCTTCACGAACATCTATTACTTCTCTGGTTGCTATTGGTGGTTTATTGTTAACATTCCTTTGTTGTTGCTATTTAAGTCCCGATTATGCTTTCACCTGACACCATTTTAAATGTATGCTTACAAAAGTAATCTGTCAGGTTTTATCATATTAATATTGGTTTTGTTGGAGTGGTCAGTATTCTAATTATTGTAATATATTTGTTAACAGTCCCAGGTTTCCTCTGTTCATATAACCTTTTCATCCGAGAGTGAATGGAACAGCTTAAAAGACAAAGGTTTTCTACAGAGGATAGGAATGCAGTACCATTGGAGAAACAGAAACTATAAATCGTAAGTACATAAGTCAACCTGTCATCATTTTCATAATTTTGTTCTCCCTTGGAATTTATGCATGATTTTCTGATGTTGAAAAGTGAGTGAAATTTCATTGATATTCAAGGTTAATATCTTTATATTCTATTTAGTAGAAACTGACATTGAGTGTCCTTGTCTTATCATGGTTCTTCCTGAAACCAGAATGAACATGCTATAAGTTTCATTTTCTATGTCACAGTTTTGATGACTTTTTAATGGACATGAAGCAAAATAAAAGGAAAAATATTCGTCAAGAGCGAAAAAAGGTTGGTTTCCTTTGTAGATTTTATTTATAATATTTATTTTCCAATGACTAAAAAAAATAGCATACAGCAAATTGACTTCCTTATGTGGTAAAGGAATGAACTCCATATAAATCTCTCTGTCTTTATTCTGTTCATCTCTTTTGATATTCTGTACAGCATGGTTTAAAACTTCTGGACGAATTGAGGACTGTCCCTAGAAATCATTGTTCTGACTGCTATTATAACAAGCAAAAGCTCAAAAACTGTATAATCTGTTTACTGATGTCTTGTGGATTCTTCCAGAAATTGACCATGTAATGTTGAATATATGATTATTTGCTTGATAGTTTTCCTCCCTTGCTAAAGAAAGTAAAGGAAGGCAGAGAGAAGCTAATATGCTACTGAATCAACTAATAAAAGTTTGAACTTTGAACTTCTCCATCATACTTATTAGTTCAGTTTTTTATGGAGAAGTGTTCATATTGATGGTGCGCTGTGTCTCAAGATTGCTCGAAGTAATTGCTACAGTCAATCTCCTTATATATCCATTTAGTTTGACAAGATTAAACCTTTATTCTATAGATTACAACCCAGAATCTGAGAATGACACGCCTCCGAGGTGATGAAATAAAGGTAATCTCAGCTCCAAGTTATTTTAGTACTGTTAACAAGCTATTTTTTGGTTCACCGTTATAGGTATAATTAAGTGATTAAGGATTTAATGGAAATATCCTGAAAACCAAAATAAGAATGAAGAGAAAAATAAGAATGAAGAGAAAAATAAGAAACTGGATTTAACATAATTGCTCATTCGGCCTAACTAGAGAGTTAAGAGATCTTATCAGTCTTTCATAAATGAGTTCATCCCATTCTTAGGAATTGTTCTTTTGCTACGCTAATTATCGAATCAAAATACATAACCATATGAATTGTTACGAACAGAAAATGACGCATCATAATTCATAAGATTGTGTACTAGGGTGTGTAATTCGTGGATAGCGTTCTGAGCGGGTGAGTTACATTTTATTTGGTTTCAGTTCTTGTATAGACTTGCTATGCTCAACTTGTATAGTCTCACGAGAATTGCCAATCCTCTTATTCTTCTGATTTTGGTTCCCCAGGCAAAGCATTGGGATTCTTTCTATACTTTTTACAGGAATACCACAAACAATAAGTATGACCTTATCCTGATAATTGGTTACTGTATCTCTTATGATCATCAAGTATTAAAAATCTGATTTTGTAGCATTTGGCTCGTTCTTCAGTTATATTGTATGAAGTTTATGAATGATGTGCAATTTTTTTTTGGCAGATGGGGAACCCCTTATCTAACAAGGGAGTTCTTCCACTGCCTGGGATCCAAGATGGGAGATCAGGTTCTACTTGTTGTTGCTGAAGATGGGGATGAACTCGTTGCAGGAGCCCTAAATCTTATTGGTGGAGACACCATATATGGTCGTCTTTGGGGATGCCATCCAGAGGCTTACTATCCAAGTTTACACTTTGAAGCATGTTATTATCAGGTGACTTGCTTTTGTCACGCAAGCAAGTGGTTTCATTGCTAATGCCGTAGGTGTTAAAGTGAAAAGAAACTCATACCAAAGCTTAGCTAGTTGGTTAAAGAGTTATCCAAGCAAAACTCACTAAAAGCATAGAGGATGTTGAAGGAGAAAGAAGCTCTGCATCTGCATGTTCACGTAGAAACTGTAGTTTCTTCAGTTCAATAACTGATCTTGACATATTCCTTTAGTCTTGTTCAGTTATGCAAATTTAGGGTTTATAGTGCACAAGGATTGCATCAAAGTAGAAGGTTGACTGTGATTATGAGTCGTTTTCTTTATACCACTTCCCATGATACAACGTTGCAGGCAATGGAAGCGGCTATTGAGCTGAATCTGAGTACGGTGGAAGCAGGAGCTCAAGGAGAGCACAAAATTCAGCGTGGTTATTTACCAGTGACAACTTACAGCTGCCACTACCTTTTAGACCAAGGCTTCAGCAAGGCCATTGAGGACTTTGTTGTGCGTGAAGCAAATCAGGTTTGTGCTCTATAATTTCACGTACTGCCTACTCCCTAGTTGGTCAGTTATAACCACCACATAAGTACTTTTGTCACATAAGGTCAATCTTTTATATGTATATATATATATATATCATGTGTCCTGATTGCATGGTTTTCTGGGTTTAAACTGGTGTGTTATGAGAAGCCTGGATCAACACTTTGAGAGGTATACATTCAGTTTTATTACGTCAAATAGTATCATTGTATCGATTAACCAATGTTATGTGCAGGTTCGGGTTGTGATGGATTTAATTCATGACTCTGGACCTCTCAAAGAAGGTATTGATTAGGAAGGAATGTGGATGGTTGTGTCTGCCGACATTGTTGAAGTACCATATCTGCAAAGTGGAGTCAAGATATGCGAAGTGAAGATTGTCAAACTTGATTACTAAGAAATCTGTATATAGTAGATAAAGTAACGCTGAAAGCAAGTACGAATACTCAAATTCACCTTCTTCATCCATCTGTCTCTTCGTGTGTTACTTGATAACTTGTATTGAAAAAGGTTGGTCAATCAGAGGACACCCACACATAACTACATAAGCATGTTTTGCAGTCTCCGATTGCAAGGTGACTTTTGAATCCTAGTTCGAGACCAACCATAACTCCATAAGCGATGACAGTTGAAACCTTTCTGCAAAGCCGATATTGATAATTGTTTCTTCAAACCTTTTAACTTCACCATTTCCCCGTAACCAAATGGGGTGGAGCCGAGATGAGTGGCGCAATCCAAAGAAGCATCAACACCATTGACAAGTAACAATAACAATTGGAACTGCAAAAATTCAAATCCATATCATTGCATGCAACTTCTCCGTCTCCTTTCAAAAGTACAGATGTGTATATGTATCAATGCTCAAATTAAATCTGGGCTTGATTACAAAATCGGATCACCATTAATGTAGCTGGCCTTCTTCTTTACTTCCCCCTCTAATGTATAATGAAGGAAATCTTCAATTCCTTCTTGTGATCACTCATTGCGTATTGAATGGTACTTATCGTTCAGGACTGCATTCTTTGATATCTCAGCCATTAGGTTCTTGAACTTGATGCTGCAATCTCCTCCACTGCCACCCAATAAAAGAAACATTAGTTTCTTAAACTAGACTAGGCAGCATTATTGCTATTACATTTTTTTTTTGGCCATTCTATTGCTATTACATTAAGGACTAACCTTATGCGGTTCAAAGATGCAATGGCTCGAAGAGCACTTCGAATCATGTCTTCGTTCCTATCTACTTCTTGTTTGACAGCGTCTTGCTTCGGCTTGAAGTTGATCGTCTTTTGCAGAGGATCCACTAGAGAGTCTAATACTGCATTTGTGACCAAAAGACTTTGCATCAGCAATTTGCAACTGGAGAAATAAAGTCTAAATTCAAACCAGATTATTAGTGGGCCATAAAAAAAAAGAAACAAACACACCTGCCAATACGGCAGCTGGACATTTATCTGCAAGTTTCGAGAGAATAAGATGGCAGGGCATCTTCACATCATAGTGATCTGCTCCAAAACCAACAATAACCATCCAGATTAAGGAGACCATATGATGAATTTTCCATATGAAAATAATGAATGTAGCTCACCATCCAAACCAGATCTTAGGTAAGGAACAATAAACGAAGAAGGGTTCACTTGATCCAGACATGTATCAAGCAATGTGTCTACACATTCAAAAGCCGCCTTCCTTAGCTCAAGTCCGTCATCCACGACATGCTTGAAAGGACCAAGGTCCACTGTTCTAATTAATTCTTGCTGGAAAAACAATTAAATTGGATAACGTGAAATGGAAAACCCCAAACTGAATGGATATAAACAATTTATTAGAAAAAAATACAGTGGCAAAATTGATTAGTTTAGTACATATCTAGGGCTAGGATGATAATACCAATACGATAAAGGTAGATATGGGTATGATTGCTATTATAAGGTTCTCATGGTGAGAATGATTGATTCACAGCGTGGATACATTTTATGCAGAGTTACTATAGATTTAAGCAAAACTAATTCAGTCAAATTTCACATTAATCGAGTTTTTTTATTTGGCCCAGTACATCATATTGGACTTCCACAATTAAAATGCATCAAAGATAAAATGATTGCCTTAACAATAGTCTACATCATATTGAATTTTTCACAATTAAAATGCACCGAAGATAAAATGATAACCTTAACAATAGCCTGATCATACAGAAGCGGCAAAAGTTCTGGAAGCAAGCCCTTAATGAGGTTGGGCTTATTATGAGCAGCAGTACTTAAGGCCAGAACAGCAGCACGCCTGACATGCTATTATACAAAGAAAAAAAAAAGTACATCACACGTGGCGTGTCAGACAAACTATGCAAAGACAAAAATAACAACCCAAAGACGGCATGACAATTTAGAAAGAAAACAACATACCCTATCATGATCCTTAATGAGTAAAAGGAATGAGGAGATCTCAGGGTATATAATCCCGTCAATCGCCTCTGGACGCTCCACCATAGAGTACTTTACGGCAGTGACAACAGTGGCCCTGGTGAATCCAGCTGGACTTGTTGTTCGTACCTATAAGGAAAAAAGACAAACAATGAGAGAGTGAGAGACTCTGAACATTAATATACTTGGAACTGCCATTAGCAAGTTTGATCATTAGATAATTAAGTTACCTTCAGGGCAGGGACAAGTTTTGCAGGTTCAATGAGTGCAATTTTACCCAGGCATTCAGCAACAACATTTCGTACTCCCTCTTCTTCACTTTCACAATGGTTGAATAGCAATTTAAGTATCTTATCTACACTGGCATCATCAAATTCTGCTTTATCCACAGATTGTCTCACAATTACCTGCATCATTAGCACAACAATAGTGAGAAGGCAATGTCATTTTGGCTGACAGATTTCTCATTCAAGAGAACTTGCCTCTTTTAACGAGTGAAGCAGCAAATACTGTTTCTTCTGCTGGTTATCAATCTGGTCCAAGATGAAAGGTAAATATTTTGATAGATTGCCAACAGCAATGTTTCCTAGAGCATAAGAAGCAGCAGACTTGATCTCCTCAAAAGGAGACTGGAACGATTCTATGACGATACTCTCTATCTGCGTCTGGGAACTTAAATCCTTCCTTCTGCCAATCTCTCCCAAGCAAAGAAGTGCAAGATGCTGCTTAGCCTGCGAAAGATCAATGGAAACTTTCAAATCTTGACATACAAAAGAATTAGAATCTCCCTAGAGCAAGAGAAGAGACAAAAATATGACCAACACAATTCACACTGAAAGAAAACCCTTGCTACAGAACCAATTCAAGCATATGATTTGCGTAGCCACCTTATGCTAAACCTTTTGATTATTTAAGGACGGTAACAAGGCAATTAACTTTTGAGTTACACTGGCCAACTGAATAAACTGTTTCCAGTGATTGAAGAAGAGTAAAAGGACCAACCGAGTTGCTGCTGTTGTCATCCTTAAGAATTGCAGTGAGCATATTCACGGTAGATGAACACTTCTGATCACCGGCAGCAAGGCAGAGAACTGCCACACACTGGGCTATGGAGTACAACGCTTGTTTTACTATACCACCTGATTGAGGAGACGGTCTAGCGCTTGAAAGAAGTGATTCCAGCAAAGCATCAAAACTGGTGTTGGAAGAATACACCAACGTCGCAAAGAAGTTTTGCAATGCCTAAGATACCAAATTCCAATCAACAAACACATAATAAGAAAATAATATTGCTAAATAAATAAAAGCTGCAAGGACAAAGAATCACCAAAAGTGCTTGACCCTGCAATAACGAACTCTTAATTAATGTCAATGCCTGAGGAAGAACCCTATTCGTAACGGCCACACCAACACTCCTGCTTGATCTTTTGTCAGACATCAAAGTGCAACATAGTTCCAGTGCAAGAGCTGTCATATGCAAGTCCGAATCACTGGCATTCATGCAAATGCACAGTTATCATCAGAATCATGCATAAAAGATTGTTCAAGACATAAAGACTTAGGGTTAAACACTGATGAGATAAAACCTTATCAAAGATGATAGCTCTACAATGATACTTTCATAAGCAAATGAGCCAATTTTATCACCGTAAGCAACAATAAGGGAATTCAACGTCCCTAGGGTTGCCTGTCTTAGTGCACGATTAGCCTGCATTCACATAAACTAATCAGATATGAACCCCATAAAACCAAGGCACATTTGTGCACCCATAACACAATGTTTGGATGAAGAGTGATTATGATCCAAAACCTTCCGTAGAAAGGCGGTCAGCTCTGTAACAACATGCTCCAAAACACATGAGAGATCTACCCGAAGAGGAGAGGTAGCAATTACATCCAAAGCCTGGATCGATAAAGATCAAAAATTAAATTAGACTGTGTTACAAGCACCAGCACTAGTAAATTAGCAACAAGATTCACATAACAAAACCTTGACAGCCGTGAGTCGGGTGATTTCATTTCCCATTCGGTCAACAAGTACAGGAAGGCAAGCAGGTAACTCTTGTGTAAGGTTATCACCAAATGTCGATATAACAAGTCCCATACAGGAAATAGCACACTCCTTGACCTCCTGGAAAAGGGGATTTGTTGGAAAAACAGTTTTAAGATATAATAGAACACAATCCATGATGAATTACTTGCCTGATCCTGATCCTGGTTTGTCAAACGTGACATGATGGCATCATATATCAGTCGAACATACGGCTTAAAATCAAAGCTAGAAACCTGCACCACAAACCCTCCTAACTTCAGATCTAGAAAATGAATTTCAGATTCGCTAATTGAATTTTTCCCACCTCAATGTTCGGGCGTATAACCCGTACAAGCTCCCCACACACACGCAGTGCCTCAGCTGTGACCTTATAATATCTCTCTCCAACAGCTGATAATACTGGACTTGAAAGATCCTGCAATTTACGTATATATTCAATGTAAACACTAGGAAGAAGAATAAAGAACTGAATAAAGATCATTATTTCTCTGGTCAACCTCATAGTCACCATATGCCAGCAGCACTAGAGTTATTGTCGTGCACGAATGAAGGCGGGAAAAATAAACTGACGAACTAGTTTGCAACGTAATCAACTAACTACATATATATATATACGACAGCACAAATAGCTACTCAAATGCGTGACTAATTTCAACCCACAAACCAATCAAATAGTTGATAAGGTCCAATCAGTGATGATTAAGAAAACTACTTTTTTCCTTTTGGGTAACGAAATTATTATAAAGAATACGACAAACAAAAAAATAGTCAGTGTAACTTATAGTGTATGAGAACCGTCGTATTTTCAATAATCAAAAAACTTTCAGGCTTTCCTATTACATCACAGTACACAGATATAAATAATCATGAGTCGCCCACTCACCTTGATGTATGGATGAAAAACGGAAGGCGAATGTGAGGCCAAGACCAATCTTGTAAATATCAATGCCTCGATTTTCAAGTTTGATATGGACGTCTTGTCCTACAGGAGACAAGAAAGGATAGTAGTGTAGGAAAAAAAACATTATCAGATAACAGCAACTATAGGTAACCCAAGAAAACCTGTAACAGTTAAACACATAACTTACACTTAGAGCTTTCTCAATTCCTGGAATCAATGAGTTAATGTGGTCAGCAAGACAATCTGGTAAGACACCAACAAGTTCCTTCAAAACAGAGAAAGCACCAACCTGCAGTGCAGTGATCTGTTAAAAGAGTTTTTTAAAACCCAGAACTCTTGAAATAGAGGCTTACAAAAGTGTCACCTTGGTCTTAATTGACTTCTCACGTAATTGTCTATTGATGGATTTAACAATCTTTGACACTTCTTGCTTCAATAACCATCTTGGACTGCAAGTTATGCAAACCAAGAAAATGAAATTTAGGTCATATCCAAATAAGAATTGAGGCAACAACTATCTGTCCACTCTCATCTACTAAAGATCCCATCAGATGAACCTTAAGCAAATTTTTTGAGAGGAAAAGGATAATAGTACTCTGCTACATTTAGGTCTCAATGATTCAATCATCTCTTAGAAGTAAATGATCAAACTAGCGAGCAAGAGCTGAAGCATAGGCATGCCTGAGTTCATTTATGTCAATCTGGCCTTTTGTAACATTTCCAGTTTGCCGAAGCAACTCAATGAAGGTATTGAATATATCCATCTGCACCATGGTACCATAGAAGAATCTTAGTGCCATAGATGCAACGAAGAACCAGATGCATCAACACTTACATTGACATACCTTGACATTTTCTTCCCTTTCCTTAAACCTATCAATCAACTTAGGGCAAGCCTGCATCACAGAATTATTATGTAATTAGAACATCTCAAATCCTTCTTTAGGGGGGGGGGGAGGAGGGTGAATGGTAAAGATTAAGATTAGTACTTGCATCAATACTCACCTACAAAAAGGGGTGGAGGGACATTTGACTCCATTTTTTTTTAAATACTCATAATACCCGGTATAAATTTATGTAGTAAAATGAATGTTAAACATGATTAAACCCCCATTTTGCACCCCACCCCACACACAAAAAAAAAAATCTCAAATTGACAAAGAATTTAGTCCTTTTTTTAATAGTATATACCCCCATTACTTGTTCTCTAGATCCGCCATTGCCTACAAATGTACAAAATAGGGGAGAGATAGCAATGATAAACAGCTTTCGGTACTCAGAAACATGTCCAAATAAAAACTGCAAAATAGTCTTGAGCATAGTGGGGTCCATCATCAAACCAAAAATACCTCCACATAAAGCTTTGAAAGCATCTCAGGCCGGGAAACAATCAATGCTGCCAAGCATTTCGCTGCAGCTCTTCGAACTTTCCAACTGATGTCCTCATCATCTGTATATTCATTTGCACTTTCACTGAACAAACAACAATGAAGCCATCAATAATATTGCACCTGCATATAACTAGGTAAAGACAAGCTGAGATTGCATACTCCTCCTCCTCTTCCTCAAGGCTGTCACAATCAGTATCTTCATCCATTGTATCGGTGAAATTTGGGTCATAACTAAGATATTCCAGCGTGAGATTAAGGATCTCATCACAATACTCAGAGATATCCCGAGGACATCTGAGCAAAAAACTATCCAAAGCCTGCACCCATGAACCGGAACTTCTAAAACATTAATGATCCATTAAACAATATAGAACAGTCCAGAATTAGGCATAGAGCAAAGCAGAACTCATCAAAAATATGGAAGATAACAATTTCAAGCACATAAAGGAAGAAAGTTTGACCTGCAAGCTATACTCACGGAGCTCTTCATCATTTTCTGAGGCGCTTGTACAGTAGTTGATTAACAATGGAACAGTGTCCACTAAATGGGGACCAAATCGATAGCCAACAGCACGGCTAATTGCCAGTAAATGTAAGTTATTATTTCGTTGAAAACAAAAGGTCCAAAGAAGACAGCATAAATAACACGTCTAAGAGAACTTACCTAAGAGAACCAACCATTTGAATGTTTGTTCTGGTTATTTCAGGCTTCATAGACCTATTACGGAGGTGTTGTACAATTTCGAAAGTTACCTTAGCCAATAGATCGTCAGATAGGCTTGAAGCAAGAGATGCTGCATACATATCATTTGCTTCACTTAGTCTCCATATGTTACTTCTTTTTAATAAAGAAAAACGTCCTATGTTTCCTGCCAACCCATCCTTAGCACCTTAACATTATTTTATAGGACACCTCCAACCGACCAAACATTCCATGGAGCAAATTGTTCGCCTAATTGATCCATGTTAGTTCCTTCTTCTATTTTTTTATCCATAAAAAGGAAAACAATGTATAATTAAATCCAAGAGCTAATACTTTAAACCATTTTATCTAACAAGGCAATTACCAGGGTATCCATTTCCTCATAGTTCTCTCTCATAACAAATCTCTTGCTAGCTTTTGATTTGACAAAGATGCACCACCAGACAGCACCTCAAGTGTCTTACCCATACATGCTGAAGGTTCTAATCTGTTATCATTGAAGATTTCACAAAACTACTTGCTTAAGGTATCTTATTCTAACCTTAAGAGTGCTATCAAATAGAGTTGTATATTCTTTATAAGACATCCTGCAAAGGTAATGATGTGTGTTACAATGAATGATTTCATTTCTGAGTGAACAAATCATGTAATTTTCCAGAATACCCATTGCTTTGACTATCTTACGCTCTTCGGTATATCGTCATATCATTTACTACTTCCCTAACTAGATAAAGTGGTATTAGAACATTGACATGTTTCAATTACATGAACTCTTGCTGGAGTTCCCCCTTGATTCAAGCAAGCTACATATTCATTCAGTCTATTTTATTCTTGGCCATTGAAAAAGAGTGTCATCCCATAGATATATTCAATTATTCATCAAGACTACTACATATCTCCCCCAATATAACCCTTTTCATCTTAGAACATGCAAGGCAATATCTGAGACTTTCTTTTATGTTCATTATTTTAGGGAAGATAACATAAAATAGCTTACCTATGCATGAAACTGTCTTCTTTCTGACAGTGGCTTGATTTGAATTCAACTGGGAGAGCAAGGCACTGAGTAGAAGATCGTGATCTTTTGCCATCAAGGTAGAAAATTTGTGAAGGACATCACATAAAATGTCCAGACATTCACATTTTATCTCCGTTTTCATTCCCTGTGATTTTTTTTTTTATATAAAAAATGCACATCAGAAGTTAACAAGATCGCAGATGTTAAGAGAGCACAAGATCATATGAAAGGCTATCTTCTTTTGATCAGCAAGATCATAAATATATATCAGAATTACTTGAAATTGATAATATTAAGGCACACTTAAGGTATTTATATGTTAAAGATAGTCTTTGGGTTTGTAATGTCCAACTTTCCCCATGCAAGCCGAGTTTTCATACTTCTAAGCCATTTCATCTTATGGCTAGAACTAACCAGTCATAGAACGGAACGTCCAACTTGTCATAGACTCATAGTATGTCTTGTCCAAAGTGGTAATCATACTTCTAAGCATTCCATCCTTACCACCTCTGACAGCTTCAGAGGAGTATGTAAGTTTTACTAGTCTAGACTTAGTGACTTGCCTTTATTTTAATTCTTGAGCACATATTTTTCTCGAAAATTATGCCAACACTTGATTGTACATTCTAACTGCACTTTCATATCATTCATGAAATAGCAGTGTAAACTGTAAACTGATGAGGGGTATCATGCAACAATTGCTAACATTCTGCAGAACTCTTGACTAAGTTATCATAGAAGGATAGTGTCTTCTTATCTTAGTAGCATAAATATTATTCATAAGTGTCTTCTTACATAAATATTAATATTATTCATGAATACTGAATCAGGAGATACTTGGCAAACAGAGATAAGACTTTAATGAAATTTGAAAAGGTCATTTATCATAATTAGTGAAATCTGATACAGAGGGAAACTCACTGAACTAGTAATTCCTTTCACCAGCTGTGGAGTGAGGGAGACAAGGACACTTTGTGCCAGAGAAACTGAAGAAACCTCAGAGATAACGGTTTTCAAAGCTATGCTAGCGATGTCACGGTGCTGATCCTTCCCATGTAGCAACTTATCACACAATTTAGCAGTCAATTCAACCACTCTTGCTTCATTGACCTTCTTCACTAATAGTCCGAGACTACAATACCAAAAAGAAATAAGGAGTTAAGATATAAAATGCAAATGCACAACAGCACAGTATACGCTATTAAATAATGGTTCTTTTATCCACTCTATTGACTCAAAAAAATCTAACACTAACATAACAAGAGTGAAACTCTTCCTCTTCGAACTTAATGTTAATATGACACCCTATTCATTGTGTAAAATTATGCATAACAACCAGAGTTCCTAATTGCATACTGTTAAATTCTACATCGAGACGAGTCAAACTCAATGGACAAACAAAGGGCAATCACTTATACAACTTGGGTTCCTGCTAAAACCAATTGGTGATAGAAGGAAATAGTAAATTTGTATATATGGTGCTTCAACCGTGACTCATGGTGACTTCAATACTCCTGCACCATTAGAACTCATATTTATTCAAAGGCATGACACCGGCACTTTAAATCCATACGAGTTGGGGCATAATTTTTAACAAACCTCACTCTCACGTCCATATCCAACTCGGACTCTAGTAGATGGAGTAAACGGGAAACAACAACCCCACAAAGGAAACCCACATCGGGAAACAACACAACCCAACACCGTCAATCGAAACTGACTCTGTTACCATATTAAATTCTACATCGGGCCGAACCAATCCTAATGAACAAACAAAGAACAACCACTTATACAACTTGGGTTCCATCCTAAAACAATTGGTAATAGGAAGAGATAGTCAATTTATATAAATGGTGCTTCCTTCTATTATCAAACACCGATGTGGTATTTTGGAACTCATGGTGACTTCAACACATACAAGGTGGAAAAATGCAAGAAAAATGCATTAAGTCAACTAACAAGGAAGTTGGCTATTCTATTTAAGCCTATTGATGCTAATTAAGCCTATTGATGCTAATAAACATTAATGATTAATCAGAATGTTTCAGAGTGGACCTATCAAACTAATGCAAAATCAAGTTAGGTTCTGACAGGGATGGAAAGGCAGTATTGGCAGAAACTCCTTGGATCATATACTTCTACTTTGCAAGAATATGTTCATTATAAAAGGGGAACTAGCTTTAATACAGTACCATTTAACAGCCAATCCAGAAACATCGCCTGCTGCATCATCTAGCTGTTGAAGAATTATATTTGATAATTTTACTTCTAGATCAGCATCTGCTTTGAAATTTTCCTTGTTCAGCTCATTCAGCAAATCAGAAGTTGCCATGTATCTGTAATCTTTATCCTTTCCCGTCATCTGCAATTGATAGAAATTGACATGTTAATCCTTTGCAGAAGCAGACCCACAAAAGGCAACGGCATAGATATTTTTTTCACAACACGATACCTTCTCCAGTATAGTAGTTATCTGTAGATTTGCCATCTTGGTGAAGACACCCAATTCACCAGATATCAATTGCCCAAACTTAATATCAATCTGCAATCAAAGTGAGAAAGACAAGCGAATAAAACGCAGAAATCATTGTAAGTCAAAACATCGAAGTAGAATCAACAAGAAAATAAACAGAAAGACCGTTTATGATGTCTCCAACCAATATACAAACCAAGGACACGAAATGAACAAAAAAAATTCAAAAGCTAGCAAGAGAGTGTGCTCCTCTGACAAACAGAAAACTGAATCCACGTCTCCAGTACCACAACGATATTATTAAAAAAACACCAAGGCAGCAGCAGCAGCAAAAGAATGCACCCTTTGAAACCCAAGCTGGCAAGCTGCATATGCTGGTGCCAGCTTGTGTAAAGCCACCCTAGCCACCGAGAAGTTAGTACACTTACCCAGACGACCGCCACTAAGCAGCAGAACGAAAAAGTGAAAACCCTAGCAGATCAACCATGAAGGCCCGACAGAAATGACAACAAGCTCTACCGAAACCGAAGCTAGGTAATGTAACCCCGGCATCACATACTAATCCTAGATGTCTCGATACTAGAACAAAAAGTTGGTCAAATAGACGAAGAATCGGAGCTGAGGAGCGTAAAGCAAACACAACGGAAGGTGATGGAAGAGAGGGAGGGAGGTCGTACAGGAAACGGAGTCGGCGGTGTGCAGTGGTTCACTCTTTCTGTCAGTCAGTCTTCCACTTCTCTCAACCTCCTCTGTGATCTGTTTTAATTTGTTTACTTTTACTGTTTACATATCGTTTCGCTACGCCACGCTACACGGCGGACGACGAGTGAGAGGGCGATTTTGATACGGTGGTGAATCACGGTGGTGTACTACAACAGAACTTATTTGGGCTTGTGCATTTAATAAATTTTATTTTATTTATCACTACAAAAAATTAATTTAATTATAAAGTTTAAATTTTTACATAAATAATACCAACTCAACTTATAAAATAGAATAAAATTATTATTAATATAATTTTATTCCATTTACTTTATAAATTTTATTATTTATAGTAAATTGAATTCATTATATATGTGTTAAACTTATATAGTAATTTAATTATAAAAAGTTTATTTTGAAACATTTTATTTAGTACAGTGGTTACTTATTTCTTATTTATATGTAAATAATACATACAATAACATAGCTTAATAAATTATATATCCATACATTATTTTATAATACTATTATTTTTAATCAATATAATTAAAATTGGCACATAATGTTTTTTTTTATTTTTATAAAGTTCCATGAAAATACTACTATAACATTCATTTTAAAAAGTATAAATATTATACACATAAAAAATATAACGTGTATATATAACTATATATACTTTTTTTTATAAAATATAATATTATGAATTTTTGTATGAAAGTTTCATTAGGAAAAAAGATATCAAGTACATATAGAGACGTTTTTTTTTTTTGTTTTTTTTTTTTGATAATTATGGATTTAATTAACCGCAATAGGTGACAAACTAATCACCCAAGTTCAAATTACACAACCAAAACTAGCTAGCTTTAACAATACGCGAAACTGAAAAGCCAACAGCATCTTTCCGGAGCGCGTTAATAGTTTCCGTCGAAGGAGAGTTATGAATTTCAAACACATGCTGCTGTTTGAGCGCCAAACCCGCCAAGGTATCCGCAACCGCATTAGCTTCTCGAAAAATATGTCTGAACTTCATTCTTTCGAACTGCATCAATAGCTTCCTGCAATCCGCAATGATCGGCATAAGTTTTGGATTTGACATATTTTCGTCAGAGATTACCTTGTGCGCAGAGAGGGCGTCCGTTTCAAGGTGAATGGATTTTAATCCGAGTGCTTTTGCCAAAAGCAGCCCGTCCCGGATGGCCCAACATTCTGCAATGAGACTGTTTGAGCAACCCAAATTCCTTGAGAATCCTGCAACCCATTGACTCTTGTAGTCTCGGATGACCCCACCGGCTCCTGCAAAACCTTGAACTCCCTTAGCAGCTCCATCTGTGTTAATTTTAAACCAATCCTTTTTTGGAGGAACCCAACTAATGTCAATGGAAATAAACTCATTAGCGATGTCAGTCTCAAGATAAGCATTTTGGTGAAATTTTGCCTGAGATAAAGATAAGTTATAAACAGACGAAAAAGCAGGTTTATTATTAAAAATAAGAGAGTTCCTATTTTTCCAAATGTTCCATAAAGCATAAGGGAAAAAGAACTTCCATTCAACACCTTGATTATTAACTCGAGCTTCGTGACACCCATACTTGATCCACTCATTCAAAGGATACTGGAACGCTTGCTCTAGACTTGGCGGCCCAGTGACTGAATTCCACATCTCTCTAGCATGATTACACCCACGCAAGATGTGGTCAATGTCCTCAATCCCAGAGTAACAAATTTGGCACAGAGGGCTCAAATTACATCCTCTATGGTTCAAAAGTTTGTCAGTAGCTAGTCTATCTTTAAGGCACAACCAGATAAAATACTGAATTTTTGGAATAGTCTGAATCTTCCAAACCCAATCCCATTGATTAATCGCATGGTTGTCAGAGACATGACCTGCTAAAAGAGAGTAAGCAGAAGCGGTAGTGTAATTCCCCGAGTGTGTGGCATTCCAAACTTGCGTGTCCGAAGAAACATTGGTCGTGTCCCCTGGGGTACCTCGAAACATGTCCACCAAATTCTTGGGGAAGTCAAAGGAAATTCTATCTAGATTCCACTCTTCATTTTGGAAGACATCTCCAACCATCACTCTGTCTTCTTCATAGCTCAGTGGACCATAGATTGCTGCTCGCAGGGGTTGATTACCCACCCAATTATCGTGCCAAAATTTAATATCCCTTCCATTAGCCACCACCCACCCTGAACCTAATTTAAGGGTGTTCATACCTTCATTAATTGCTTTCCAATTACAAGGCGTTTTATTCGAAGAAGTCAGAGAAGATCCATCCTGCTTAAATGTTCTGTTTCTAATGACCTCAGCCCAGGGAGCCGTTTCCTTCTTTAATCTCCAAGCCAAACTTCCCAGGAGAGCTTTGTTTCGATACAGTGCGGACTGCAGACCAAGTCCCCCTAGATTCTTCGGCTTTGTAATTTCCTCCCAATTGATCAAATGGATTTTCCTTTTCTGGTCCGTGGATCCCCAAACAAAGTTTCTATTAATCCTGTCCAATTCTTTACAAACTGAACTAGGAAACATAGTACATTGCATATAGTAGGAGGGGATAGTGGACAAGACCGATTTGACCAACGTAACTCTACCTGCCATAGATAACAACTTTGCCCTCCAACCCGAAAGTTTATTTCTAACTTTATCCAGAATAAAGTTAAAAGAGCTAACTTTCGAGTTTGACAATTCCAAAGGAAAGCCAAGGTATGAACCAAAGTTTTCAACAGTTCTAAACTGTAAGCTCGCAGAGATCTGAGATCTTTTGGTAGCTGGGACATTGTTTGAGAAAACCATGATCGACTTCCCCTGATTTACCTTTTGCCCTGAAATATCGCAAAACTCATCTAGGACCCGGTTGATACAGTTACAATTTTCAGGAGTCGCCTCTCCCATAAGAATGAGATCATCAGCAAAGAAAAGATGGGATAAGGTCAAGCTACCTCTTCCCACTTTTATTCCTTTCCATTGACCTTGCATCACTTTCTCATCGATAAGAAACGCCAGATATTCCATGCATAGAATAAAGATGTACGGAGAAAGAGGATCACCTTGTCTAATGCCTCTGGAAGGATAGAATTTCTCTAGCTTCCACCCATTGAACAGAATTTCGATTGAAGACGTGGAGATACAGCTCATAATCAACTTAATGAGTTTCTCGGGGAATTTAAAGAAAGAGAGTGTTCTTCTGATGAAATCCCACTCAATTCTATCATATGCTTTTTCAAGGTCTATTTTAATGATCATGCACCCCGATTTACCCTGCTTGTGCTTTGAGAAATGAAGCACTTCTCGAAGCAGAATAACATTATCCGAACCCCTTCTCACTGGGACAAAACTAGTCTGAAAAGGAGAAATGATATCCTTCAAAACAGGTCTAATTCTATTCACCAGAATTTTTGAAATGACCTTGTAAATAGAGTTGCAAAGACTAATAGGTTTGAACTGGGAGACAGAATTGGTCTGACTACATTTTGGAATTAAGCAGATGAGCGTCTCGTTCCAACTTGTAGGGATAGACCCCTTTTTAAAGACCTCACTGATAGCCTCAATCAGAGAGCTACCCGTACAGTTCCAAAGCTTTTGAAAGAAAGCCGGGTGAAGACCATCAGGCCCCGGAGCTTTAAAAGGTTTAAGATCCCAAGTGGTTTTCCTAATTTCATCAACAGTGATAAAGTTGTTTAGGCGACGGATTTGATTCACAGAAAGTGCAGTTCTCCAAGAATCAGGCTGCTCAACCACCATAGATGAGGCAGCCTTTGAAGTTGTGAAGAGATTTGAGAAGAATTTTTGAAATTCCTCTTGAATGAGACCCTCATCAAAAATCCAATTTCCAATTAGGTCTTTGATTGCCAAGATCTTATTCCTTCTTCTTTTAACAAGAGTAGAAATGTGATAGAATTTGGTATTTCTATCCCCGTCTGTGATCCACTTTGTGCGCGACTTTGCAGCCCAAAGTTTTTCTTCTTGGTCAAGAATCTGAGACAGCTCTGACTGGAGATTCTTTTCCAAATTGACAATAAACTCATTGGGAGAGTTAGCAATACACTTTTGGGCACCTGCGATCCTCCGAAGAATTTTTCCTTTCCTCTGAAACACATTACCAAAGGTTTCTTTATTCCAGGCTCTGGCTTTATCAGGGAAATGGTTAATGGCAGGAGTGATCCTATTACTAAATTCACTCCAAGTATTGTTAACCAGTAGTTCAAAACTAGGGTGATCAAGCCACATAGGTTCCATCCTAAACGGTATAATAACCCTGATATCGCCGTCACCACCAGAGTTTAAAAGAAGCGGGCAATGGTCAGAGTGAGTTCTTGTAAGATGAGTTACAGATGCATTGGGAAATCTAAATTTCCAATCCATGTTCGCCATCATCCTATCAAGTCTCTGCTGGATTAATCTATCAGAATTCCACAGATTGATCCAAGTAAACTTGGGCCCCCTAAAGCCTAGGTCAATCAACTGACAATCACTGATCATATCATTAAAGAGAGACACCCTATTCATGCAAATTCTATTACCCCCAATTTTTCAGTAGAGACGTTGAGAAATGAAATATATAAGAAAAAAAACTACTATAAATAAGTATACAAATTTTTCAATGAAATTCATTGAGAAATATTTAGTAATGATTTTTTATTTTTTCTAATTCGTATGAATAAAAAATATAGATACATATTATTTTTATTGATTACAAATTAGGCTTACGATCTACATATTCTAGTTTTATTATTTTCTTTATTTATTAACTTATTGTTATCTTATATAAAAAAATATTCTAAAATTTATGTTTAACATTTGAATTATTGTTGACCAAAAAAAACATTTGAATTATTATTTGACTTCCACCTTTTTTTGTAATAATAGAAAACGAATTAATAGTTATACATTTTAATTTTTGTCTAAGAGATATATGTATTACAATCTAGATATTTTATTTCTTCTTAATAGTTTACCTGCTACTATTATTTATCTTCTTTTTTGGGGTAAAAAAATATTATTTATCTGATCTGCTATGCTTTGGATTTCATGTAAGTCGACCCTTTATTTTATTTTAGATAGAATAAGAACTCAATTGAAAATCATTTGTGCCTTCATTATATTTTTTTATTTGGATAGACCAAAAGTCTTAACCTTTTATGAATTTCTTCAATTGAATATGACCTATGTGTTTCACTTTTGTTATTTATTAACTTAATATTATCTTATATAAGATTTTCTTTTAAAACTTATGTTTCATATTTGAATTATCAGTTGCCTTCCCCTTTTCGATTATATATTAGAAATCAAACTACTAATTATATTTTCATTTTTGGGTAAAAATATACATATCACAATTTTTCTTTTGTTTTTTTATTGGCTTATTTAGCTTTTTTTGTTTTTTTTTTTTAATTTCAAAATTTAGTGAACCAAAGTATACTTATGAATTAGTTGTATTGACTTAAAATATATTAAATATTATTATATATCACAATTGTTATCTATTATTTAATTAAAATTATTTTAGTTTTTTTTTATTTCTATGTTATCATACTTATATATTTTTATTTAAATCTAAATTTTAGTGAAAATATATTACACTATCATTTTATTTAAATCAAATTGTTATGTTCCAACACTAGCATTTTTATATTACATGAGGCAAAGTTTAATTTGATAAATAAAACATTTTTTTATATTGTGAATGAGAAGCTTGAGATTAATTTTATATTATTCAGATGAATGTAAAATGATAATAACATTGATGTATCTTATTAAATTTTGGATCAATCAAATTGAATTATTTTGACACACATGATAGAGAGAAATAATGTAAAATGCTTATTTGTCAAAATTATAGGAATTATTTTTCAAAAAGTAGGCACTGTAACAAAAAAAATTGAAAAAGTAAGTATACGGAAAAAATATTTAAAAATTTGTATATAAGCGCTACCGTGGGTATAATTTTTTTTTTTTATTTTCACTACCCTAGGTAGTGTTTTCTAAGAAATGCTACTCATGGGTAGCTTTTTTTTTGCATTTTTTCTTTCCTTTTGATGACTCGATGTTTAATTAAAAATAAATTTATGTGTCTATTAAAATAATTAAAAACATTACAATACGTATATATTTTAATTATGATTTAAATGATGCAATAAAAATTCAATTTGGACTTACGGATTGATTGTACTGCTCTGTCTTAAGTTGAAATATAAAAAATTGACTTAAACAAATATAACTTAGACTTTGTAAGTCCAAACTCACCACGGTTAACGTCATTTATGTCGTAATTCAATTATTTACCTAGACTAATTTTTTTGATTAGAAATAGAGTGATTTTTTAACCTAACATAGTTTGTTTTATAAGTTGACCAAAATAATTAAATACATTAGGTGAGAAATTTAATTATGTACTTACTCAAAAAAATCACAGTGCGTAAATAATTTAATTACGAATTAAATGACGCTAACTAAGCATTAATTTTTGACTTTCAGACTCACCGTATAATCTGATACATAAAAAATTACACATACGTATATATACACAGTAAAATCACTTTTTACACAGTAATATCACTATTTGAACAGTAAATTGACTGTGTAAACATTAATTTTACTGTGTATATATACGTATGTATAGTTTTGTATGTATTGTATTATACGTTTTCAGTCTGAAAGTCAAAAAATAACGTATAGTTAGTGTAATTTAATTCGAAATTAAATTATCTACGGGTTATAATTTTATTTTTTTGAGTAAGTACATAATTAAATTTCTCACCTAATGTAATTAATTATTTCGGTCAAATTATAAAATAAACGATGTTAGGTTAAAAAACATTGTATTTCTAATCAAAAAATTACTCTAGTTAGATAATTGAATTACGACATAAATGACGTTAACCGTTGTGAGTTTGGACTTACAGGATCTGAGTTGTATTTTTTTAAGTCAAATTTTCATATCTCAAGTTACGACAAAACGTACAGTCAATCTGTAAATCCAAATTTATTATATATTTTTTCATAATTTGAATCGCAATTAAAATATCTACGTATTTTTTTTAATAGATAGCTAATTTTATTTTTAATTAAACATCGAGTCGTCAAAAAAATAAAAAAAAATTGGTTAGCATTTGGAAGAAATGCTACCCAGAGTGCCTTTTTTTTAAAATTATTTATATACAGATTTTTTTTTCAGTATATTTAATTTTTAATTTTTTTTTCACATTGCCCTACTTTTTGAAAAAATTCAAATTATAGGGCATATATATAATCAAATTAATATAGATATAATTTGTGAACATTTAAAAAAAAATATTACTTATTAAAAAGATAATTACAAATTAATTATTGTATATTCGTATTTTTAATAACCGTACCCTTGAATCTTGCGGGTTGACATAATGGAGGTTTGCGGATAAGACGTCCAAGATCACACTGTAACAACGCAAAAACATCTACTTGGAGTTGTATCTGTAACGGACGTCATACATGCGAACTGCCGTTAAGTATAAACCTATGAATCTTCGTTAAGTCAATACGCGAGGGCGAGGTTCACAAAGACGATTATTTTTTTAAAATACGAAATATGAGAGATAATTTGTTAATCGTTATTTTCAATTAGGGGTTAAATTTAAAACAAATGGTATGGATGATAAAAGGTTGTCCTATTTTTTCTTTTAAAAAATATATATATATGATAGTATATATTATTTTAAAAAATAGCGTAAAAACTTCATCAATATTTAAAATATCATAGGAAATAAAGTAAATAAACATATTAATCATTACCCGGCAAGTTGTGCCTTGTGCGTAATTTAACGTAAATGTGAATTTTACATTATAGTAAGCTATTAATATGTGTGCTTCTTCACATAAATTTTATTTAACTTATTAGCATACTCAAATAACATATGAGTGTTATCCATGATTAATTTGTTATGGAAATGTATGTAAATTTAAAATATATAATATTATAAGACATTATAAAATTCTTCGCCACTTTCTGTACATAACAACAAACTTGAAAGTTAAAATACCGTAGAAAAATTATACTCATCTTATTACCATGCTCAAAATTACACAATATGACAGTGGAAAAGTAAGCAGGTATTACCAGATAAATTAAAATAATATAATATTATTTAATAATGTATAAAATTTTAATATTTAAATTTGGACAATTGTATCACGTGTATAAACTATCGGAAAAGATGTTAAAAAACTCTATAATCAAATTTAATTATTTCTTGGCCAAAAAAAAAAATTAATTTTTAAAATTGTTAGTTTTGGAAGGTGTATAGCTTTATATTCTAAGTTTTTATTTTTAATTTTATATTCCGTATAGGGCTGTCAATAGTTAGGGTATGTTACGAGTATGTCAAATACCATAATCGTGATTATTAATCACGGTTTTAATTGTATACCCATATTTATTACCACTCTGTGAAATGTAATGGAACATTATAAATGTTATCTTAATAAATACATAAAGTGATGTGAAACAACAAAAATATTCAACATTAATATCATTCAAAATTAATACTAATATCATTTAACATGTACATCATTCAATTACAGTTAGTCTTATAATTATAGATACATGAAATCTAAAAGTAAAAATCATACTTATGTTATTAATATTCATTAATATAGTATTATTAAATTATTATTATATTTATATAATAACTATAGTTATAACCATGATTATGACTAAAATACCATAATCATTACAGGTAGAAAATTCATCACTATAATCGCACCATAATGGTACGGTTAATCATATAAAAAATAACGGTTATAAGCATAGTTTTGGTTTTTTCACCGCATCATTGCCGACCCTAATTATGTATTTCTATTTGGTGAGATGAGACCAGTGTTATCAGAATTGGACCGACCCTCAAACCAGCAAACGGTTCTCTGTTCGGTCGGTCCAACCCGTCTAGATTTAGTTCAATGTGCGGTTCACTGTTTATAAGTTAAAAAAAACGAAAATACAAAGTTACAAACTATATAGTTTCAAACACATACATAATTATCTCAAACTACATAGTATCAAACACACACAAACTACATAGTCTCAAACATACACGTTATTGTCAAATACAATAAAACCAATAACTGAAAAAACCGTCCAGTTGTTAAAAAACCCGGTGAATGGTCTAATCAATCGGAAACCTAATAACTGAAAACCAATCAGTTTAAACCGAAAAAAATTTGGTCTGTTAAAAAAACACCCACAAAAAATGAATCAGAAACAAATTTGTTTTTTGCAAAAACGTTCGGTTCACATCGGTGCAAACACTGTTCACTTGCAAGTCGGTCTTTTATATGAACCAAACCGACCAATGATCTGATTCCTGGTCGAACCACCGATCCAGTCCAGTTTTGATAACACTCGATGAGACACAAATCTCTCTCTCTTATCGGATTTACCTCGAAAAAAATCAAAATATAAAGTACTCAAAAACATGTGTCAACAAATTTTGAACAAGAATAACCAAAGTAAAACTAGGGGGTTAAACTAAGTAAAGGCAACTTGAGGGTGTGTTTTGATAGTCTAAGTGCCTAGTGGAAATGAAAACTCAAAAGGGTAAATCCGAGAGGCCATGCCACAGATGACATACCAAAAAGGATTTTTTTTGTCAATTGTGTTTCTTTTTTGTTTTGCATTTGCCGCGATGTACTATGTTTAATGTATATAGAACTGGAACTGTCCTCGAACTAGTGAGAGGTCTGGTTCCCGGTTTGACTGATCGGACCTCGAGTTCATTGATCGAACCGACCAGTTCATAGTAATTGATATTAAAAACAATATCTCATTTGGTTGATTCTATTTCTTCCACTGCCGTCTTCATCTTCAACCTCCACCTATTGCCTCATTCTCCAAGTATGAACTCATTCATGATTTTTTCTCAAAATAAAAGTAAATACCGAAATATTATCAATTTTGAAAAAAATATCAAAGTACATCATTCGCGGCCCGCGAATCGCGGGTGCCCTAAAAAACATCACCCACAATTGACATTGTGAAAGTTGTGCTGATTGCTGAACACAAAAACAACAACTTGCATTTTCACGTGAAAAAACAATGATTATGAGGAGAGATATTGCATTTTCATGTGAAAAAACAATGATTATGAGGAGATAGAAAATTCTCACACGCAAATAGCATTCGTGGGTAACATTTGTGGGTGCAAATGCTACACCCGCGAATAAGATTCGTGAGTATGATTTACACTCGCGAATAACATTTGCAAGTGATGTTTTTATATTCACATATGTATACTTTATTTTTATTTTATTTTTAAATTCAGAATATTTCGCTTTTATTTTGAGATATATTTTTAAAAAAAAAAACTCATCGAGCGGCCTCAACTTTTTCTCTACTAGGAAAGGAGGAACGAGGAGAATCCCCAACGAATGGCACTACCATCGCCTTCTGCAACTACCAGAAGGTCCTCTCCTACATCTATAATCCAAACCAAGCTTCATAAGCTCCGAAGCTCGCTCCCTCAGTTCGGTCATAGCGGCTCTTCACCGTTGCAGCCGTTGTTTCAGCTTCAAATGACCCATCGGTCTCTCGTTTGCTATTCCTCCATTGCTAACTTCGCGGTCACAGTTGTCAGCCTTCCCAACACTTCCACAACGAGTAAGTCTTCTCTTCCACAACGAGTAAGTCTTCTCCTCCATCTGTGAACCCTACTCTAGTTCAATTTGTATGCAATTTTTGTTGGTATGCCATTGCTATAAGCAAGTTTTTGAAAGTTGATATGATGGAACAAGCTAGAACAATCAGCTTGGTTTTCATTCTGTACTCAGTCCAATTTGTGAATGAAATTTAAAGAACTGGAGGCGCAATCTGGAGATTATAACTTGCCACCGAATTTGTAAACTTGACCATGTAATTGTAATTCTTAAGCACGCCACAGTTGAACTGAATTTATTATGCATTCTGGTATTTTGTATGAATCATACCGTTTATTCAAGTGTTTTGCGTTCGGATCCAATCAGACCGACAGTCTGGTTCTGATAATTAATGGTATATCTAGGGCTGAAAATGGTACGGTGAAAAATTCATAATCATGGTTATAACCGTTACTGTTTAATATGTTTAACCGTACCATTATTCTGCGGTGCAGTTATGGTGATAAATTTTCTATCCATGATGTTATGATATTTGAGTTATACTAATGGTTATAATAATTGTTATTATATAAATATAATAATTATTAATAAACTAATATATACTAAATAATTAAAATTACTATGTTAACTAATGCATTTGAAGTTACTGTAGATACATGTTGTACAACACTATGTTAAAGACCCCAAACCGCCAACTAATAAATGATGTTAGTTTTATATATTTTTATTGTTGATAATATAAATTTTTATATTTTTTAAAATAAGATTTTCGATATTTTATTATATTACATGTGTGAAATGAATACAGATATACGCATGTGTGGAATGAATACAAATAATCACAGTTATTTTAATGGTTATGATATTGAAAATTGTACCGTAATGATTATGATTATGGTATCTAATTTAAAAATAGGGTTAATTACTTAATTGGTTACACATGTTTCACCATTGTGCAGAATGGTTACACATGTTTCAAAATGTGATTAATTGGTTTTGCTATGTGACTAATTGGTTACACATGTTTTTCCCAATGTGGTTAATTGATTATTCTGTTTCCCAATGTGATTAATTGATTATTCCGTTAGTAAACCGTTAATTAGTTTTTTTAACATATTATTGAATTGTGAAATGACTATTATGCCTCTAGTGGTATTGAAGAACACATAATCATCTTCAAGAACAATAATCGAATTGAAGAACACATAATCTAGTTCTGGGTTCTTCAAGAACCAGAAATCAGATTCCGGGCTTTTCAAGAACCAAAAATATGGTTTCTGGCTCTTCAAGAACCCAGAATCTGGTTTCTGTCTTTTCAAGAACCCATAATCTGGTTTCTTGAAGAACCCAGAATCTGGTTTCTGGGCTCTTCAAGAACCCATAATCTGGTTTCTTGAAGAACCCTGAATCTGGTTTCTTGAAGAACCCAAAATCTGGTTTCTGGATTCTTGAAGAAACCAGATTATGAGTTCTCAAGAACTCAGAAATTCGATTATAGGTTCTTCAATTCGGTGATGAAGAATAGTTTGGTTGATGAAGAACATAACTTGATTGAGGAAAATGGTAATTATGTATCTAAATAGTGACTTAATTGTGATTTCTAACAGTAAAAAGTAAAAAATTCAATTAATTACATTTTGAAACATGTGTAACCATTCTGCATAATAGTATGCACAATACTGAAAGATGTGTTACAAAAATATGATATAAGGACGACGAGAGCACCATTATATCTATATCCATCCATCAATAGAATCAATACTATATGTTGTATCTATATCTTAGACAGACAATTCATGCAGATTCCTCGCCTCGTTAACTCCGTTCGATTCATTGATTGTTGGCCACCTGCCAACGCCGCAACCGCCGTCAATACCGAAGCCCTTCTATTTAGTTATTATATTCTCTGGTGTCCTCGTTTCACTGCACTCAGTCTCCGCAATTTGTGATCTTCGCGAAGCCTTTCGGGATTTGGACTCTTTATGGCTCCGATCAACCTCAACAAGCCGCGGAGCTCGACGACGAAAACCCTAACCTCTCCTCAGGATGCGCAGCTTCTGGTTCGTGAGACGCTGCGCATTAGCGCGAGATTAGCTTCTGCTCCAGAAGATTCGGCGGCTTTGCCTTCCCCACAGGTGGCAGAGGAGAATCGAACCCTGTTGAAGCATGAGTCAAGTGCTTTTGGGCTTCTAGATGAGCAATTTGTCAATTCCAGCTTAAGGTTGATTTGCTGCGAGGAGGTCGATGGGCGCAGATGGAATTACGTAGTGGATAATGATGCTTCGGGAAGGTTCAAAAAGGGATCGCTTCGTGCTATAAGTTTGCAAACTCCTCAATCTCCTGCCGATGTCAGTATCCTCTTGTTTTCTTTACATATCTTGAATTTTTCAGAAAGTAGTTTCTGAATGCAGTTTTCTGTTGAGCAAACTGCTTTGTCCTCACTGATTGAGTCACCGTCACGTGAATAACAAGGTAACTTGTCTTGGGCATGTAAAACTGTGTCTCGTGAAATACTCACTAACCATTGACCCTAAAGGCGGATGCTTTGCCTTGTGGGTGACTCAACGTGAAATTGTTTGCATTTTGGCATGTTTCTTGTGCATGTATCCCACAGTCTCAATCCATCATGACTTAGTCTATCCGACAGGGTTGAATAAACTTCTAGTTCTCTTCATAATCAACGGATGATACTAAATTAAGGTAGTATAGTGTGTATAGTATTCAAGGCTGCAAGAGAGTATGTCAGCCTGATGTTTGCAAATTTGAACTCTTTATAGCTCAGATACAGGGATCATGTACTTAATGATTAGCTTTCTGATGCAGGAGTTGATGGAATTTGTTAGATCATATGTAGTTCCCGAAGGTTTCCCTCACAGTGTTGCCCCTGCATACGTTCCATACATGTCCTGGAGGGCTTTAAAGGTACCCATTTAAGCATGTTGCATATACGAATTTACGTTGACAAAAAAAGAAAATTGAGCGTTACCATCTCGGAGGGCACACTCTTTGGTTTTCTTTAGTTAACTGCCCTGTTACTTTCTCTAGCTATGTAGTAGTAGTTTTTGGTTCAGTAACATTGTTACAATGTGTCATGTGCGCAAACATTTCATCTCTACATGTATCGAACTTTATTTCATCTTCAATCTTCCAGCTACGCTTTTCAAAGAACTTTATATTTTTTTTTCCCATCAAATTAGCCTAAAAACTTGAAAGGCCTTGATATGAGGCTTCACTCTCGGAATGATAATCGTTCCATAATAATTAATAACTAGCAATGCCTTTTCACTGATCAGTGATCTGCTGGCTCCTATTGATGTGAGAAATGTGTTTTCATATAGTATTTCTTTGGCGGAGCAATGGGGGTCTTCACAACACAGTCGCTTTTAAAATCAGTTGGAGCTTCAAAAAACAGAGCGGCTTCTGGTGCCGTTGCAATCAATTGGATTCTTAAGGTGCTGATCCTTTTTCAGTTGGTAGTTAGATATTCTCAAGTGTGATCCAAAATGAAATTTAGCATTTTTAAGCTATATGGTACTTTGTGTATAATATCGTTCATTGATTTTCTGTAGTTACTGGCCTTGTTATTCTCTTTAGCTATGTAGTAGTGTTTTTTGTTAAATAACAATATCATTCACAGAAGCATATCATCTCTTTGTGGATCAAATATATGCCATCATCAATATACATGCTTTGCTCTTAAATCTTAATAGAATTCATATTTCGCCCCATCATCTGGGTCAAGTCTTATGTAAATTGTATATATTGTGAATTTACTAAAAGGTCGATATCTGCAGGATGGTGCTGGTCGTGTTGGTAAGATGCTTTTTGCGAGGCAAGGAAAGAAATTTGATTATGATCTAAAACAGGTAATATTGATACATGTAGATTTTGGCGGAGAAAGCCCTTCATGGTATAATCGATCATACTGACTGCTGTTACGTTTTCTGTTCAAAATGCATTGTAGCTCCGATTTTCAGGGGATGTTCTTATGGAATTGGGAGCTGGCTTGGAGTTGGCAACGTCAGTTATGCCACAATTTTTTCTCCCACTTGCTTGTGCTGCCAACGTAGCTAAGGTTTGGTTGATTCCGATGATGTTAGAGTGATGATTTTAGTTGATCATCGTCATTAATTCTTCTTTTTTCAGAATGTTGGTGCTGTAACGTCAACTTCAACTCGTACCCCTATTTACAAAGCTTTTGCCAGAGGGGAAAATATTGGGGATATCACAGCGAAGGGTGAATGTGTCAGTAATCTCGCTGATCTGGTATATGAATTAAAGGAAGTCATCAACTTCACTTCTTCCAATCTGCTAGCCTGCTGTTAAAATCTTAGAATACAACTGATGTTAACAATGTAAAACGATGTTTCCTGATCTAGGCATTTCAAGGTGAACTATCGTTTCATACTATTTTTTTTACAAAGTTATATCCTGCATAAGAAATTACATTATGGTGTGTTCACACAGTTTTACATCATGGACGCTGACCTAACTCAACCTCCGTACTTAGCTCAAGATATGTGGATTGTCCAGCCAGTATAAGGAGCACCACACTTCTTGAATTAGCCGTTGTTCTTTTCCTTGAAATTACAAACTTCTTGAATTAGCCGTTGGACTTCAACACCCCATTTTCATTTGAAATCTCTAATTTAAATTTTTGAAGCATGCTCTTAAGGATCTAGTGAGCAGTGATGCTGTCTTCTCATCAGCTTCTCATACAATTCTATATTGATCATTTCATGCTTGATCAAAGCTGATACACGTGAACTTATTTTCTGAAGCTCGGAACTGGATTAAGCATAATGATCTCAAGACAGAATCCATCCTTGGTCAAAACATTTGCTTTCCTTTCATGTGGTTATATGCTAAGCTCTTACCAGGAGGTTTGATTCTTTCTCTCTCTCTCTCTATCTGTATATCCATATATCTATATCTGTGGTGTAATATGTATCATGTGTATATTTCAGGTTAGATCTGTTGTGTTGCACACATTGAACCGTGCAAGATTCAGTGTAGCCGTGGATTCTTTCCTAAAGACAGGTAAATGCATTTTCTGGTTGCATTGGAGTTGTCTTCGACCCACTGTCGTTCTGGAGATTGTATCTATTGATATGTTGGCGATGAGCACATTTCTAGGTATATATATCTATGATCAATGTGCTAATCTTGATTCATTTGCACATGACTTTGCACTTGGCAGGTCATGTCCCGTCATTGCAGGAAGGGAATATGAAAGAAAGTGTACTCTCTTTCCCATGGATTAAAGAAAAGCCTCTTGTCCTCGGTATGCATCTTGGATAAATGTAATTCTCTCATTGGATTCGTGTATTCTTAGTTTCTGACACAAAACTTGTTACTGTCTTGACAGGCCCGAGGTTTAAGGAGGCATTTCAAGATGCAGGTGCATATCTAGCCATAGAGCCTCTATTCGAGGTACGTTTAATTTAACCAAGTTCCTTCCTGTCACGGAGTGGATGGTTCATTGCTGTTGTTATCCATACTTCTTTTTCTTGCAAAAATTTCGTGTAAATTTTCTTCTGTGTAAAATGACAGAGAGAGAGATATATGGTCACTTATAATCCTAATAAAGGTAAGGTCTATGCATTGTTCAAGGAGAAAGCAAAACCAGATGACATCCTTAAGGCAGCTTTTCACGTTAGTTTCTCTTCTCTCTCTTGATCTCTACTTAGCCAAGTAATTTCTGTCCTTCCTTTTTTAGAGTCGGATCATATTTACATGATTGTTTGTGTTCGTATCTGCCATAACACACCAGGCTCATGTTCTTCTGCACTGCATAAAATCATCGGATAGTATGTCTGCAAATCTACAAAGGACTGCGGACAACGAGAGCAGTTATGCGCCTTCAACTACTACGAACCTGGAGGAACAAATTGCTCGGTCGAATGAAATGGTATCATCATCTTTCATAGTCTTTAAGACTAAAGCAGCAGAACAGGCAAGTTTAGCAAATTCAACTCTTTCCTTATCATTTTTTGTTGTTGTTTCATGGGTTAATATTTTCGTGACTGTGATAACATCATTATGATGATGATATTAATACTATCTTTAGCTGAGGTGTAATTGTGACTTCAATTAATGCAGGGATGGGTGATGTCAGAATCACTCCTAAATCCAGGGCGAGCACGTCTGTGTGGACCCAAATCTGAAGAGAGTGACAATAAATAAAGTTGAAGTATTTAAGATTATATACACGCGCACATATATATATATATATATATACATATTCCTATTTTGGTGAGAGCTAGCTTGCCTTTAACGCTGCCGTTCCTAGGAGAGATTCCTTGTAAAACCAATCAAAGTTCAGAATGGGTGGATGGATGAAGCAAGGGAACAAATGGTGTTGACTTGAGAAGAGAGAGTTAGGCTATTGGCTATCGATTGGGGTGGAGCCTCAACTTTGCTGCATGTTCTTGATGAATAGGAATATAATTTTGGATCGCTGAGGAGGAGGCAGGCACTCACGAGTCCCGACATATTTGCTCTCCTTTGTTTGGTTTTAAGTTGGTTAGTACGTTTTGTTGTGTATGCGCCTTTTTCAAGTTCTGTTCATCATCAACTCATTTGGGCCCACATCGCCTTATTTATGAACTTTACAGACTCATTTAGGCCCACAAAAACAAACTATGGGTTCCAAAATTAGATAACTGGACAAGCAAATACTTGCTTTTAGGCAGGCAGCTGTTGCATTTTTCCTAGAAGCTTGAAACTATTTCCTCTCTTCGTTGAGCACACTTCCAAGGGCAGCGAGCTAGAAAAAGGGGCAGCATAGAGAATTTTCACAGTTATTATGATGTCAAATCATTTGATTTATGATATACTCTGATTTTATGTATTCATACATGCATTTGAAAAAGACAACCTTTCATAGGACAAACCGAGGCAGTGGAGACAACGCCACACCACACACACATTAGACTTAAGAATCGAGACGTCTCGACACTGTTTATGAAACCAACACTAGATTCTTTGTTATTTATATGCTTAAATACCAAGTAGATACCTGAACTTTGAACGTTTTGCTACGAGCTACCCAAATTTTGAAAATTTAAAATGGGCTACCTCAACTTTGAAGAAGATGCAAATATCTACCTCCGACGAATTTTCGACAGATTTTCGACGATTTCCCGATGACAATTGACAGAAAATTGGACAGAGTTAGCTATTTGCACATTCTTCAAAGTTGAGATAGTCCGTTTTGAATTTTTAAAGTAATACTCGTTGCAAAACATTCAAAGTTCATATAGCTAGTTGGTATTTAACACTTATTTATACGTATATATACTAGTGAGAGGGGAGAGGCTAGTCTCTCTCTCTGCCCTCTGGTCTGATCCCCGTGAAAGTGACGACATTTTAACTGGCGGCCTTCGTCGCTCTAACGTCCTCTCCGGTCGATGCCGACCCCGAGATATCCACCACCTTGGTCTGCTTCTTCTTCTCCTCAGCAAACTTGGCCACCGTAATCTTCAGCACCCCGTCCTCCAAATGTGCCTTAACGTGTTCCAGATCGGCATTCCCAGGCAGCCTGAACTGCCGCCAGAACTTCCCGGCTACCCTCTCGGACCTGTGCCACCTTTCGCCCTCTACCTCCTCCTCCACCTTCCTCTCTTCACTGATCCGCAACAACTTGCCCTCCTCCACCTCTATCTTCACGTCGTCCTTCTTCATCCCGGGAATGTCGACGGTGATGACGTGGCTTGTCGGTGTCTCCTTCCAGTCGGCCCGCGCTAGGGCTACGGTGTCAGCACCGACCTTGGGGAGGTTGAGAGGAGATTGCTCGAGGATTCGGAATGGGTCTTCTGTCATTGGAAGCATCATGTCCCACAGCGGCGATCTGTAGGGGATCAAAGCGGAAGAGTGGGACGCCGCCATAAGGATCGTCAGCGCGATTAATGTTGGGAACATCCTGCGTGAACTCGCCATCGATGAGATGAGATGCGCACAGTTATCTGAATCTGATAAGAATTTCCAACAGTTTAACGAAGGCTCCTTCAGTAGAGTATGAAACTTTCTTTTCGCTTTCGATGATTGGAGAGGTCGAGGGAGAATGAGGATTATATAGGGGAGTGGTCGAAGGGAATGGTGGTTTCTGGATTGTTCTGGAGCAGTCCTGATAATAATACTATGTACGGAGTCGTAGAATAACAACAGCATGTCCGTTGGAGAAATGTGGTTTAGAGATGTGTAGAGTTCTAGAAAGTGAGAGATTGAGTGAGAAGAGAAGAGCAGCAGTCAATGTCAAGTGTAGACACGTTGCAATCAGTAGATGTTAAATGTAATTCCGTTTTTTATTTATTTATAAATTTCGAGAAATGGAAAGGTTATACTATGTACAAACTACGAAGTAATCATAGTTGACTAATCAATTTATCTTTCATAAATAAATAATAATAAATTAAGTTAATATAATGTAAATTCAAACACTACTAATATCAACATGCAGGTGAATGATATGGCACACCACACCACGTCAGTTACTTTTTCCGGTGGTACGAGTGAGCTGTACTTAATGAGCTACCTATGTATACCCTGATTTGCACTACCAGATAGCTTAGGATTTCAGTTCTCGTCATGACCAGATTCATCCATAGTGGATTGCACTTGACTTATGCACCACCAATACTACCAACCATCATTTGGTCGATCTTATATATATATATATATAAAACACTATACATAGCATAACTTACTACCATCCAATCAATTAAGGAGCCCAACTGAAACACTACTCTAAAACGATACTTTTGCATGCATTTTGTTAAAGACGTTAGAATTAGAACGTTAGATTACTGTTGTTCCTTTTTATGCTTTAAATTGAGATAGATTGGTGTACAGAAGATAGATTGAAAAAACAAACAATTCAAGAGTATTTTCTACATGGTATCAGAGCCTTACCGTTCTGTCACCTGCTCACTCTGTTCGTCGACCATCATTCGGTTTGCCCTGTTCGTCGTCACTCTGTTCGTCGGCTTTGTTCGTCATCTCCGCTCAGACTACCTCGTCTGTTTCACCTCAGCCTGGCCACACCTGGCATCAGCCTGCCCTCGCCTCAGCCTCGTCTGCTGCTTCGCTTCCTCCCGACGTCCTCAGCTGCTGTGCTCTGTTCGGCCATCTGTTCGCTCGGTTCCACTGCTCGACTCCTGCAACTCCATCGTTCGGTTTGCTGGTTTGCTGATTTGCTGGTTCGCCGTCTCCTGCCTTCCATCTTGCAAAGCTGTTTTCCATCAGCTCTTCTATCATCTTCAATGCATCTTCTACTACCAGCTGTCTTCCATTTTGCTTGGTTCAGTTCGGTTCAGTTTCCGGTTCGGTTCACTGGTTGCCCAAGTTTGACTTACTGGTCCGGTTTAGTTCATTAATTTGAACATGTTCCGCTCTATTTGCTGTATCAAGTCTTGCGTTTATTGTTATGGATATCCAAATTGCAACAATGGTCCCACAAACATTTTCCATCCAACAATTGAAAATTCCTGTTAATCTCTCTAGCTCCAATTGGGAACAGTGGTCCACTTTTGTTGTGACTAGATTAGATTCCCTTAGAAAGGGAAAATATTTGACAGAAAATTCACAAGCTACCAAAGACTGGAAAGCTGAGGATAACTCTATTCGTATGGTTATTTGGAATGCGATGGAGCCTGATATTTTATCCACTGTACACACCTTTAAGACTACTAAGAAAATGTGGGATCACCTCCAATCCACATATTCTAAAAAGACCAGCATACACAATTTCTCAAGCACATGCAAGGTGTGAACAAGGTGATGCAACTCTGACTGAGTACTTCACCAAATTCAAGAAGTTATCTGATGAAATGAGTGACTTATTTCCCTTCAGAGCGGATTCAGCCACATCATGGGAGCAACTAAATACACTCACATCCATTGGAGGGCTGTCATCTAGATACTTATCAGCTCGACCAATCATTCTAAGTCAGACAACTATACCATCATTGTCTGGTACTTATCATCTTCTGCGGGAAATGTTTCCATCTGATGAGATTAGTCCATCACCTATTACTGAAAACTCGACATTGGTGGCAAGCTCTTACAAGGGTAAAAACACAGGTCAGTCATGGGTGAAAACTTCCAATTTTAGTAACAATCAAAATGTGCAGTGTCATTATTGCAAGGAGTGGGGACACATGAAAGGGAACTGCCCAAAGCGCCCAACACGACCACCACAGCACTCTCGTGCCAAGATGGCTATTGCCGATTCATCAATCTACGAACACACCAATTCTGAAGAAATATCTACAATTGTTCATCAACTTGAGAAGTTGGGCTTCTCTCCCTCACACACCTAGGGCTACTATATCTAGGGGTGTCAAAAATTGACCCAACCCGTGGGTGACCCATGGGTGACCCGCCCACGGGTTGGGTTTGGGCCAGGATTTTGGACCCATGGGTCAATTTGACCCAACCCGTAGCTGACCCGTGAAAACACAGGTCAGGTTTGGGTAGGAAGGTGTGACCCACGGGTCAACCCGTGACCCGTGACCGACATTAAAAATAAATAAATCCTAACCTTACATGTGTCGAACATTTCGTGGTTGTCTTTTAACTTAGTATTGTCCCAGCAACAATTCAGAAGACAGAGACTTCATTTCCATTCTTCTCCCAACGCAGTCAGCATTCTTCTCCCAGCGCAGTCAGCTTCGTCTTCCAGCACTTCGGTTTCGTCTTCTAGCGCAGCTTCGTTCGGTCTTTCACCACTTCAGCATAAATGATAAGGTTCGGTCTTTGCTGTGCTAGGTTCGATCTGATGTGCTATGCTAGGCTCGATCTTGGATGTGCTATGCTAGGTTCGATCTGATGTGCTTTGCTGTGTTTATGATGATGTTCAGTTTGCTGAATGATGTTCGATCTTTGGTTATGTTTGTCAAGCTGAATGATGTTCGGTCTGTTAGATCCAATTTGTCAAGTTGAGTTTGTTTTTGTTTGTCAAGCTGAATGATGTTCGGTCTGCTGAGTTTGGTTCTGTTTGTCAAGTTGAATGATGTGTTTGATCCAATTTGTCAAGCTGAATGATGAGTTGGTTCTGTTTGTCAAATAATAGCAGCTTTTATCATTCATTGTTATAATGAAAGAGGAGATCACTTTATCACTTCTTGCTTACTTTCATCCATTCGTAGTGATATATGGTGATCATATTTGATATTTATATATAGATATATGGTGTTTCTATTAAAGAAATTTCAATAATGCAGTAACTGTTTCTATACTATATGTTTAATTAATAAATAGATGTATATAGGTTATGTTTGTCAAGCTGAGTTTGGTTATGTTTAATTAGTAAATATTTGTTGGAGTTTGTTGGAATATTACTTAATACATGAATGATGTATAGGTTCTGTTTGTCAAGCTGAGTTTGGTTATGTTTAATTAGTAAATATTTGTTGGAGTTTGTTGGAATATTACTTAATACATGTATGATGTATAGGTTCTGTTTGTCAAGCTGAGTTTGGTTATGTTTAATTAGTAAATATTTGTTGGAGTTTGTTGGAATATTCTTAATACATGTATGATGTATAGGTCCTGTTTGTCAAGCTGAGTTTGGTTCTGTTTTCTGTGCTATGTTTTTTGTGCTGTGTTTTCTGTTCGGTTTGAGAAATGGTTCGGTTTGTGTTCTGTGTGCTGTCTTTAAGAAATGGTTCGATTTTTATCTGAGTTTGGTTCTGTTTTTATATGTGTTATGTTCATTCAATCTGTCAAGCTGAGTGTTGTTTTGTTTATGTTTTTTTTTATGTTCCTTTTAAAAAAAACTGGTTTTCTGTTCCTTTGTTTGTACAGATTGATGATCAACTATTGAGAAATGGTTTTGATGATGAGAGGTTCCATGATAATATGATATAGATGTTGATATTGATGAACTTGAAGGAGTTATGTCTAATACTGAGCTTGAAGTAACATCAGCTACTTCTGGTAAAGATAAAGAAGTTATGGTTGATAGTGTAGTCAAGCCTAGTGGAGAAAAATTAGTAATCTTGAAATCACAAATTTGACAATACTTTGACATTATCCCATTATCTCAAACTAGTGGAGTACGTAAGTCGTGGTGTAAGAAATGCAAGGTTGAATACCTTTGTTCAAGTAAGTATGGAACCGGTAATATGAAGCGCCATAGAGAAAAGTGTGCTAGGAGATATATGAAAGATGTGGGTCAAATGCTCATAGCAAGTACATACGGTTCAATGTCTTTGCAGTCTAATCAATTTGATCCGATGAAATTTAGAGAGTTGATCACATCTAGGATAGTTATGCATAACTTGCCTTTTATGTTTGTTGAATATCTTGGGATAAAGGCTATTTTCCAATATTTGCGACCTGGCATACAAATGATCACTAGAAATACTGCTAAAGCTGATGTCATGAAGATGCATGCTTCTTTGAAAGGGACAATGAAACTTATGTTAGCATAATGTCGAAGTAGAATCTGTCTAACTTCTGATTTGTGGACTTATGTTACTACTGATGGGTATATTTCTTTGACTGGACATTTTATTGATAGTGAATGGGTGTTGCGTAAGATGTTGTTGGGTTTTCGTTTTATGGCCCCTCCTCATACTGGTAAAGCTTTGGCAGAAGAGATTTATGATATTTTGAGTGATTGGGGCATTCTTGATAAAGTATTTTCTTTAACTTTGGATAACGCTTCTTCAAATGATGTTTGTGTGGAGAGGCTGAAAGATAAGTTGTTGCAAAATAACCTACTTATCTTAGATGGGGAATTTTTTCACGTGCGTTGTTGTGCGCATATTTTAAACTTGATAGTGCAAGATGGATTAAAATAAATTGACGTGGTTGTCAAAAAAATCAGAGAAATGGTGAAATACATTCGAGGCTCTCAAGTTAGAAAAGTAGATTTTCAAAAATATGTGAAGGATTTTAGGATGGATGGTCATCAAGGTTTGAAGCAAGATTGTCCTACTAGGTGGAATTCAACTTTTGAAATGCTTCAAAGTGTCTTACACTATAAAAATCCCCTTCGACACATAGAGTTTGAAAGTTCCATAGAGTGTCCTACTGCGGATGAATGGGGAAGAGTTGAGTCCATTACGGATTTCTTGGGTGCTTTTTATGACATGACTTGCATTTTCTCAAGGACAAAGTATCCAACTGCCAATTTATACTTTCCATTGGTATTTCTTATAAATTTGACATTGGCCAAGGATTACGTTGGTGAACGTTACTTCATGAAGAGTATGGTGGATAGGATGAAACTGAAATTTGACAAGTATTGGTCCAGTTTTAGTGAAATTCTCGCAATTACCGTGGTGTTGGATCCACGGTACAAATTTCAGTTTGTTGAGTTTGCATTCAACAAGTTGTATGGTGAAGATATTGGAAAGGTGAAAGCTTCGATGATCCACTCTAAGTTGCATGAGGTGTACGAGGCTTATGTGTATAAATCATCTGCAAGACCAGTGACTTCTAAAGATTCATACAAAAGGATGTGTTCTTCTAGTGTTGAGGGTTAGATTTTACGACACTCAAAAATGGGAGGTGTTGTGTTCAATGTAAGTAATAATTTCAACAACTCTTTCTTTTATTTATACATTCATTTGATAATATTATAATGTTTTTTGTTATTTGTATATTTTCAGGAATTTGGCTCTCTAAGATCGACCAATCAACACTGTCAGAAGTCCCAACTAGACCGTTATTTAGATGAGGATCTATTTGATGGACAAGAACATTTGGATATCTTAAGTTATTGGAAAAGTGAAAGCAATCGTTGTCCTGTACTTTCTTCAATGGCATGTGATATTCTGAGTGTCCCCATTAAAACCGTGGCTTCAGAAGGTATGTTTAGTATTGGAGGTTGTGTCCTTGATGAATATCGAAGTTTACTTAAGCCAGAAACTGTTGAAGCGATCATGTCTTGTAGAGATTGGATATCTTATGGCAAAGGTATGTTAACCTATTTGACCTCTGTTGTTACAATTTCGTTTCATTGTATATTTTTATTGGTTAACTTATTTGCATTTTATATGTGAAATAGTGAATGAAGAAACAATGGAGTTAATGGATGTTGATTCGGTTGGAAAGCTCGAGGCGGAGGTAGAAGAGTCACAAGGCTCTATTTGTTGAAATTAAGTTGTTTTCTATTTGTTGATCGTATTGTATGCATTGTGTTATGTTTTTGTTTGACAATGTTCTTTTACTATAAAATATCATTGTTGGTTTGTTCATGTATATAATGCAAGGTCTTAACTACTGAAAAAGGAGGAGCAAGTGCAAGTGCAATGACTTGATGTAAGGAGCAAGGAGCAAGTGCAACAAAACTTAATTTGGAAATATTATGGTTTGTCCATTGATGATATATGTTGGTTGCCTTTTTGTTATTCTAGTTTGAATTTGGTAGTTAACTAGTTATGTTGTGATTCTGGCAAGAATGTTGTATGAATTTTGGATGCATTATGGTTTGTAATCTTGTATGCATTTGATAGAATTAGTGGTAATATGATTCAGTTCATTATGGTTTTTTGTGTGTGCGGGTCAAATGGGTCAGATTGACCCGCGGGTCATAGGGGTCAGTCTGGCCCAACCCTTTCATTCATCACGGGTCATTCTGACCCGCGGGTTGATCCACCAACCCGCGGGTCAGGTTTGGGTTTGCAAACCTGACCCATACTATTCCACGAGTCGTGTTTGGGTCAGGGGGTCCCTGACACGACCCATGGGTCGACCCATGACCCGTTTTGACACCCCTAACTATATCCCACTCAGGTATGACTTCCGAATGTTTTCTAGCATCAAAATCATCATGGATTGTTGATTCAGGTGCAACTGATCACATGACTGGTAACAAGAGTATATAGTCAGGACTTGCCACTATCTCACAACCATCTGTGTCCGTATAGCTAATGGTTCTAGCTGTAATATAGAAGCAATCAGATCCACTCAAATTTCAAAACACATGCCATTGTCATCTGTCTTATATGTACCTTCTTTTCCTGAGAATCTTATGTCTGTAAGCAAAATAATTGAACAATTATATTGCTCTGTTACCTTCACCCCAACTAAATGCACCTTTCAGGAACTGGGGACGAACAAGTTGATTGGCACAGCATAAAAGGATAATGGTCTATATTGCATGGAGAGCTCACCTCAACGAGTGGCATATTTGAGCACTAGTAGTGCTAAGGAGGTTCATTATCAGTTGGGTCATCCATCTTTACAGGTGCTAAAGAAGTTACGTCCTGAATTTCAGTCTATTTCAGAGTTAGTTTGTGAGTCCTGTATTAAGGATGAGTTTACGGCTTCATCAATGGACAATTCTGCGTTGCTGAGGACAAAATGGATGAGCTAGCAAAGCCTATTGTATCAGCTGACTTGATCTTCTGGTTTTCCCTCTGTTGAACACATGAAAAAAGCATTCTGATGAGAAAACTCCACATTATGAACAGAGCATCATATCATGATTTCTTTAGCATTCATGATCTGATAGGTCTGTAAGATGATGTTTTCTGGGAACAGCTGTTCACTTAATTTCTTCAACCAGGGAGCAAATCAGGGAATAACAATATTGTATCTTAAATATCATGTCGAGATACAAGTCTAGTCAATAGTGTTCGTTAGTGAATGGGGCATATACATATGCTCCATACTTAAAACAATAATGCAATTACGTGACATGAAGAAAGTAACCTCTGAAGTTCGATGCCGGTCAGCAAGCTGGAAATCTAAAAGCTCATGGAACAAACAGCCGTAGTAATTCTGGCTGATGGATGCAGTGTTCCCTTGAAGTAGTTCCACGGTTCTTGCGAGTGCCTTAAAAAGTGATTCTTCTTCTAATATTACAAAAGCTACTTCCAAGTCTGAATAAACCTGAATAGAGAATTTTAACACTATCAGAGTAACGTGGATAAATGATCCATTTTGATGTCCGATAAATCAATGAATTCTCTAAGCAAAGTTTGAAGGAACAAACTAATGTGGAGACATGTGATCTTTTGTTTTTATTCTACCCTACCTAGGTAAATGCACGATGGCCAAGCAAATACAATGAGGAAAAAGTGAAAGTACAACAAGATACTGAAAAAAATGTGAACCTGATTCTTGACAAGGCCACAAATAATAGCTGCATGCGCAGGAAGGGGACTTGCTGCAAGATACTTTAAGACTCCATTAGTGCCAGGGAGACTCGATAACTCAAAATGGTCAGATATGTCTAAGAAAAGACGGGATCCAATTTCCCCTGTAACATCTACAAGGGTCTGAAAGGCTGAGCTAGTCACAACCTCAAAATGCGGAAGGTCGATCGTGAAAAAGAGAAGGTAACAAACTCAAACTTTCATTAATACAAAGAGATTACAGACTCAAACTCCAGCTCTCAGAAATACTCTAAGGATTTGCACTTGTTATTTTTAAACCGTGAGTATCCTTTTACTCAACCTCATTCTTATAGTAGTTAGAAAGAGCATGAAGAGATGACCGGATGCTCATTGGGCTCCATTGACATTATCTCTTTCTGCTTTCCTAAAGTACTTTTTTTATAGTAGATCTCTTCTTATCCTGAGAAAAGTAGTTTGGCAACTTGTCTAAAGTAGACACCTTATCTTACAGACCATCTATCGTAGGTTGGTCCACCACACTGTAATAATGCATAAGTCTCTTATATGAAGAGTATATCAGTAAAATACTCCACCGATTTTTCCAGTTTCTGGGCCTTGACTGTTTCATGACCCAACATTTTTCCGACCCAATTATCCTTTGTTGCTCGGGCTCCAATTCTTTTGAGGTTTATGTATCGCATGAATAGTAGGAGAGTCATTTCCCCTTTAACCCTTTTTACTTGTTCTTTGTATAGCTGGACGAGCTGGACTCTTTCCTCGTCTTCATCCTTGCGGCTGATTGGGCTTCTGGGTAGGTTTTCAGTAAGGACTTTGAAATATTGTTGTTTTGCAATGCCTCCAGAAGTACAATCTTCAGTATATTGAGCAACATTACTTCCTTCTTGGATACATTGCTCCTCATAGTCCTTCCATAGCTTAGCTCTTGGATAGCTTTCTCCAGTTGCTCCATGGTAGTCCTTAAGTCGTTTTCTTCCGCCGACTCCTGGTTTCATCCTGTATCAGTAGAAAACATGTTATCCTGGATAGTGTGTCTGTCAGGGCATTCTGCTTCCCATCAATATGTATGTCGACTCCTGAGTCAGTTACGAAGTCCACAAAGCTTAGTCATAAAACCCGTGATGGTTTATGTTGTGAACTTTTGTTATAAAAACTGGCTATAGTCTGACAATCAGTTCTTAATATGACTGTCTCCTTATCGAGATAGTAAATTTGGAATGCCTTTAACCCTTCCATGCAAGCATGAATTTCCGCATCTATGGTGGATTTTATCATCGAAAATTTCTCACTTGCATAGGCGTAAACCTTCTAAGTACTTTGTGGGTCTGCCTTTTTCGGTTTCCATTTGCAACATCCGGGAGTTCTTGTATCTTTTTCTTTATCTGCCTTACGATAAGTCAAATGTCAAATGTTGAAGATCGCGGTAGAGGAGGGTCAAATGTCAAATGTTAAATGTTGAACATGCGAAACATTTAAGTCAAATGTTGAGCATATGCAAGAAGGAGGGTCTACTGTTGTCTGCTAATAAAATGAAGATCGCGGTAGAGGAGATCGAATTCCTTGGAGTCGTAATTGGAAAGTCGCGAATAAAGCTCCAACCACATATTATCAAGAAGATCGTATATCCCAAAATTATACCCGATCATATATCCTAAAATTAGGAATTCTCTTAGGACATCTCTATGAGAAAACAAGTCTGCACAGTGATAAACGAATGAAAGCCTCAGATTGGGGCATCGTAAGGCAGGTAAAGAAAAAGATACAAGAACTCCTGGATGTGGAGTTACAACCAAATGACGCGCATATGGTCATTGAGACAGATGGATGCATATGGGGTGCGGTGTGTAAATGGAAACCGAAAAAGGCAGACCCACAAAGTGTTGAGAAGGTTTGCGCCTATGCAAGTGGGAAATTTTCGGTGATAAAATCCACCATAGATGCGGAAATTCATGCTTGCATGGAAGGGTTAAAGGCATTCAAAATCTACTATCTCGATAAGGAGGCAGTCACATTAAGAACTGACTGGCAGACTATAGTCAGTTTTTATAACAAAAGTTCACAACATAAACCATCACGAGTTCGATGGCTAAACTTTGTGGACTTCGTGACTGACTCAGGAGTCGACATACATATTGAGCATATTGATGGGAAGCAGAATGCTCTGACAGACACACTATCCAGGATAACATGTTTTCTACTGGTTACAGGATGGAACCAGGAGTCGGCGGAAGAAAACGACGTAAGGACTACCATGGAGCAACTTGAGAAAGCTATACAAGAGCTAATCTATGGAAGGACCATGGGGAGCAATGTATCCAAGAAGGAAGTAATGTTGCCCAATATACTGAAGATTGTACTTCCGAAGACATTGCAAAGCAACAACATTTCAAGGTCCTTACTGAAAACCTGCTCAGAAGCCCAATCAGCCGCAAGGACAAAGACGAGGAAAGAGTCCAGCTCGTCCATCTATACAAGAAACAAGTCAAAAGGGTTAAAGGGGAAATGACTCTCCTACTATCCATGCAATACATAAACCTCACAAGAATTGGAGCCCAAACAACAAAAGATAATTGAGCCGGAGAAATGTTGGGCCATGAAACAATCAAGGTCCAGAAACTGAAAAAATCGGTGGAGTATTTTACTGATATACCCTTCATATAAGGGACCTATGGATTATTGCAGAGTGTGGTGGGTCAACCCACGATAGATGGTCTGTAAGATAAGTGTCTACTTTAGACAAGTTACTAAGCTAGTTTTCTCAGGATAAGAAGAGATCTACTTTAAAAAAAGGTACTTTAGGAAAGCAGAAAGAGATAATGTCGATAGTGCCCAATGAGCATCCGGTCATCTCTTCATGCTCTTTCTAACTAATATAAGAATGAATTTGAGTAAAAGAATACTCACGATCCTTGGAGTATTTATGAGAGCTGGAGTCTGAATTTGAGTTTGTAATCTCTTTGTATTAATGAAAGTTTGACTTTGTTACCTTCTCTCTTTCACGATCGACCTTTCGCGAGTCTAACACCCATTCTCTCTCTGGTAAGTCATCCCAGTGACGACCACTTGAGGCTTCAATTTCTTTATCAACTCTATCATCAAGTCTGATTGGCTTGGTGCTTCAATGACTGTTATTACATCCTCCGAAGGATTACCAGTTTCTGCATTCTAGAATTGAACAGTGTGGAAGTTAGTTTATGGACATTGAGTACTCAAATTGTTCGAGCCTCATATTATGGCCAAGTAATCTTTATGTTTTAAGCCAATACTTTTGAAGATGGATCACATCATTTGTTTGCACTTTGAGTGCTTTACCAATGCGTTCAAAATATATTAATCATATTAATCTTTTGGTGCGCTAGCCGTTCATCAACAATTGCAAGTCGAGGTGAAAACAACGTAAGAGCATTCTCTATGGCCACAGACCTTGAAGGAAAAACAACATTCTGAAAAGCGAGCAGCAAAAACCAAAAATCAAATATATTTTCGGGAATTAGAACTTCATTCTTACGCAAAAGAATCAACCTTGATGAAGCCCTTCACAAAGTCATTAAACCATATCAGCAGAAAATAGAAAACATAGGAAGAGAAGAGGTATTTGTTAAGGATATCAAAAAAGTAAAACTATATGAGTGAGAATCACTGATTGATTGCTTACATTAGCACTGAGTGGAATGTGGTGGTATGTTCTCAAGAAGCCAGCAATAAGATCTTGGAATCTCCTACTTCCAGCTGGTGGCTCATACGAGAAAGATGAACTCTCCTTTAAATTACTAGCAAGATAAGCTAAGAACCGAATCTTTTCATCAGCCACAGAGTCATCTTCAAATGATAGATCAAGAGAGCTGCTGATCTCGTAGAACCCATTTCTAAAAAATTCAAAAACTGTTTTGATCTGGAAGTACATATTACTAACTATTTGATACTACAATCTCAGTTATCAGATTGTAACACCACTAATTGGTGCTGACTTCAAAGAGTGCTACCTGATTTGGTTGGCGAAGTTGACAACTATATACTGATAACGCATGAGAAATACGTCCACCAGACTTTCCATAAGCCCATGCAGTGCGAGCACAAATAGGCTGATCACCTACAAGCCCCATAAAGAACTCAAATATGTGGGGACTATTCTTTTCAATTTCAACTAGCGCTGAAATATCTGTGTCAGACGCCTGAAGGAAATTCCAAGAGAAGTTAATGATACCTAAAGGCTAAAGCTTTCGCTTTCTACGAAACAAATCTCATGACTTGCCTGTAAAATTTTAGTCTGCCAGAGTTGGGAAACTTGGAATCCACGCCGCTCAAACAAACGCCGACAAACGCCTTGTTATCATTTAAATAGTTCTATAGAATGGAACGCGCCTTCGTACTGATCCAATATGATGTCTTCAATTCGGAAATGGAACTTCTCAAGGCACTCCTGAAACTCTTCTTCAGTTGAGAAATGCTTCTGGAGATCTGACAGGAATGCACGAGCTTGGGCGTAGGCGGCATCACCAGACTGCTCGCACTGTTTCAGAAAATCTTCCACGGCATAGAGCGATTCATATTTCCCCGTTGCCATTGCACCACCTCCCCGGTGGACTGGTACTTTCCACTTTCCAGATTCCTCCGAGGAAGCAACGAAAATGGTGCCACTATGATTTCGTACCAAAAATCATGATCTTTAATTAATTACAAAATGCGCCCGAACATTCTATTGGTATACATAAAACTTTGGACATTTTGCAACGAACTACCTAAAGATTAAAAATTCAAAACGGGATACCTCACTTGGAGCTCACTTGGATGAAAGTCCAAATAGCTACCTACGTTCAATTTCTGACAAATTTTCGACGAAATTTTGTCAACAGTTGACGGTAAATTGAACGGAGACGAATTTTCAACAAAATTTTGTCAACAGTTGACGGTAAATTGGACAAATATAGCAACTTGCAACTTTGTCCAAGTTGAGAAACCGTTTTGAATTTTTAAAATTCGGGTAGCTCGTTGCAAAACGTCCATTTCAGGTAGATCTTGGTATTTAAGCCTTTTTTTTTAATACAGCCGCTGAAGGATAATAACATGTATGCCTTCTTTTTTTAATACAGCCGCTGAAGGATAATAACATTTTTTTTTCTTCAGATTTTAACGTTTCCTAACATCTCTATAGCTTCCCCTTTCTTCTCAGTTCAACCTCTATTTTAATGATGGTGTTAAAACCATTTCGTTGCACTGCTCTTGGTGGTGTTAAAGCTCTTAATCGGTCATTGAGATCCTTCAAATGAGTACCGCTTCCTGCCCTCTTCAGGATCTATAAGAGGTCACTGAAGAATTTGCTGGTAAACTCCAGAGAATAATAGCACAATTCATTCAAAATTAAGATTCAATATTTTCATGCATAGAAGCAGAAAAGGTACATCCAGAGACCTGTTCCCACATTACATGAACAAACCAACTTAAACAAAAGGTCTCCTTTATTGAATAGCAAACCATGGATGGATCCATTAAACAGCAGTAACCCAAGCATTTTGCTTCATCTTCTAACCACCGTACCTGCAGTATTCCACACAAACATCAGATATCAGCAGACTGTCTTTTGATTAATACCGGTCTCTTTTCAGTTCTGAACATTGTAACCAAATGCACACTAGAACAGCCTTTAGCAACCTGGCCAGATTTATTATCGAAGTCATACAATAGGCAAAAGACTTATCCAACTGAATTGATGATATCAATCTCTCAGTTGATCAGATAAAGCCTAACCCAACACAATATGTTGATATTCTTTGGAACATCCAGCTAATCTTCTTTAGTAGAATAAAGCAACCAAGTACTACCATGTCTCATCACAAGTCATCCTTTGGCTATATGACCCACACCATAAAACAAACAAAGAAAGAAAGGTACGAATGGATACGGCATCTTCCAATCCTCATGCCATATCTTCCCTTGAGCCACATCCAGCTTCATAACAAGCCTTAATCTCTTATATCTACTTGTGAACCCTTGTCCAAATCAAATGCAGCTGCAACTGCGAGGGTAAAAAACATTGTAATGCTAACTCTAAAATAGAATTGCTGCGTCCATTTGATACAGCATATAAAGGTTGGTTGGTTGCTAAATCATCCTTCTTCATCATTTCTTGAACCAAGATCTGCTTCAAAAGATAAAGGGATAGTAGTCATATGAATCTACTCAAACCCATCACGTCCAACTTATGAAAGCTCCTCACACTGACCATAGCTCATTTTGCACTTCCTCTTATAGAACGAAGATCAACTACCTTCCATTCAACTACCTCCTCAAAATTCAGTGAAGAAAACTGTAAAACTGTCAATATTTTTACTTTTATTCCACATTCCCGAGGCTATACCAGGCAAACACTTAGTGCGATTTTTGTAAGGGAGAATTTGGATAACAACTAACTATTAAAATCTAGCTTTCTCAAACTCCAGGTCCTTGCACAAAGTCGCACGAAATGGTGCAGAACTATCAGGTTCTGGTAGAGTTGGGAAACTTAGTGGAAAGAAACATAACATACCAAGCTTGCCAAAAAGAAATCAAATTGATTTCAAATGCCAAAAAGAAACGGATCGAATCAAATTGCAAGCTTGAAAGAAATCATGTGAATTAGACAGTTCGAGGCACCAAATGACTGAAAATACAAAGATTTGGGAGGAAGCGATCCAGTTCAATTACCACGTCGCATCGATACATCTCAGTGAGAAGATTGCGGGGCGTGGTGGCTGTTGTGCTGCTCCTGAGTTTTGTAAAGGCGTTCATACACCTGTTCGCCGACAAGGTAGACACCGAACGCGACGAGGGCGATGCCGAGTCCGGGAGTGGCGTGACGGAGCTGGTTGGACAGCATCGGGTGCTTCCTCCACTCGTCCCTCCTCTTGAAGAATTCCCCTGTGGTTCCCAGTGGTTTTGCCATTGAACCCTGCTCTTCGCTCGATCGGTCGGACAACAAGACTACTTTCGCTCTGGCTCCAGCTCCACGTCTCTCGGTTGATTCCCGACTAAAGCTGTGTTATTGATTGATGATCGAATTACGAAGGGGGTCGGATAGGGGCCGTAGCCCACTTTCCTAATCACACGTCAATTAGGATAGTGAATCGGGCCCAAAGGTTCGACCATTCTCAAATATGGTTCGGCCCATTATTCAAGCTACCATGAAACTCCTTTAAAAAAAAAAAAAAATCAAATCAACATTGAAAAATCAGGAAGCTTCCTAATTATTCTGTTTAGAAAATGATGAAATTAGACGCAAGTTTCTTTCAGTCGGTTAGCCGTTGCGACGCCGTGTCGAGTAAGCGTTAGGAAAATCCGGAACAAAAAAGGAGTCCCTTTCTGAATTCAACGTTCTCGTATTGACAATAAAAAAACGTTCTCTTGTAACAAATATTCAAATTTAATTTATTGATCTTTCTCTAATATAATTGTAATGAAAATAATTTAAAAATAATAATTTCAAGTTCCGCTAGAAAGGGATTAAGGTTAATACGAGATTAAGGTTAATAATTCCCGTTCTATCTGAAAGACTGAAGTGACCCCCCAAAAAAAAAATCTGAAAGACTGAAAGGGATTTTTTCCTCAAGGTTGCAATAATAATATCTAAAAATAATTGGAATATTATATATATAGTTCGAAACCTTGAATTAAGTTATATTCAAAAAATATATAAATTGTTTAATATATTTACACGTCTAAAAGGTAATATTAATTAGGATTAATATTGTTGGATCGGAAGCTCCCATGTGCTGACTTGACAGTGAATTGAATGTCAAAATATTGATGATCACGTGCTTTCGCCTGAGCTCCGGTGAACCTGCAAGAAGGGGATTGCAATAGAGGGGGTGTCTCTGGACTCTGGGTCCCTCTCCGATACTTAAATGAGTATATTGTGTGTATGAACTCAAACTGTAATGAACGTATTGAAAAACAAGAGTATTTATAGAGTGAAACGATCAAACCGTTATAGGCAACATAATATCTTGGTGAATATTGTGTCGGTAAAGATTAGGATAGCAGATATTACGGTTATGGCGTAATATTGTAGTTACCATAAGTAATCTTTAGAGAATATGTATCTGATATACGTGAAATATCGTGTTCATATCTTTAGTGTCGGTTGGTGGGACTAGAGTTGAGAGGTTAGACTCTCTTGGCGAGCACTCCTATGACGAGCAGTAGGATGCTTGGACCTTGGTCAATGGCGACCTGTGATGGATCTTTGACGTTCACTTTGGTTTGGGTTCGATACTAGATCGTTTTATGAGAGTCAGATTAACTTTAATGTGGGCTGACCCGATTTGAATAATATGGACTTTACCTAATCCAAAGTTATTGGGTCTCTGAGTTCTTTCCCTTATTGGGTTGTCACTATAAATACCCAACAAATATAATTGTTCTAATTTTTGGAAGAACTTTTTCAAGTGAATATATACTTAAAAAATAGGAAAAATTAGTATTTATCTTGAAAATATACTCCAATATTATTGTTTATTAAAATAAATTTATTTTGTAATGTGAATAGTTAATCTACAATTTTTTAATCAAATTCACTTACTGTGAACGAAAAAAAATCCTTAGAGGTAACAATAAAGTTTAGAAAACACTTTAAAAATAAAATTATCAAAATTGAAATTGACATATTATAAAAAAAAAAAAATAGAAAAGGGATAATAAATCCAATGGTACTTTATGTTTGGGTCATGTGATCGGATGGTACCGTATGTTTTTTGATGTGGTCAAATGGTCTGTTATGTTTGGAGCATGTTATCATATGGTACTCTGTTAGTCAACCGTTAGATTTTTTCTGTTAAATGGTCCATGTCAGCACCACGTCAGCGCCACATTATCGCCACGTAGATATATAATATAATATTTAATTTTAAAATAAAAATAAATAGGAAAATTGAAAAAACAAATACTAAATAGGGAAGATATATGAAAAAAATCGAAAAATTATAAAAATGTTTTAAAAAATATTTTAAACTTTATATATTAATATAAATTATTTTTTATAATTTATTTAAAAAAAAAAGTTGGACGCTTGGGGTCCAATTGTCTCAGCTAAGGGTCGAACCCCTAGCTGGGTTGGACCCCACCAGGTAGCCTGACCTGGTAGCCCTAACATTTTTTTTTCAATTGCTTTTTAAAAAATAAATTTATAAAAAATAAATTTTATTAATATATAAATTTTTGAATTTTTTAATAATTTTCCCTATTTTCTCTTATTTTTATATTTATTTTCCATCCGCCAAATCAGTGTCACGTCAGCATTCCGTTAGTTAACCTTGACGGCAACAATAATTTGGACCAAATAACAACATTGTGAAACATATGGTACCATAAAACAACATAGGGGTATCATCCGATCACATTGGACCTATTAACCCAATAGAAAATCACTATAATAGCCTCAACCTTCTGCTCCCATTTATTTATTTAAAGTCCAACCGGGGATGCAAGACGACTAGAGGAGCGGGTGTCACTCTGGATAGACAGTGAACAACGAACATTGCGAGAGGACATCATTCAACATGTTCTACCACCAAACGAAGTCGAAGAGGTGCTCAACGTCCCGATATCGTTGAATCCCCGAGAAGGCACTCTAAGGTGGCCTTTTACAAGAGATGGAGGAGTATCAATGAAATCGGCGTATCATCGGTTGTGAGAACGTGGTCGAGAAGAGGGAGGAACAAATCCTAACCAATCGAAGTGGACAACAATATGAAAAGCTAATGTATGGCCGAACTTTATGTGAAAGCTTGCCTCAAATGCATTGGCGGTCTGTTCAAACCTGGAAAGGAGAGGCATTCTGACTTCTCTGCTATGCCCGACGTGCGAAGAGGTCGAGACTCGTGAACACATGGTGATGAGATGTACTTGGACTGAGCAGATTTTGGAATGAAGTGTTGGGGTATGCAGCTGCTGGCGCAAACCGCCAGCTCAACAAATGTATGATTTATTTGCCTACTGATTTATTTAGAGCTTTGCATGTCCACCTGCTGATTTATTTGGAAGGTGAGGTGCAAGTTGACTTTTGAAAACACGATACCTAATCAGACAATCATTGTGAGGGAGATTCTCAAGGCTCAGGAAGAAAACTCGAAACAGCTGGATGCACCCACTCGACCAGAGCGAACGACGATATGTCGAAGATGGAGAAGGGTAGAACACGATATCATCAAAATAAAATTGTGATGTAGTGTGGTGCTCCTCGACGGGACAAGGGGGTATAGGTGTTATAGCAAGAGACTACACAGGTTCGATAAGAGGTGGATGTCATGACTTAGTCAGAGCTGGATCAGTCGAGGAAGTAGAGGCTAAGGCGATTCTCGAAGGGGTCAAGTTGGCAGTGGAGAATAAATGGTTGAAGATTGTGACGGAGTCTGATACGGAGGCGGTAATAAACTATCTAAGAGGTACGAAGTTCATATGGAGAATCGAAGCAATGACAAATAATTTGAAAGCGTTGGCCGGATCGATCAGGATTGTATCCTGGGAGGCTATTCCGAGATCCACAAACCAATGTGCGGATTGGATAACATTGCAAAACATGCGAAGTTAGGGGTGTGTCATTCGAATTGAGTTTCGCAATCCCCACACACTTTATTTCGACTTGTTATTTCAGATAACTCTATGTATCTGGATTTAGTTTCATTTTATGAAATGAATTCTACATATGGATTTAGTTTCATTTTATGAAATGAATTCTAGTTGATGGCAAAAAAAAATAAAAATTTGAAGTGTTATTTTAGTAAATGTAATCTATCTATATATTATATATTAATTTGGTTAAGTTATGTAGAATTATGACAAATAAGTTTTTTAAGTCATTTTCTCATTTATAATGTCAATTTCATAACTTCTAATTAGTACATGTCAAACATATAATTCTCACTCATATGTGACATGTCATGTAACTTAGTTTAAAATCTTTCAAAGTCTCTTATTCATTCTCTCAATAAGTTGCAAAATTTCATTAATCTCTTCTTATTTTTCATATGCATTTATGATTCTTATTAAGTTTATTTTATTTACTAAAATTTATATTTTATGAAGAGCAAGTAGATGCATATATTACATTTTTTTAATTACAAGATAATTTAAGATAAAATTAAGGATAATTATGTATATTATATATCAATTTTTAAAAAATAATAATCACATGTTAATTTTAGATATTTATAATTATGTATGCAAGATTGCAACGTCAAATTAGAGTATGAAAAAATTATTCTACTAGACTCAACTTACATTACATTGTTTTAAAAAAATATATATATAAGTTATAATTAGTATAACTAATATATATATATATTCTAATAGTTTGTATTTATTTAAAAATATATTAAAATAATAAATGTCATAAAATGAACTTTAAAATCATTAGTTAACATCATATTCATAATTATTGAAATTTATTTTTATTATCTACTCATTTATTTTCAAATATTTTGATAAAATATAATTATTTTTTATATTGTGTAATTGAATTAATATTAATTAATTGTACTTTAATAAACTGTAAATAATTATGTTATAAATATATATTTATATTTATTTTAAAGATATTATTAATTTATAAACTAAAATAATTATTATATTACGCAAAACGCGAATCATTTTTCTACATAATCAAGGATTACATCTGTAATGTTTTATTTATACTTTTTGTAGCACAGTATTTCAGTTTCATCAACTTTTTTAAATCAAGATTTTTTAATGGCTGCTAAATAAATCTGATCATGAAATAACATCGAAACAGATTATAAAAGGTTTAATATATTTTTCACGAAATTCTTAAGATGTTTCTTTGTTAAAAAAGAGTTAATTATGTTATATAATATAATTTATTTATTAATAGTATTTATACACGACAAATAAAAATAATAATTTTACAAAAGCTACTCTATTGTATATTTATTTATAATAATTATAAGATTTTATCATTTCATTTTATCGAACTTTTTCAAAAATTATTTATTTTAGAAATTATTTTGAAAAAGTATATATGTAGAAAAAGTATTTAGCAAAATGTGCATCTACGCAGGTGGAGGTAGCGATTTTCAAAAATCGCTACTGGTAGTAGCATTTTTAAGAAAATCGCTGCTACCAGTAGCAATTTTTTGAAAAACGCTATTGGTAGTAGCGATTTTTTTTTTACGTTTTTTTTGAAAAAAAATCTTAATTTTTTTTTTTAAAAATTACAGTAAGTAGATATTTTAATTTCGATTCAAATGATGCAAAAAATATTAATTTTGGACTTACAGATTGACTGTAGGCTATGCCGTAAGTTAAGATATGAAAATTTGACTTAAAAAAATATAACTCATACCCTGTAAGTCCAAACTGACCACGGTGAACGTCATTTATGTTGTAATTAAAATATCTACTCACTTTAATTTTTTTTGAGTAAGTACATAATTAAATTTCTCACCTAATGCATTTGATTATTTCGGTCAAATTTTAAGACAAGCGATGTTAGGTTACAAAATTATTGTATTTCTAATCAAAAAAATTACTCTAGGTAGATAATTGAATTACGACATAAATGACGTACAGCGTGGTCAATTTGGACTTACAGGGTATGAGTTATATTTTTTTAAGTCAAAATTTTTATATCTCAACTTACGGCAGAGCCTACAGTCAATCCGTAAGTCCAAATTTAATATTTTTTACATCATTTGAATCGAAATTAAAATATCTACTTACTGTAATTTTTTAAATATTTTTTTGATTTTTTTTCAAAAACAAAAAACACTAGCGTTTTCAAAAATCGCTACTACCCTACATGCGAAAATGCACATTTTGCTAAATATTATATATATATATATATACTTTTTCAATTTTTTTTTGTTCTGAAGTAGATACTTTTTAAAAAGATCCATTCTATCTATAGAGATCCTAAAAAGCTGAAGATTAAATTTTATTTTATTGGTTTGAAGTTGTTTTCTTATATTTTATTATTATGGCATGTCAAATGTCAAATATTTCGTTTTAAGTAGATATTTTTTTTTGGTCAACATTTTTAAGTATATTAAAAGAGTGTTTTTCTAATAAGTTTATTCCCGTTCCTGTATAATTGGATTAATTAGCGTGTTAGTATAAATTAATTATCCATCTAATAATCAACACAGGATAACCCAACAAGAATACTTAAGTAGTTCGTTAATCTCTGTGTCAAGTTTGTTAACTTAAGAGAAAAAAGGGTTCAGAGAGGGTGGGCGCTTAACAGAAGAAAAAATGGAAACGGATGCTATTAAGTTTCAAAGACTGATCTGATTACGGTGTCTGTGTGTGACTTGTGTGAGAGAGAGAGAGCTTCCAGAAGACGAATAATAAGAAAAGCAAGCAACATTTCTAAACCAAGATATTCGACCTTCTCTATTCTTCAACGCAACCATCAATCCACACGACGGCAGCTCCCATTCATCGTCGAGGACGACGACGGACGCCAGGTACCGCACAGACAGTTACTGCGCTTTCGGTGAAATTGATTTGCTTAGCTGATCTCCTGATTGGTTTCTAGGTTTTCACGGACGGAACCAGCCAACTGTTTGTTGGATTCGTGGTTGATTTAGCGAGTGTTGGAGGCGTAATCGGGAAGGTTCAACAGTTCCATCTGTCTCTTTTCTTCTACAACCACTTGTCTCTCTGCAGCTGTCTTCAACTCGCTGATTTCAGTCGGTAAGTCTTTGGCAGTATAACTTAGCTGAAATCTCAAGTCGCAGTGTTGTTAATTTCTGGAGTCTCAGTTGATGAGGATGAGACGAATGAGCTGTACTGACGACGAATCCCTAATTTACTGAATAAGTTTATGCGTATACATAGAAATATAGAATAGTGGTGTGCATGGTGTACTGATGTTTCATTTCTTTGGCCAGCTAGCTTTTGAAATAATAATTATAATGGGAAGATGTTATATGATTTACTGGAGTTACAGATTAGTTGAGGTGTTGACATCTTTTGATTTCTTTGTCTTGTCCGCATAATTTTTCTCAAATCTGCATTTTGTGAGTTCCTATGGGCAACTGTTAGGTGCAGGTATTGCTGATGAGCAAGTACTGTTTCTGCCGAAAGGAAAATACAAAATAAAGCTAGATTTCCTTTTGCTCTTTCAACTAGTTGTCATTATTACGGAAGGAAATAACGTGTTCATTTACTTTAAAAACAGATTTTGCAAGTTTTCAGTAAAGATGCCAGACACATTGGAAGCAAGGAAAAAAGAACCGAACATTGAGAATCTTGGTGGATATGATACGGAATATGCTAGGGTGGCAATATCTGATGATCCAAGTGCAATTGAAGCTAATGCCTTACAACCTGATGGTGGAGGAAGGATTAAATTGTTCATGTGGTGGATGAAAACATTAACACTTATTATTACGATTCTAATCACAACTCTTATTTTTGTGAAGTGGGGAGTGCCATTCATATTCGAGAAGGTATATACAAATCTCTTTCTATCCCCCATATTAATACTGGTAAAAAAATCCCCATATGAACTCACATTTCCTGTTCTACATTTCATGATTGCCTCTTATGTCTGCTTATAGTATAGTGTATGCTCTGCAGGTACTTATTCCAGTGATGAAATGGGAGGCGACTGCATTTGGTCGTCCAGTGCTAGCTGTAGTGCTTGTTGCTTCTCTGGCCTTGTTTCCAGTTTTCCTCATCCCCTCCGGACCTTCCATGTGGCTAGCTGGAATGATATTTGGATATGGTCTAGGGTTCGTTATCATAATGGTTGGAACAACAGTAGGCATGGTCTTGCCATATTTGATCGGGCTTCTATTCCGTGATCGTATCCATGTAAGACATTATTGCTTCATTTATTTTCATACAAATTCCAGTAAAATTGACATAATTAATAATATCCTTATTGAATCTTGATCTTGACTCTTGACGGTGAATGTAACAGCAATGGTTGAAGAGATGGCCTCGAAAGGCAGCAATGCTTAGGCTAGCAGGGGAAGGAACCTGGTTTCATCAATTTCGAGTTGTTGCAATCTTCAGAATTTCACCATTCCCTTACACAATATTCAACTATGCAATAGTAGTGACAAGCCTTCGGTTCTGGCCATACTTTTGGGGATCTATTGCTGGAATGGTACCTGAAGCCTTCATATATATTTACAGGTACATTTTTCTCGAATCGTAACCCACTCTTTTCTTATTTTATTTTAAATTCTAGTTCCGACATAATTTTTTTGAGAGAATTATTTTATAAGCAATGCTACAAATTAAGAAAATAAGGGTGAAATTCAATGAGGAAGTTATTTTTATTTACCATTTCAGGAAATTATCGAGTATCCGACTCAAACACTTATTCCTTTAAACGATAATCTTCACTTTCTCATTATTTCATTTTCTCATTTTGATTTTCTTTTCCTTCCTAGACCTTATGGCTTTTGGATGACAACTGATTAATTGATACAACCTGTATCCAAGCAAATGTTTCCAAGTTATTGTAAGGTTACAACAAACGTTGGATGTAACTTCTAATTGGAGTTGCTTACTTAAATCAATAATATTAGTCTATAATTGATCAGGAAATTAGGTAAACCCAAACCCACAATTAGACGAAACCTAACCTTTGGGGCCATCCGCACATTCACCAGCAACCAACCAACTTTATAATTGATGGTTAATTATGCACATAGGCAAGGATGAATTATAGCCATAACTTTTATTGTTCGTCATTCTTCCACCACGTATTAATTACTTGGACCAATATGGACAATAGGCAATAGCCTTCCTTTCTCCTTTTTACGTAGACCGCAGGGTTCTAATGGGTCTATCCACAACTGTGTTAAACGTATTACTTTTGTGTGGCAGTGGACGGCTGATAAGAACATTTGCTAACGTCAAATATGGGAATCACCGTCTAACTCCAGTGGAGATCACATACAACGTTATCTCACTCATCGTGGCTATCATCACAACCGTTGCTTTCACAATATATGCCAAAAGAGCTTTAGATGAGTTGGAAATGAACGAGAGGAGCGTCGAGGAAGTCTGTAAAGCAAACGACGTCGTGTATGAATTGGAGAAGATACAGGTAGAGAGCTCCAAGACGGATTCTTCTTGATAACAACCCCATCTGGGGATATGGTAGGTAGAGTAGGGCCATAAAATAATATTACTTGTGTAAATAATTGGAGTTGAATATGCCAGATGGAAAAGGAAATGTTATCCACGTCAGCATTTTTTTACCCTTTTTTTTTGGTGTGGTTTTGGGGAGAAGTTAGGCTTGTTCATGAACCGGTTCGACCCCGAACCGGTTCTGAACTGAACTGGTCTGGTTTGAAAAAAACCAGTACATTTTTCTGTTTCTAAAAAAACTGGTCTGGTTTAAGGAAAAAAGAACTGGTCTGGTTCGAACCGATTCAGAACCGGTTCGAACTGTTCTGGTCTGTTTTTTTTAATATCAATTTTGGTTCGGAAATATTTCGGTTCAAACCGAACCTAAACCGGATGAAAATTCTGTCCAACACACTGAACCATCTTAAAAAATACTGAACCAACTGAAAAACACTGAACCGGCTGAAAAAACACTGACCGACTGAAAAATACATTGAACCGACTGAAAAACACATTGAACCGATTGAAAATCTGTTCCACAACCGACTAAAATCTTGTCCAACATCATCATACGAGAGTCCAATATATCTCTAGGTTTGGTTTATTGAAAACATATCTAGGTTTGGTTTAATTTCAGACCGATTTAGTTAATTTTACTTCAAACCGGTTCTAAAATTATATAGGTTTAAAGTGGTTTGATTGAAATTTAAGTATAAACCAGTATCAAAAACGAGTCGAGTCGAACCGGTTCGAACTGGATTTTTGGTACTATTTTGAACTGTTCTATTTGAAGACAAAAAACACTGGTCTGGTTTTGGAACTAGTTCGACCGAACCGGTTCGAACCAAACCAGTTCCAGACCAGACCAGACCAGTTCGCCCGAACCGGTTTATTTGGCCAAGCCTAGGAGAAGTAGAGTTATTTGCGGCCTTCGTATGACCACCTATCTATCATGTGTTCGTAGAAGGAAAAAGTTGAGGTGAAGGATTGTAGGTGCCATTGGCTGCAGACATCACGCGTGGTAAAGGTCGAGGATATTGCTTTGTTAGTTAGTAGTGGCCTAGTGGGGTGGGTGGGTGAAATTTTCGGTGTTGGTTGGCCCAAAAAAAAAATCTCGGTGTTGATATGTATATGTATTACGTAAGGATATGTATAGATGACAACTCAAATGGAAAAATACAAGTGTACCGCAATAAATACGTGAGTCTGAATTTTGCACTTAATAAATTTTCTTTTTGAGAACAGTGCATCAGCCAAAACCCAAAAATGTAAAAGCGAAAAACTTCAATTGAAATTTTTTGGGCTTATAACTTATAAGAACTATAAACTAATTGAATATCTCAATTCTTGATACAGAAATTTTATTTGGAGACTGACTATTTTATGCAAACCACAAAAGATTATAATGTCCTAATAGCTTTTTACATATTTGTTCTTATTAATTTTAAGGAAATTAATTATCAAACCGATCTCATATTTTCGTACTTATCAAACTACAGTCCAAAATTGTGAAAAAATCATGATTCTAACAAGTTTTGAACCCTAGACCTTTTACATACTAGTTACAAAATTTATCACTACACTATTAATTCCAATTGTGATTTTTAGGGTTAATTACTTAATTGGTTACACATGTTTGACCATTGTTCAGAATGACTACACATATTTCAAAATGTGCTTAATTGATTTTTCTATGTGACTAATTGATTTTTCCACTTTTCATTGTCAGAAATTACTGTTAACTCAGCCATGTGCATAACACGTAACCCTAAACTCATATGAAATTACGAAAATACCACTCATTTATTATAATTGAATAACAGTTAAACCCATATGGACATATGGAGTCTCGCCTATTTCGAAGATGCCCATGAAGAAGGAAAGCACTGAGATCCGTCTGGATATGTTTGTTCTCACTCTAGTATATTGAGTATACTATTCCAATTTGACTTTCTTTTGTTATCAACCCTAATTTTGGTAAGAACCCTAATTGACACAATTATGGTTAATTTTCGGTGCAAGAGGTGTTGCAGTTGCTGCAAATCGAAGCATTTGGAAGTTGTGTGATGCATTAATCGTTGTTTGTTCTTTTTTTATTAATGTACTGATGAAGTAGTTGTGTTTTAATTTGTTGTTGAATATTTTGTTCAAATGGAAACAAGAAGATGTATTATGTACTAATGTTCTTCAGAACCTGAGTTTCAGTTGTTCAAATCCTGAGTTTCATTGAATAGTAACTTCATTAAAGTGTTCATTCTAAATTGGAATTTGATTAAATTGTTACATATGTATGCATATAATGTGATTAGACGACTATATATGTTTTCTTAAAATGTGATTAATAGGTGAACTTGCTAGTGTAATATGTGATTAAATAGTTAAGCATGTTTCATATAAATGTGATTAAATGACTAAAGTGTCGTAACAGTATGAACAAACTCTTTTCATTGCAAGGTTCACAAAAACATACATTTACAACAAAACATGCAGAACAAGTTCAACATCAAGGACTGGTGCTGAAGATACGACATCGTCTTCGACATCCACATATGTCGGCTTTGGAGAAGTTTTCAACTTTCTTCCCTTACCTGCTTTTGATAAGGTGGTAAACCCAAAACTCTGCAGTATTTTTTATTTAAATTGAATCTCTTACAACCTGTTTACTAATTGATTAATCTATGAGGCAACCGTCAATCAAAGCAAGTTTGGAATTACAAATCCTGTATACAAAAAACAAATCACCAATTCCTCATCCCGCCTAACAAGAACACAAATCAAGCGGAACTAAATTTGTGTCGGTTAAATTTGATGAAATCTCGTTTAGGAAAGGCGAAAGAGGTGGGTTGATCAATAGATATATGACAATGTGTGCGATCCAAGCCACTGAAACGATTAACCTGAATAAGCAGCAAGTTGTCACTACCAATTGTTTTTTTAAATGACACTAGTTTGAATAAGAACAACAACGTGACAAGTACAAACAAATGTATGGGATGATTAGATGCAGAAACCAAGCAAAAAAATTTCCCTTAATGAAAGAACATTATTTATTATTATTATCATTCCTTCACATAATAAATGGATGAACAATTTATTGTAGTTATTGAAAACTAACTGACAACGACAACCTGAGGTGGAGTTAAAACAGAATGAGGTGGACCAAAACACAAGGTTCAAGGTTTTGTACAATTGAGCTACCGACATCAATAAAAGTATTGAACAGAAAATAGAATTTTGCATCAGATGAACAAACATGGAGAATGAAGAGGATGAATTGTTGTTTACTTGTTGAAAGAGCTACTGTTTACGTTCTTCCATGGATGAATATCAACGGATGCCTTCCGAAGAAGCTTGTACTGCAAACATCATTAATAATACTGCAGTAAAAGTTCAAATTATATCAAAAAATAAAAAATTAGCAAAGTACCTACTACCTTGGCACTTGGCAGTACTCAGTATCACTTGTTCCCCTCAAGAAAATATATTGTCTTTACAGAGGTTTACGTCTTATAATCAGAGTAAGTGATACTTATCAACATGATCGTGCTTGTTGACATACTTGAGTAGTTTGATCTCATCAAGGCTCTGATCGAAAAAATTCTTGTTGTTCTTTATTATCTTCACACATACATCCATGCCCGTTTGCAGATCATGTGCTTGTATAGCCTTGCTGAACGCTGCAGAACCCAGATGCTCTGTAACATGATACCTTTAAGCTATTACAGAATTTAGAACCACGTGAAAGATAAAAAAAACAGTTATGCGAGAAGGTAAACCAAGATAGAGAGTAACTAAAACAAAAAGAATTTGGTGAGATAAAAGACCTATTTTTGCGGTGAACAATTTTGAGATCAAACGACTCGAATTCTTCCTCATTTAGCATTTGTGACAGCTTTTTGATTGTCTAACTGAACCAGATTGTGGAGCTTTGGACCAAGAGAAACTTCTGCTGCGATTGTGGAAATTCCAGGTTCAAGGAGTTCATCTGTAAATTGGCAGAAATAGGTGAGAGACTCACGTTTAAGGGCAAAAGGGTCTTTTTAAATATATAAATTAGTTAAACAGGGGTCACGTGTTACACGCATGCGAAATTGACGGTTCAATAACAGATTAACCATTTAATCACACTGTAAAAACACATGCGTAACAGTTAAGTCACTTAACAAAACCAATTAATCACATTTTGAAATATGTGTAACCATTCTGCACAATCTGCACAATTGTCAAACATGTGTAACCAATTAAGCAATTAACCCTTATTTTTATATGCTTTAAATATAATAATTGAAGCAACTCTATATTATTGTATTAAATATCTCATGTTTATTTTTTTTTAATGTTTTTTAGTAATTAACCTATGTTCAACGTTATTTGTTTAATTAAAGTTTTAATTTAATTATGTATATACTGTATTAATTTTTTTAAATAGTTGAAAAATAAGTAATATCTAGTATTTAAAGGCTACCAGAATATTCATTTTGAAAATATTGTTTTTCAACAATCTCAACAAATTTTTTTTTTAGCAAATTTTATGATTCGATGTGAAAATTGGAACTTAACATCATATATGTCGTATAGCTCAAATTTAATTATCTACATACTATAATCTTTCTGATTTTTTTAGAAATTGTTGAAAAAACAAATATTTTCAAAATGAGTATTTCGGTAGCCTATAAATACTAAATTTAGAATATTACTTATTTTTCAACCATTTTAAAAAATTAATACAATAGATACATAATTAAAATAAAACTATAATTAAACAAACGACGTTGAACATAAATTAATAATTAAAGACATTAGATATTTAATGCAATAATATGAGAGTTGTTTCATTAACTATATTTGAAGCATATAAAAAAAATATTTAGAATTAATAGTGTAATGGTAAACATTTTAGTTAGTATGTAAAAAGTTAGAGTTCAAAACTTGATAGAATCATGAATTTTTCAATTTTGTATTGTAGTTTAATAAAAAATGTTATTAGGACATTATAATTTTTTTAATAAAAGTGATGTGTATAAAATGTTCTGCAAATAAAATTTTCTTTCTGTATATAAGATATATACTTGTAGGGGAAATAGCCCAAGCAATTAATATCTAGCAGGGGAAGTAGCACATGCAATTCCATATGTCCCTCGTCACACCACAACCTCCTTTAGGCTTTAACTGCGTCTTCCGACGTACATTGATCGTTGCAATTGTCGGAGCACGTACTCTCGAGGGATTTTCTTGCACACAAATCTGTTTTCACTGATCAAAGGAAAACACAAAGAGAAACCACACAATAATTACAACACGTTACATTCATCCACACGTAATAGCCACGTTGAAAGTGCTTTTTATACACTTGGATTGTCGTAGAATGCAATTTTAAAAAATAAAATCAGAAGATAAATGAAAAGACTTGAAATGTTTAAATCATAAATATTACATTTATTAATACAATTAATATAATGTTTTAATTTATAGGTCTAACGTTCAAATGGAGGATTTAAAAAGTTATATATTATAATGAAAGCTTGAGATAACAATAGGATCCTAATTTTCGTGTATCGATATGAATACGACGAATCTTTCATCTATTGAGTAAATAAATAAATATTATGAATATTTAAATTAAAAGTAATAGCAATATTAATGATATATTAAGTAATAAACATTATAATTTTTTTTACACGTGTGCAATGGATAAGTTTCTAATATCTATTTTATTTTGAATATATGTCAACCCAATGCCCAATGGAGATGTGTATATGAAATACTTAAAGCGTCGATAGCGTATTTAATTTCCGTCATTTAAAAATTTAAATTTCGAATATTTTGTAATAAAATAAATAAAGTTGGTATATATATATATATATATATATTTATAATTATTATCAGTTATCCTTTAGTTTGACTTTGATCTTTTGTTTGTTTTGGCCATTAGTTTGACTTTGATCTAAAGGGCTAAATAAGGTAGATTACAAGAACAGTGTCGTGAAGGAGAGGAGGAGACCGGAGCAGGCCGACGTGGTTAAACAGTGACGTGCGAATCGCTAAACAGCGATTAGTATTTTGATGAGTCGTGCGGGAAAATGCTGGCTTACCAGTTACCTCTACCACCATAAGCAGGAGCAGACAGCACCCTCTCTGATATTATTAGGGTTACTTTCTTTTTCTACCTTCTCACTGGAGTGTGGAGTCTCTTGAGGTATGCAAATTATTCCATCTAGAGTTTCAAGCACCATGTTCTTGTCTTTCATTGATTTGTAGGCTTCGAAATGAAGGTTGCTTGAAATTGAAGTTGATTTTTCATCTATATGTGTGAAAACAGGGTTGATTTTGGTCTCCAGTGTCAAAGTTAGATCGGTTTTTGTGTTTACTGTTCTGCGAAGCGTGATTTTTGAGATTTTCCTATCTGGTTACTGTTTTTTGCATATCAATATGGCCTAATTCTATTTTAATCGAAAATCACTCATTAGATTGATCTGTTTCGTATAATTTGATCAGTGTCAGAAGCTCCTAATTTGCTGTTTTTTTATTGGTGAGATCAATTTGGGTTTGATATGCAGGCAATGAATTTGATTAGTTTATTGAGTTCGGCCGATTACTGGCAGCGCTATGACTACTAATTGCTGTTTCACTTTCGTGTCGCTATGTCCTCCCATTTGGATCAAATGTCTATTCACTTCATAAACATATCATATATAACATCATATCTCAACCCTTCCTGATTTGCTTAGTGACAAGACAGAATTGCTACCCTTTTCCTCATATATTTTGCAATTTCTTTAGTGAAGAGACTCACTATTTTCTCTGATGTGGTAAAATTGATCTCACCTGGTAAGATTTAGCCTATTTATCATTTATTTTCCATTATTATAATTTACCAGTTGATACTCTATTTGGTATTAAGTTCGTACATTATATAGCACTATACTGTGTAATTTGAAGATTCTATGCTTTTTCTCACCAGGGTTTCAGCTCAAGTCGGAAGTGGAATCTTCCTGGTTTTCTCTGGAGTTAGACTAAGCTGCTTAATTAGATTACTATTGTTGAATATGGTCTGCGTCCAAATTCATTAAGAGTACTATTCTAATGGGGGGCATACTGAGCTTGAACAATTCCAGAAAAAGAGAAGGAGATGCATATGAGATTCAATCAGGTGACAAATGCAAGAGACAGAGGGTTGCCTCAAACTCACTGGAGGATAACACAAGATTGATCCCCAGCCTTCCTGATGAACTCTCTCTCCAGATTCTCGCAAGAATTCCCAGAATCTGCTACCTGAAAATAAAGGCAGTTTCCAGATGTTGGAAAAACGCAATCTTGAGCACCGAACTGTACAGTCTGAGGAAGGAGCTTGGAACATCAGAAGAATGGTTGTACATATTGACCAAGGTGGACGAGGAGAAGCTTATATGGCATGCCCTGGACCCTCTATCACGAACATGGCAGCGGCTGCCATTGATGCCCATGGTTGCCTTTGATGAGGAAAGCAAGAAAGGCCTCGCTACAACCCTGAGGATGTGGAATGTTATGGGGTCAAGCATCAGGATTGCTGATGTCATCAGAGGATGGCTAGGGAGGAAAGACGGGTTGGACCGAATGGCATTTTGTGGGTGCTCTGTAGGGTCAGTTGACGGATACCTCTATGTTCTTGGTGGGTTCTCTAGGACATCTGCCCTAACCAGTGTTTGGCGCTACGATCCTGCCCGTAATTGTTGGAGTGAAGTAAGCTCAATGTCAATCGGGAGGGCTTATAGTAAGACAGGGGTCTTGAACAACAAGCTTTATGTGGTTGGTGGGGTCACTAGGGGTAGGGCAGGCCTTGTGCCCCTTCAATCTGCTGAGGTATACGACCCCAAGATGGGTCTTTGGACCCCATTGCCGAGCATGCCCTTCTCAAAGGCACAGGTCCTTCCGACTGCCTTCCTTGCTGACTTGCTCAAACCCATTGCCACTGGAATGACCTCTTATAGGGGAAGGTTGTTTGTGCCTCAAAGTTTGTACTGTTGGCCATTTTTTGTCGATGTTGGGGGCGAAGTCTACAACCCCGAGACTGATTCGTGGGTCGAGATGCCATCTGGCATGGGCGAGGGGTGGCCTGCGCGTCAGGCGGGTACAAAGTTAAGTGTAACTGTGGAGGGAGAATTGTATTCATTGGACCCCTCTAGCTCTTTAGACAGTGCAAAAATCAAGGTTTATGATCACCAAGACGATACATGGAAAGTTGTTGCAGAGGAGGTCCCTATTCGTGATCTTACAGATTCAGAATCTCCATACTTACTTGCTAGTTTGCTCAGTCGTCTCCATGTGATTACTAAAGATGCAAATAGTAATGTCGTGATTATGCAAGCAGATGTTCAACACAATATTTCTCCATTTCCTCTGTCTGCAGCATCTTGTTCATCATTGGCAGGGCCGAGTTTTGCAGTGTCACAGTCAGAGTCGAGTCTATGGAAGGTGATAGCTACAAAGGACACAGGATCTGCAGAACTAGTAAGCTGTCAAAACCTTGATATATGAGTTCCCTTTTCTTTCAAAGCATAAGCATTTACAGTTGAATAAATATATGATGTATAAAGAATTTTGGAATGCATGACAATGGTACACATTGTAGAAAGAAATCAAATGTGATAATCATTGCTGCATCCTCGGTATAGTTATAACTATTAGATATATCTGGCATTTCAAATGTGTAATGTAAAATGCTTAGATTGTTGATTCTCTTATACGTCTTACTAGCTTGCTTTCTGTCATATACTTGTGTTGTTGGTCTGTTGTTAATTCTGTGCAATTGTAAAAACTTTTCCCGTCTCTCTGTCGTGAATTGTGCTTGGGAATGATGTAGTTGAGACAGCTTGTTATAGTTAGGTCATTTGATTCAATCATGTGATATGCAGCTTCAACATAACTCAGCAGATTAAGACGACTGTCATTTACCTGCCTATTTACATTAACTTGAGTGTCACCGAAAATGCTCCCAGAGTTTGGTAACACATTGCTGTCTGACGTGGCCAATGTAAAAAGAATTCTTACCTTCTTTAATGCTACTACTACTACTACTACACTGGCAAGCAGCGGAATTTTGCTTTATTAATTATGTTAGGTATTTAAGGACAATAAAAGCTTCCTTCCCAACGTCAATAATGACAGGTCAAAAATGATTCGTAGTCACGACTCACCCCATAGAAATGTTTGGAGTTTTTTCAAAAACTGTTCACTTTTGAAAAAATATTTGAAAAAGTGTATATCGAATTTTTTTTTTTAGAAAAGTATGTATACGCGCGACGCGCCTATTGAATAGGCGCACCCCTGGGGTGCGCCTATTGCCTAAATTTTTTTTTTTTTTTCGCAAAAACACCGGTCTATCAGAAACCACGTTGATTTTAAGTCTGCTTATGGTTTTCCTCCTAAATAGAAATTGAGAGATAGTCTCACGCGTTGCTTCATCTCAGTATTCACAGGTTTTCCTCCAAATTTTCCAACTTGTTCTGAACAACAATGAAACGAAGTTGTTTATTCACAAGTTTCTGAATGAGACTTTTCTTCAGATACACTAGCTAGTTTGACATTTTCAGGAATTACTCCTGCAAAAGAGCTCTTTGGGGTTACTTTAGGTTCCTGTCCTAAATTTTCCAACTTGTTCTGAACAACAATGAAACAAAGTTGTTTATTCACAAGATTCTGAATCTTCCGAATATCTTGTAAAGCTTCTCCAATGACTATAGCTTTTTATCTGAGTTCAAGCCTGCTTATTGTTTTCCTCCTAAATAGAAATTGAGAGATACTCTCTCCAGTAAAGAATAAAGGAAGTTCTAAGAAGAAATGGTTTTTTAGCAAACTATGTATACGCGCACCCCGGGGTCGCGCCTAACGGACATAGTTACTTTTTGAAATTTATCTAAAGTAACCCCAAAAGAGTTATTTTGCAGCAGTAATTCCTGAAAATGTCAAACTAGCTAGTGTAGTTGAAGAAAAGTCTCATTCAGAAACTTGTGAATGAACAACTTTGTTTCAATGTTTGACCTCGCGGATGTTGTTCAGAACAAGTTGGAAAATCTAGGGCAGGAACCTAAAGTATTTAACTTCTGAGAACTTACTTTCTTCTTTATTGGAGAGACTATCTCTCAATTTCTATGTAGGGGGAAAATCGTATAAACAGGTTAGGAAGGGTCTTGAATCAAGAGGACAGAAGATCAATTTGTTAACAAAAGGGTCTTGGATCAAGAGGATAGAAAATCAATTTGTTAACAAACCACCGAGATGATTGTCTCACGCGTTGCTTTATCCTAGTATTCACAAGTCCAAATTCCTCTACGCGCACCAAATTCCTCCATGTATGTTTTTTTCCTACTATATGCTTACTTTTTGAAAAACATCTGATTTTGAGCCTGCTTATACGGTTTTCCTCCTACATAGAAATTGAGAGATAGTCTCTCCAATAAAGAAGAAAGGAAGTTCTAAGAAGTTAAATACTTTAGGTTCCTGCCCTAAATTTTCCAACTTGTTCTGAACAACATCCGCGAGGTCAAACATTGAAACAAAGTTGTTTATTCACAAGTTTCTGAATGAGACTTTTCTTCAAATACACTAGCCAGTTTGACATTTTCAGGAGCAAAACCATTTCTTCTTAGAACTTCCTTTCTTCTTTACTGGAGAGAGTATCTCTCAATTTCTATTTAGGAGGAAAACCATAAGCAGGCTTGAACTCAGATAAAAAGCTATAGTCATTGGAGAAGCTTTACAAGATATTCGGAAGATTGCAGCTGCAGGACCTTTCTAGCATGCCTGCCTCTAATGTGTTGCAGCTGTTAGTTAGCCTATACCCTGTTCGATTTTTCTTGTTGAATGTTCAGGTCAAGTGTGAGGCAAACATACCATACATTTTTTCGTGTTATAACCGTGCTCCGGAGCTTATATTTGGAGCAACATAAATACACATCATCTACCAACAACATGAACTTTGTTTCATTGTTGTTCAGAACAAGTTGTTCAGAAAAAGGAAGTACCAATCAAGAAAAATGGAATTTGTTAGATGGGGATCGAGTAATCTCATCGAGTTTCTCAAATCGGTTGGTGTAGAGACGCATGATTAGATCTCTCAGCAAGATGTTGGAGCAATTATAGCGCGGTATATCAATGACAACAAACTGAATCACCCTACGAAGAAGAGAGTAGTTTGTGATGAAAGACTTCAATTTCTATTTAGGAGGAAAACCATAAGCAGACTTAAAATCAACGAGTACACTATGCAGAAACTCAAGAGTCTTCAGATGCCGACGAAAAAGGCAGTGGAAACCCCAAAGAGCTCTTTTGCAGGAGTAATTCCTGAAAATGTCAAACTAGCTAGTGTATCTGAAGAAAAGTCTCATTCAGAAACTTGTGAATAAACAACTTCGTTTCATTGTTGTTCAGAACAAGTTGGAAAATTTGGAGTTTGGACCTATGAATACTGAGATGAAGCAACGCGTGAGACTATCTCTCAATTTCTATTTAGGAGGAAAACCATAAGCAGACTTAAAATCAACGTGGTTTCTGATAGACCGGTGTCCGGTGTTTTTGCGAAAAAAAAAAAAAATTTAGGCAATAGGCGCACCCCTGGCGTGCGCCTATTGCAGTAGGCGCAGTCCTAGGGATGCGCCTATTCAATAGGCGCGTCGCGCGTATACATACTTTTCTAAAAAAAAAATTTCGATATACACTTTTTCAAATACTTTTTCTAAACTAAACAGTTTTTGAAAAAATTCAAATATTTGGTTCAGTTGAGAATTTTGTATCAACTCTCTGACCCGTCAAAATTGAACCTACAACCTAATATGTAAACCTCGAAAGAATATAAATATAGCTAATTATATATAAATATTCTATCTCATGTACAAAGTTAAATTAATTTGAAGTTTGTATCAGAGTTGGTTTTTTGCTGGCATTTTTTTTCTTCTAGTTTTAGTGTACAAAATGTTTGCCAAGAAATGTAGTGACGGATCATACAAATTAACTATGAACCTAACAGATTAAGTCTAAATTTAGTATTGAAGTACCCATATTTGGTCGAAGTTGGTCCTCCAACCCAACCCAACCTATATCTGACAGGTGTACTTTCTCTAACGTCCACGCTGCTATTGCTGGTTTGTTACAACCCAAGTGAGAAAGAAAAAAAAAAAAAAAGGGTCTCTGCTTCATTGTAACACATCTTATGGCATCTTTAATGTAAAAATTTGTTCCATCCTACACTCGCCAGAGTAGAGTATAACCAAAAAACAGACCATGAATTCAATCAAAAGAATTGAATACAATTTCTCCCAATTCGTGCATACATCCTAAAATTGCTGCCTCTCGCCCTCATCTGTTGACAACCTCTTCTTCTCTGAACACTATAAAATATAAAGACATTCTTCAGAGAGCTTCGTTGCCATTGCTGCGTTAGAACAATACAGAAGAGTCCTCTAGCAGTAGCAGGCAGATGCAGTTGATGAGATAGATGCATATTCAAGTCGGTCATGTGGTCGTAAAGGATGATAGAAGACCCGCTGCCTGTACAGGCAAAACATCACTGAAGGTCGACAATGCAGCTGCCGATCTGTCTTTGAATATTCCTACCTGACCCTCTGTTAGCATCGAACCCAGTTTAAGTGTGCTCTCACCAAATCTGCTTCCAACCTGGATCCATTCTCAAAATAAAATGTCATTTGTGAGATAATATGCTCTAACCTCAGATAGATCATAATAATGAACCGATAATAGAAAAATGTTATGATATAAATTTTCCGCACCTGCATAAATGATTTCAGAAGAGGCATGGAGCTAGATCTGTCATCCAAATCAAGGGTTCGTGGAAGCTCTCCACTACCGTAGCCTTTCAATCGAGCCCTTGAAGACGAAGCGTCATCTACTGAGACTTGAATCGGGGCCTTGGATGTGCTCCTTGAAGACAATGCTGGTGCACTGTGATTACGCAGTGAAATAAAATTAAAATTAAAATTTTGGTTCAGGCAAACCTTAAAGTCATCTATTATTATAATGTGTAGTTTGTCGAAGAACTAAATATTCTGACCTGATTGGAAGATACTTAAATCGAGGAACCTTGGAGCACTGCATAATGTTTGACTCGGAATTGGTTGGCAATTTTTGGACTGTGTCCACGTACATCCGATTAAGTTGCACAAAGAAACCAAACAGAACTGCATGCCTTAAGTAGGTCTGCCTCTCGTTCTCCCAAAGGTACGGCTCGTAGCTTCAAATATAAAAGAAAAACAGACTTAACAAAAAAATATTCCTTCACACTTAGCCTGATTATAACGACAAAAGAAAAGGTACATTCTTCCACTTCAGTTTAAGAAGACATTATTCTCATCAAAGCAATAATTGCCCCTAACAAACCATATGAAAACCAAGGTTACATACATATATTCACCTCTTAGCCAACCCAACTATATAAATGTATTTACCTCCTAGTCATGAACCATACAATGAAGACAAAGGGTTTAGTTTTACTTCCATAATTCATGGAAAGCAATGGCAGGTTCAAGTGAAAAGCTCCCTAAAAAATGGGATCCAGAAACTGGCCATGGCTCGTAGCCATAGGCTTCTAATGCAGACTTAGAAGTATCTATGCATATCGATTTAAGGCTACCAACTTCAAAACAAAACCAATAAACACTTACGTGAGCCAATCGATGGGATCCAGTCTTTGTGAAAGACTACGAATCAATCCATCAACACGACTTCTGAGACCAGATATAACCTGCCTCTGATCCTGCTTCTGCCTAAAAGAGTATTTCGGTCTTGGATTCCTGGATAAATCATCATTAACCTTGGACTCTCCCCCAGAAAGAATGTCATAAACAAATCTTAAGTCTAGCATAATTTGCAGAGCTTCTTTGTCCGACACTTGACATCCACTGGCTTCTCTTGTAGAAAGGTAATTTCCATATATTTTAATTACCTACAAAGAAAGATCGTTTAGTCCACGCACACCAATCAGAAACAAATCTTTGAACTAACGAATCTAAACATCATAGAATAAGGATGCCTTCACAACATGACGTGTAATGGAAGGACTCATAAGGAGTTAACCTTATTACGGAAACAGAAATAAGTTTAGGTTACATGATAGGATTAAGCAATCTTTGAGTTGACAATGTCATAGTCTAGCAGAAATATTACAGTAAAAAGTGTTGCAAAACCAAGAACTATTATGAGTGTAATAGCAATGACACAGCAAGAACAATAATACTGAAGATCAGGGGATAAAGAAATTAACCTGCTCTAGCATTAATGTGTATGCTTACAATATGATACAAAAACATGCCACAAAAACATAAGCTGATATAGCACAATGCAACAAGTATACAGTGGCAGTAGACACAAGACACAGAAAAAGAAAGAAGAAATAAGTCGAGTGGAATTCATACATTCTCCAATAACCGAACTGCAAAATTTTGCAGAATCAACTTGTCAAGCACATGGCCTCCAATTCGATGAATTTCTTCACATGCTCGAAACAGAAAAGATACGACATAAAGGGAAGGCATGGATGGCAAGGAAACTCTCAATTCCGGTTGAACATCTTCAGACTGCTCTTGCTTGATAATTGTGTCTTCCCAACCCTGGTCAAGATGTAAAGCCTTTTGACAAAGTACCACAGATAATTTAGTATGAAAATAAGCAATTTACTAGCTTCTCCGCTACCAACTAATTTTAACCAACTGGAATGGTCAGCCATCTACTAAAGCCAAAACATAGTAATTTATCCACCCTAAGTTCTAGAGAAACAGTAGTAGTGAAGTATGATTGCTTGTTGTTGACTCGTCTTGATTCTTAGAGATCGTAAGAATCAAAACTATCAGATACATCTTTTCAATTTAACTGTGTTGCTAATTCTCATTTGCTATCTAACCTGCATAAATATACAGTAACAGAAGTTATAAAGCTATACCTTTGCACCTAGTAACTGTGCTGTCCCCATCAAATCAATTTCAGTAGTATAGGTGAGTGATAATCTTGTCATTTTTTTATCAGTAAAGACCATAGAGAAACTAAATATTTCTTCCGTTTGTATAGAATCTATCTTATATTTCTTGCATTTGAGAGTGATTTTCGATAAATAGAACAAGTTAAAATCCGATAAGTGTCATATGATCAGAATAGAGGCATGCAGAGAGGAAGCTTGCAACGTGAAAGATTGCAGAAGATGTTTGTTTTTAGCAAAGTGCTGCTCCTAATGTACAGAAACACTTTGGGGGGAGATACAACAGCACTAACCCGCAATGGAACTGTTGCTGCTAATCCAACATCCTGGTTGAGATCCCGAGATAGAATTGCTGATAGTTCACCGGACAACCATGATATCCACAAGGTATGAGCTTTGACACAAAGATCTCGTGTAGTGCTACAAAAGTCTTTTAACTTTGGACTAGAAATATCATCAGCTCCAAGCAATGCAGCTGTGGCTAATGATATCTGTCTTCTGGAAAAAGCTGATGTTTGCTGTATTGGGCTGCCACCAACCAGTGAATCAGTAATTGCTCCAGATTGCCTCCAAAGGGATGGCAACTTGTCGAAGACGACGGCAACAGAATTTTTTACCCAGAATCTTGGAGATCCTAATATCACAGGGATGTGTCTAGAATGTTGTTGAAGCGCATACAACAGTCGGCCAATAAACAAAGATCTTTCAACAATTATAGCAGCAGGGACTTTGAGATTTTCCCCATTTCCTCTTTCCATTTCAGTGGAAAGGACATCAAGCTCCTTTTTCAGTTGAGACAAAATACTCGCCAAGCAATTGTAACAATTATCTTGTAGATATTGCACCAAAGTCTTTAGCCTTACTGTTGCCCTGGGAGACTCTAAGAAGTGGAGAAGATCATCCAGTACAGTTCGGCAGAAGCTGTCTACCGCATCTCTTATGCGATTAACATCAGGACCAAAATATGCAGACAGACAGCATTGAAAATTACTCTCTTCTGCCACCGGTTTGGAAGTAGGAACAAGATTTGTCTTCTTATCATTGGGCTCGAGGAACCAAATCCCACCACCGGTAGAAGGTCTTCCCAAATATGCCCTGAAATCTATCTGCTCACCTGGTGTGCCCTCAATTGCATGAATTGACTTAACTACGTTAAGTTCTCTGGTTAAGTTACCAAATCCAGATTCAATAATTGTTTTCATTCTTTGAACGAAAGCATCTTCAAATATCTCATCCCACAGATCTAAATTATCTTCCAAAACAAGCTCCCGAATCCTGCTCCAGGGCAACTCAATCTCTGATCCGAAAACACTCTTAAGCCAGTCCAGACTCCCTTCCAGAACTTCCTTGCTATCCATTATTTCACGTATTTGTTTTTCTGCTAATGCCATGTCCTGACCATTACTGAGGGCATTGATAATATACCTTCCATTCATTTTACTCACAATCTCTTGCCTGCAGTCCTTAAGCCAAGTCAAGCAAGTTTTAGCAATGTATGTTTTATCAAGCAGTGTCATCGTGTTCTCTAACCCATCCCTAAAAGAATTCCACACCTTCACCTCCTCATCTGGATTGGGAATCCCACCAAACAGCTGAGATGCAGGAGGAGAACTCAAAATAACCTTGTAGAACAAAGGCATGTCATTCATCACTTGTAAGAATAACTCCCCAACTTGACCGATACTAACTTGAATTGCCCTCAACACCTCACAAAACACAGAAATCACGGTGGTGCAGGTCGGATTGGCAAAACAAGTACTCAACTTTTGCAAAATCCATGATCTCCTAGTTTCAAGAAACAAGCCCAGAAGTTGTCTAGGCTCCAAGCCATCAATGACTGCCACAGCAGCCAATGCATCTGCATATGCACCGACCTTGAGACTGCCCCCATCCACCAGCCGATCACGAGACCTCTGCGAGATCTGAGTTTTAAAGCTCACAACAATCTGCCACTGGTGTTGCAGCAGAGGAAACTTAGATAAAATGCCGGGATCACCAGAGTCGCCATAATCATGAACCAAACGGTCATGCACATGTCTTGCGCGATTGTACCTAGCAGCAGCCTCCAGAAACATGGACTCGTCCAGACATCCCCATATGTTCTCAGGCGTATCAACTAAGTACTTAACACGACACGCAATACCGTAGATAGTAAATCTCTCGGGATTGACATGACCAGAGCTTTGCGACTTGGGAGTTTCGGATAGGGAGCGGATGGACAACTGAATCGACGAGATATTAGAGGAAATGGACTCGCAGGAGGACTTCATGAGTACTATGGAGTCTGCGGAGTCTATTAGGTCACGGTACCTGTTGCCGACCAGTTGACGAAGCTCCTCCTTCTTGTCCTCGATCTGTTTCCGAGTCGTGGCCTCCACATTGCGGATCTCCTGGATCGGTTTATTTCGGAACAGCGAATCTGCGTCCTGGTAGCCGCCCTTCGCCGTGGCAGCGGACGACGCTGAATGCTGCACCCTCATAGCAGACGGATCCTAAATTTCATCAAATGGGGACGCCAATCATGCACATCCTGATCTGCTTCGATGCAATTTACTCCAGATCCTGACAGAATTGAAGGAAGTCCAAGTAGATTAACGTACAGAGATGATGAATTTGTGGAATATGCGGCAGGATCTGAGGATTTCGAAATGCAGAGACCGACACAGAAGAAGAAGAGGAGCAGTGCAGCTAAGAGAAATTAGAGAAGAATTCAGTGGTGGCTTAGATAGAACTGAATGAATAATGAGTTGGAACAAAGAAACAAGACCAGGACTCAAGGATATAGAAAAGGACTAGTTTAGGGGTAAAAACTGAAGATTCTCAAAGATTAATATACGTTTCTATAAATTACAAAGAAACGCCTACACTTTGACTTATGTTACAAAATAAACCCTCACCTGTCCCGTTCGTCGCTCATTGTTGGTGTCTAATTGCATTTTGTGTTGTTTAATTACTTGTTTAGAACAAATAACCTAATGGAGATTATTACGAATGACTTGGGCTCTACAGCTCCAAAGAAGTAATTTCATGGTCTGCTTTCGTCTTTCCATGATTCCGGCATTGAACCTGGTGTCTGCCCCGTACTTGCTACGTCTTCCTCGTCACTTCTGTATTCACCACTATCATCATCAACATCTGTGTAGACCACCAAGGCATTGATATTTCCATGATTAGCCAGTAAGTACTTAAACTTTTTTTTGTAGCAAATAGGTTGTTGAACTTTCTTAAATAAGCAAATAGGTTCCTACTGTTAAGAATAAACGAAAAATATCACGTGAAAAGCAAATGGGTACCTAAACTTACACGAATGAGCAAGTAGGTACCTGATCTGGTTCAGTGTCGATTCCTGTTCGGTCGAACCACTTTTTTTTTCTTTTTTTCTAATAGGGTTTATATATCAAACACATGCATAACTCAACTCCAGACGTTCTCGGTGCATCAAGGAATACTCTAAGAATGTCTGGAGTTGAGTTATGCATGTGTTTGATATATAAACCCTATTTTAAAAAAAAAAATTGTTCGATCAAATCGGTTTTTGAACCGGTTCAGGTACCTACTTACTCATTCGTGTAAGTTCAGGTACCTGTTTGCTCCTCACGTGATATTTTCCATTTATTATTAACGGAAATTAACGGTAGGTACCTATTTGCTAATTTTTATAAGTTTGGCTGCTTAGTTGGTACAAAAAAAAGTTTAAGTAACTACTTGCTCATGACCCACAAGTTCGGGTATCAGTTTGCTAGTTTTCCCTTTCTTAAAAGACGATGGAGAGAATCAGCAACTCATCCGTCATCATATCATATAATGTATGTCTTCATGTTTTAACCTTGTGTCTTCTTCACTTGGCAGATCCTGAACTCCTTCCCAAAGTTTCACAATGTTAATCTCCATCCTCTTCCTGTGTGTGTTGTGTGCTCATGAGATGGAGCAGTAACTGTAACAGCTAGGGCCCTATCAAAAGCATATATAACATAAACCAAATTCATGGTCAATCCAATTAGAAATGCAAAATTATTCTAGAAAACACATTCATTGTGCATGCCTCACTATATCAGATATTTACACAAGAAGTGCAACCACTGCATAATACCTTCATCATTGCCTTTATATACAAAGACTAATCAATCACAAAGTCATCCATCCTTCGTCATATAACTATGTCTGCAGATGGTTGATGACATGTTCTAAGAATAGGAGAAAAGCACTAACCAGTACAAACTACAAGGAAACGGGATCGAATCAAATGCCAGCAGCAACAAATGTACACTAAACTAAGTACATGGAGCAGGGTAAACGTACACTGAAGCCGCTACATGATTAATACAGCAAGAAAAAAAAGAGGACATTAGCAGGGGACAGCAAAAACAAACCATCCTTAAACTAAGCAGCCTTCACTTTATCATCACCAACAGCAGAAAGTATTGGGAGGCTGTTCAAGAACTCGTCAAGACCCTCAAAAAAACTTGTCCCTTCCATGTTGTCATCCACCCCAGGCACCCGCCCATGCCCTCTGCTAGCTGTAGCTGCCCGACTAGACTCTTCTACCTCATTATTAAACTCCACATTCAAGTCTAGCTTACCCAAGGCCTTGGCCCTACGACCTACTTGCTTCCTCGCAGCAGCATTCCCAGCTCCTTTCCGACTCAGCTCCATCCTATCCAACCCTTGCATGGGCGAACTCTGAACCCCACCAGAAACTGCTGATGCGTCATGATCGTCTCTGGGTGTTTCCATGGTGGTATGAGTACCCTTAGTTGATGGTTTCTTGTCCTTTGGAGGTCTCCCTCCCCTCTTCTTCTTTTTGGGACCAGAATTGTCCCAATCATCATCATCATCATCGGAGTCATCACTGGGGTCGGATACCTCAACATAGACATCATCATCATCGTAATACACCCTCGGAGCTGCATTAGTCCCTTTCGATGCACCCTTCTTATTCAACTGTACGTCAGGTTGGAACATTGGCGAAAAGGGCTTCCAGCTACAGACGCCGACTGGCCCTGGATCATCCCCTGAATAAGCTAAAGGGAAGTACGCCCAACAGTTATAGAACGTGTCCTTATCTGTAACCGGCGGTGGCGGAACCGCTACTGCCTGGAAAGATCTCTCGCAGACATGGCACTTGAGAGCGCAGTCCTCGTAAGCTCTGGGGTACTCGTAGAGGACATAGCAATAAGGGCACGCTGTCCAAAAGTTAGTGGACTCCTGCGAATCGCTAGACTTCTGGGTTGGTGCAGTCGATGGTGCAGCAGCGCGGGCCTGTGGCGGCTGCTGCTGCTCCCTGGCTGACCCGCCACCGTTCTCAAAAATCTGCGGCCTCTCCTCTTCTACGGAGGCCATGGTCGTCTCTCTATTTCGAGGAGGGGTTTTCTTTGGCGGTTGAAACCCTACATGTCCAAATTGAATCATCCTGACCTCGTTGTCGTAGATTGCCTTCTTAGAAGGGTTGGAGAGGACGTTCCACGCCTCAGAGACGAGCCTGAAGGCCTGATCTGCATAGGGAAAGCGATTGTAGTCGGGATTGAGGAGAAGAGCAAGGCTACGGTAATGCTCGGAGATGAGATCTACGCCCTGGGTCAGGTGGCCGAGCTGGAGAGTGGCGTACCAGTCGACCTGGTTGTTGATGAGGCGCTCGCTGGCGAGGAGCGTGTCGACGACGGCGATTATGCGATCTGTAGCCTCGAGCCTTGGGTCGCATTCCCGGGCCCGGTACGCGAAGGACTTAGTGCCATGGAAGTCACGGGTTGCAAGCAGCTTCTCCGCTGCCGTCAGCCACCGTTCCGCCTCGGCTCTGTGGCTGCTTCCAGCGTCCATACTCAGCTTAACTCAAAGCCCTGGTAACGGTCTCTTCGTCGACTTATTGATCTTCAGAGGAAACAGAGTGAAGGAGTGGGAGGAGGTATGGCTGGCTGTGAGGACGAAAAAGGGCAATCTTTCATAGAAAATAGAGTATTACAAAAAGAGGTTGAGGGAGAGTAAGTAAATGGTGAAAGAGAAGGGTACTTCAGTAATCTAGGTTATGAGTGAGGTAATCTTGTTCTGACGTCTGCTGCCGAGGAAACGGGAAAGTAACCTAAACGGTAATGAACATTATTTTTTTTGGCCAAATCGGTAATGAACTCAAACTTAAGCACAATCTACTTATAGCACAATCTACTTATAGTCATTGCCCATACCATTTCGAATAATTTTCATTTCTAACTATCTTTTTATTTTATGTTTTCTAAATAATAATATATATATTATTCTTAATATTGTTTAAATTATATAAATATTATCATAATTTTTTATATATATGTTTGTGGCTTATAGTTAATTTAGCTTGATTCTTTTTATAATATATATTATTTTATATTCATTTAGGGAATATTACTTTTTTGTATAATTCTACATAAAATTTGAGATCTTTTTAGTATAATATCACAATTTTATTTTTACAATAAAAAACCCATCAAAGTTGACTGTAAAATTCACATAGCAATTTACTACGAAAAGAATATTTATCTAGTAATTTGCATATGGACTACAAATTCGGTTAGAAAATGGTGTACAACATGTTAAAGACAATCAATTATGGTGTCCATAATGTCCAAACTGTTCCAACTTCTTGAGTTCAATTAATACAATGTTATCTCTTATCAAATCAATATCATCTCAATTTAACCCACGCTTGTAATTTCAACAAGTTCAACTTAGCAATTTGATTTCTAATAAAATATTGTCCGTGATCATGTGTATGAAGTCCTATTCCTGCCACAATAGTAAAGATCAAATCCTTGGATGAAAAGGGAAGCACACTCTACCCCCGATATTTGGTGTCGACCAAATTACAATCCACACGGTGCAAATATAGCAGCACCTAAAATTTTACAAAAATATACCTTCCATTACTTATTTTTTGTGCATGACTGACGTGACCTTACGGGATGCTAATTAAATTGACACATAATGTTAAGGTTAATGCTTCAATTAGTAAGTGCTCAGGTGTGGAGACGAGTTCAATCCAGATTGACTGTAAAGAATAGCATAGGACAATTTACCTTATGGACTCACGGCAAGAACCAACAGTTGCTCAATCACAAAACATCGTTCAACTTTAACTCCAACGTAGAGACTGTCAGATGAAGCAGAATAACGTCGACAAAACTAGGAACAACGAATCATCAACATGGAAAGGGAAATGATGAGATTTAATACACAGATAAATAGAATAAATGTGGAATGATGAACAAAGACTTGCTCATAGACTGAGTGGTTAAAGAAAAACACTACTCATCATAAACGGATCGCACTAGCAGAATTCACAGACAACTTAGTCAAGCCCTTTCATCCTCTTCAACGAGAAGCAGTTGCTCCAGCTCTTCTCGGCGTCGCTCCAACTCCTAATTTCACATAAGCAAATCGTCTCTTATTCATCAAAGAGTAGTATTACAAAAACCAGTGACTAGTTTATACCCTTGCAGATACCATACTATCATACAAAAGTCGGCTCTTTTCACCATTTGAATTGCATAAGTTAGTTTCCAGTTATCACAAAGACAAAGATAAATGAAGTGTTACGAACCTCAAGATCCTTAACAGCCTGCTCCCTGGACACCTCTTTCTTCTGACGTGAGCGTTTGAGTGAGGCTATGCATAGTATCCCCTATATATCCCAATGATAATAGTAAGGTAGAAAAACATCAATTTAGAGGACATCAACCCCACATTGAAATACGTATACAAGAGAAAGTTCATTGGGTCAAAGTTGAAGGTTAAAGAACAACTGAGTAAACAAACATTTGCTAAGTCATTATACACTTAGCAGGAAGAAAACATTTATTTGGTGATTCACTTGATTTAGAGAACAAGAGATCATTGTGTGCTTACCGCAAGAACGTAAACTACTCCACAACCAAGGAGCAAATAAGCCGCAAGATTTTGAATGAAAATGAGATTCTGCTCTTCACTGCTGTAGTTTGGAAAAGCTCTTGTCATCACCGCCACACTATGGAAAAGAGCAGAAAGTAAGCAAGGGAATATTAGATTTACAACAACTGCAAATGTCAGGACTCAAGATAATGTTGAACTTTTCCTTTTGGTGGCAAAGAATTAACTTCTTTAAATGAAGCTAGTGAAAAAATCTCTTTGTAAGCTAAAGCATGCATTAAATACACCGATATTTCATCTAAAAACACATCGTTGCTAAGGGAAATGTGGACTTACAAGATTTGCAGCATACCCCTTCCAGCGCAGTACTCCAGTACCTGCAACATATGACAAGGTTCAATAAGACTGCACTTGCAACAGAGATCGGTCACAGTTAATACACGAGGCAAATCATCTTTGGAATACAACTCATTAAGAATAATATTATAGGCTTATAATAAAAACAACCAAGTACAACCAAAAGAAGGAGATTGACAATAGCTGTCCCTTCCACATAAACGATATATTCCTTGTTTCTGAAAATAACTTACTCAGTATTGACGTGAGTCACGCGATAAAGGCAATATTCATTTTTGGTACAACAAGAAGTCAATCTGGATATAGTAGGTAGATTGCTTCCGTGCAGAATTCATGATAAGAAAGATTAAGACAGAAAGAACGGACCTTACCTTCCAGAGTTTGATGATAAATCCCCATTCTGTCTCAGCAAGCACCACAAAGCCGGCAATCAGAACCGCATAGCAGCGAAATATGCCATCAAACACCTAATTTCACCAAATGAATACGAAATCAATTCGAATTTTACCAGCATCCACTCACCGACAAAGAGCAGATGCAAAACATAAAATAGAAATAATTGAAGTATACGAGCAATTGTCACATACTTACGTCGTATCCGTTTTTGAAGGAGCGAATAGCAGACAAGATATTGACGGCCAGGCAAAAAATGGCACTGATTGAGGTGATGACGCTAAAACAGCGGCACACCACCAGGAACGGATCGGGCCGGAGTCGTAATCTTTTGCCGGAGACATCTCTGAGCGGGATCTGCGACTGAGACAGCGATCCCTCTCCCTGGTTTTCACCGTGTTCGCTTATTGCCATTTTCTTCCCCCTCTACCTCTTCACCTATAGATATTTCTTCATTCGTCGCTGAGAATCTAGTTCGGATCGTCTTAAATATTCATCTACCATTCAAATCTGATAGTCGGTAATTTGGTGAACCCCACCACCTCGAACGGGGAGGTCATAGGTCGGTCAAATCTAGCACGTACGGAGATTTGGGTTCGATTTTGACATGATTTAAAATTTTAAAAGTACGAATTAGTATTTTTTGGCAAAAATAAATAAAATACAAAAGATAAATTCCGTCTTTTCTTTAAAAAACAATATTGACAAAATTTAATCTTTAATTATTTACGTACTTTCGATATATTGAAGTGTTACTCCCTTTTTTGTTTTGAATATTTCTATAAAAATCAAAAATAAATTAAGTCAATGTGAGATTGATATTTTTTTCACTTCAGGTTTTGTACAAAATGTCCCCAAATACACATAGGATTTACTATTTAGGGTTTACTCATCCATATATATTTAATAATCTTGAAATTGGAGGTCTTCATTCTTCGTATAAGAACATCAAAATGGCCTCCTTTAGCTAGCCATGATAGTGTAGTGGGAAGCACCATGTGTATCTTAGATATCGGGAGTGCATTAATATATATCAGAGTTAGGGAACTTGGAATGTAACATAGCGAACATACTCCTGCATCCACAACATATATAAAATAAACATCTTAGGATAAAGAAACAAACTAAAGAATTAAAAACAAGGAGATAGAAAAATTATAATTAAGTACCTTATGAATGGTCCTTTCCTTATCCATGGAAAGGAATGTGAATTCAAGATATTAGAAACTAGGTGGGAATCATTGTGAAATCAGAGCGTCGATGGCAGTTACTAGTAAAAGAGGGGGACGCCTAAGGAACTCGGGTTAAGGGGCATATGATGGATCTTGGGCGTCACCTCTACATAGGGAAGGCGTTGTCTGCCTAAACACTTACAACCTTACTAGAAGGACAAACGACATTTAATGCAAAGTAATGAGTATACCTAGTACTCATTACGATTATAAACGACTCTGACAGACAGAACCGTTAAAAGACTTTTTTTTTTAACAAATGAACCATTAAAGACTCACTAGTAAAGTAAACCCGGTCAGATCCTCAGTCAATAAACAATGTCAAACATGGTAAGAGCTTGATTAGATGAACAGTGTAAGGACCTTATCCATGAATACTTCCCACCTACCCATTCGTTTCACCAGGTAATCAATGCATACATTTACTCTCTGAACAACCTATGCTATGCTGACTTTATTATTGGAGAGAAACACCTGACAAAATCCGGACTTTCCTTCGTGCAGTAGGTACACTAGAGGAAATGGACTGATGAGTCCACCATGCAGGAAGCAACCGTCTGTCAGTGATGAGGATATGAGCACAAGGTGATATTCGTGCATGATTCTCATATGGCATACAGAAGCATGTAGATTCAAGTGATGATTGACAAGTTCGGTGCTATTGTCATGATCAGGATGTGTCCTGGTCGGCTGATTCTAATAGCCCAATTGACAATGTTTGATTACTCATCAGTCAAGATGCATACGGAGAAGATGATGAGGGCCTTATATCTGTTTGGATGCTGAGAAAGTAAAAGAAAAGAAAGAAGTAGGTTGGTTGGTTGTAGCTGTGATAACCATATGAGGTGATATTTATAAGGTGTCTTGTTTCTATATTGAGGAAAAACTAGAACTTCCTTGGGAGGTAAGTGGGATTCTTTAAGGGAACTTTAACTTCTTCCAGAAGTTGAAGAGAACTGCTTTATTCAGGCTTACACAGGAAGAGATTATTGAAAGGTAGAGATGATTTTATGGAATATAAAATAAGTTCTGATATTAATTATGTGATTTAATTTGTTTTCAAGTTATTAATTTAGCACTTTGTATGCTTCAGTTATTAGATTTTGTTTCTCTTCAAAATAGCACTGGAAAATTAAATACTGAATTAACATTAAAGTTTTTACTTTACAAAAATAGACTTACCTATTGCAGATGCAGTACATGATTTTTTATTTTCCAAAAATAGACTTCTGTTGAAAGTTGAAACTTCAAAGCTTCTGCATCATCATATCGCAGAACTTTCATTTCGAAGTTACTAGAGCAGCAATATACGAAAACTTTCACCATCTTAATCTACATAGATAGCAGAGACAATGAAGAAACAAGAGATCTAACCAATCTGTGCAAACAAGAAAAAAACTCACCAGCTCTATTCGAACATCGACCTGCGCTGCTGTAAAGCAAACGATCCATGAGGAACTCGTCAATCATCACTTGAAATTCCAAACTAGGTCTAATAGACCATGATATACCAACGCCGATTCAATCTACAGAATGTTAACTACGGGAATTTCAAGTGAGATTGACGAGTGCTTCATGAGCCGATTGAGTTCTTCGGCAGCGACCTCAGTGAACTTAGGGTTTCCGAAGGCTCAATTGGAAGATCCAATATATAGAGCGCGGCGCCGAAGAATAAGCTCTACTCTACTAGGGTTTAACTGAATGGGAAATGCAGGTTGGACAGCAAGGGCCATGACGCAATCCGACATCACCTGAGCTGAACCGAACCGGAGCCCTAACGAGTCTCGACTATATTATTCTGATACATAGCAGTAGCAACAAAATATTTATTTAAATTGATTTATAAAATAGAGTCTAAATAATTTGGGTATTAATATAGAGTTTGAGAATAAAATACAAGAATTTGTAAATTTGGTTTCACCTTTAATAACATGGTATTAAATGTTATTAAACTATTAGTATCCCTACTAGATTTATAATCAATATCACTAAAAAAAAAATATTACTTTTTATAATTAATAAATTCCATAATTTTTTTACTAATTTAATAACTAATCTTATTTCTTATCATTCTATATTTTACTCCAATATTAAGAATAAGCTTTATAAAATTTTATTATTTATTTTAAACTTTTTCTTTTAATGAGATTCAATAAGAGTAGCCTAAGTTATAAATAGATTCCATTTCACTACAAATAATCAATATAATAGAGTCTGACTACCATATTTAAGAGTTGATTATATAAAGAGACGGAGACGGTAATGATTAAAATTAAAAAATTACAGTTATAATTAACTTTTATACTGTTAAATGTAATATTGTGATGCAATGTGATTAAAGTAATAAAATTTATACCCGTATTGGTTATGATTATGATATTTTAATCATACACATGGTTATAACCATAATTATTACATAAATATAATAATAATTTAATATTAATATATTAGTAAATACTAATAACAGGAATATAATTTTCACTTTTATATTTGAGAAATCCATAATTTCATAGCAAACTGTAATTTTATAATGTAAATGTTAAATGATATTATGGTTAATTTAAAATAAATATTTTATTAAATTATGGTTAAGATAACATTTATAATGTTTTATTACATTTCACACGTGCTAATAAATATGGGTATACGGTTAATAACCACTATTATTAATATATGACTATGGTATTAAAAATTGTACCCGTGATGATTATGATTATAGTTATGGTATGCAATTTAAAAATATGGTATGATTATTATATTTGTTGTACCCTAATCATTGTCAGTCATAATTATATAAGGTATAATCACTAATTTTATAGGATACAAATCGGTCACACCTAATATATATTACTTAATTTCACATCCTTTTATTTTATAACATAGGGTAAATAGTTTCAATGCACTCATATGTTTACTCATATTATTATTTGCACCACCTATGTAGTTTTTTGCACCCATATGTTTGAACATGTTGTTAAGTGCACCAACAGTTAACTATACATCCATTTTTGTCGTTAAATAATTTAAAATGACAATTTTACCCTCATGTTCATCTGCATATCATTTTCAACACTTAATCCACCTCCAAAACACATAAAATGCAAATTGAGATTTGAATTCAACCCAATAATGCAGATTTGGGTTGAATTCGAACTCAAAACTTCATTTTAGAGTTGAATTTAGTGTTGAAAATGATATGAAAGAGAATAAGAATGTAAAATTATCATTTTGACATATTTAACGGTAAAAATGGACATATAATTAACGGTTGGTGCATTTAATTAATTTTTATAACTTCAAGGTGCACAGAACTAGTCTTGTTCATGAATCGGTTCGGGGTCGAACCGGTTATGAACTGGACTGGTCTGGTTGAAAAAAACCAATACATTTTTATGTTTCTAAAAAAACTGGTCTGGTTTAAGGGGAAAAAAAACAGGTCTGGTTCGAACCGATTCAGAACCGGTTCGAGCTGTTCTGGTTTGTTTTTTTAAATAACAATTTTGGTTCAGAAATAATCCGGTTCAAATCGAACCTAAACCGGCTGAAAATCCTGTCCAACACACTGAACCGTCTGAAAAAATACTGAACCAACTGAAAAATACTGAATTGGCTGAAAAAATACTGAACCGATTGAAAATTACACTGAACCGAATGAAAAATACACTGAACCGATTGAAAATATGTTCCACAACCGACTAAAATCCTGTACAACATCAACATACGAGAGTCCAATATATCTCTAGGTTTGGTTTATTGAAGACATCTCTAGGTTTGGTTTAATTTCAGACCGATTTAGTTGATTTAACTTCAAACTGGTTTTAAAATTATATAGGTTTAAAATGGTCTGATTTAAATTTAAGTATAAACCAGTATAAAAAAACGAGTCGAGTCGAACCGATTCGAACTGGATTTTTGGTACTATTTTGAACTGTTCTATTTGAAGGCTAAAACACTGGTCTGGTTTTGAAACTAGTTCGGCCGAACCGGTTCGAAACAAACCAGTTCCAGACCAGACCAGTTCGTCCAAACCGGTTCATTTGGACAAGCCTACACAGAACAACACTTTTAAACATGTTGGTGCATTTAAGAATAACAATTAAACATTCACGTGCATTAGACTATTTACCCTATAACATATATATAAAACACTTACACATAGAAATCCAACCGGTTTAACATAAAGACCAGCGTCTCGGTCCAGCGGTTTGGACCAGCGAGTGCACTTCGCTGAAAGAGGCCTATATAAATCGGAAACCCTAGGCGGCAATAGACAGACTGGAGTTGAGATACTTAGCAGAACAACCGCGCCGCGAAGAATATACAGCAGAGCTAGAATTTGGTCGTGGAGAAGAATAATGGCGAAGTCGTTGAGATCGAAGAGAGAAAAGAGGCTTAAAGCTATCAGGCGTGAGATGGTCGAGCCCTTATATGACAAAAAAGACGCGGCCAAACTCGCCGTACAGGCAGCCGCTCTCGCCGCCCCTAAACTTCCCGTACGCACATACTCTACCGCCTCCACCTCTATGGACGCTGCACCCGCCGAGACCGCAGTCACCGCCGCCGCTTCCATAGGTGAGTTTGTAATTTCTCTTATTTTCAGTATCGTATTATAGTACCTGTCTGTTGCGGTGATAGATAGAATCAGAGTTCTGAATGAGAACTACTCGTATGGTGGCAAGAGGTTGGTTTAGAGGGTTTATTTGATTCTCGTGGAGGAAAAGGACCAAACATTTTACTGCCTGCTCTGGATGATTTGATTTATTGTTCTTTGGAATCATCACGCTTCTCTCTTCGCAAATGTCTAATATAAGCTTCACCTTAGTTTAGTTTTTTTTTCCCCATTGTTGAAACCAATTGATAAAAATTTCAACTTAACTAATGTCCTCATCATGCTTCTCTCTTCGCAAATGTCTAATATAAGGCTTTTGATATACTTTTCACATTAGATGCTGAATTATTAATTTTAGTTTATATAGATTTCTGTGTTCATGCCATGGAAACTTGAAAAATGGAACTTTTTTGTAGTCTTGGCAGGTCCTGATATCAGTATCTCCTGTTGCCTGTTGAGTCAAATGCTATGTCAAAATATTTTCAATTCTATTACCTTAGTGTGTTTCTAGCAATAACCCATGTTGGATAAATGGAATTAGCCCAATATGCTGCTATAGCAAGGTCTTACTTGCGAGCTTCAAGTAAATGTTGAAGACTCCTTTGAAATTCGAATAGCAGATGAGACAAATATGCTGCAGTTTTTAAGCTCTTCTTCTATTTCTGATGTTGTCTTTATCCTTTGATTAGATATGGAGATGGATGATGACAATCAAAGCAAGAACTCCCTGAAAGCATCTGGAGGCATAGGGAAGAAGAAATTGCAGAAAAAATTCAAGGTTGGTAAGCGCCACGGTAAACGTAAGTTTAGGATGAAACGTAACATCTAGTTTTTCATTGGAGGCTTGCTTCAATCATTCAATGCTGTTGCACAATAGGTAAATCATGGATAAGAGTCTGACCTTCTCTCTAAACTATTATGTTTTATTTAATCAATTTAGTTTCTGTATGGTTGCCTTTTTTGATCATCTAGTAGTGTTTTCTATGTTAGTTTGATCATTGTGGTGGAGGAAACAATCATTTCATAGATTGTTGGAAATTGAAGGTTCCTATTCATTCTCATTTATCTGCATTAGAGATCAAAAATTTATTTCATTATATAAATAAAGATTAGTATTTTACAAATAGTGGTTTTACCTCCAATTTCCAATATGTGATGTACAAATTTCTGCATCATATCAAATTTTAAGGTTTAGTTCAAAGGTTCTCTTTTGTGCATGACTGTTGAAAGACAAATCGAAAATAGTGAAATACTACCGCAATCAAATAGTTTACGTTACATTCCTCATGATAGAAAATGCCAAAAATTATCCCACTAAAGTCAAAATCGAACTACTTTTAACACTAAATACAAACATATTCCTCAGTTATATTGCCTCCGCCCTCGGCCACTATTATTAAAACGACCATATCCTCGACCGGATGCTCTCCCTCGACCACCAAATGGTGCCCCTCTGTTGAGCTGCCTAGGAGCTGTATTGTTGCCAAATGAAGCTCTAGCTGCAGAACTTTGCAACCCATTATTAGGCTCAAATGCTTCTCCTCCATTGGGAAAAGGCGGGTTGTTACTATTGTTGCCTAGATTCAATATCCCTGTAGCCATACTGTTGTTACCATTTTGAGCCACTGGACCCGACCAAGATCCAAATTTGGGTGCTCCCTGTGCATTCGGCTGCACCATGTTGGGGAAGACCATATTGGCCAAAATCTGATTCAGCAGAGGCTGCAGTTGGAATTGATTAGCAGCAGCAGCCTGTTGTTGAGGCCACGGCATTGGCATTCTATTTGGAAACCCATTTGTTTGCTGTTGAGGCGGCATCTGTCCATTATTCATCCAATGACCATTCGGGTGAGGAAGAACAGAGCCGCCAATGTTAGGCCCTGGTGAAGGAAATGCAGGAGGCGTTCCATTTCCACCCATGAACTCACAACCGTATTGTACAGTTGAAGAAGAAGCACCACCTGGTTGGTCTTGATTCACAGGCATTTGCTGCATATTACCATGATTATGATTATTCCACTTCATTTCACGAACTTTACCCTTCATTCTGTTCTTCTTTTGGTTTTGTCCATTCATATCGCCACCACCCCTCTTCACCATCTTCTGTTGTCTCTTATACTCAGCTTCCTTCTCATCATCTGAGAACTCCAACTCTTCAGACAGTTCCTCATCATTGTCACCTGAAGCATCGTACCCTTTCTTGTAGAGGTTTTTCTCATTGAGCACAAAGCTAGCAAATTCAGGGACAAACGAGACCAAACTGCCTTGAGAAACCCCAGCAGGGACCTCTGCCTCAGAATTGTACCTAACCGTATAATACGGGTTTTTGACTGGACCAAAGATTTCATCCACAATACCCAATGGGGATCGACTTCCTGTGATCCACAGTATGGAGCCCTCATTAAGAGGTGTGTGGTTCTCCACTCCTTCCACAATAACTTGAGTTCCAAGAACAGACAAGACAACACCTACTGGGAGCGGTTTATGGTCTGGGTTCAAGGTTGCTTGCACGGGAGGAACTGGAGGGAGAAACTTGAGTTCGTTCTTTGATCTGATGACTCCTTTAGATGAACCTTCATCACCATCATCACTCCAACTAAATATTTCCTCAACATCACTGCTCTCACCCATCGTCTTCTTCTGTCCACCATCTTCCCTTATTTCGCCTTCCTCCATTTCGCCCAACTCTTTGATCTCCATTTCATCCTTTTTCTCCACTTTTTCATCATCACTGCTGCTATCATCTTCATCCTCAACGCTACTACTAGAGGAAGATAATGAAGAAGAAGAAGAAGAGCTACTACTACTCTCAGACTCCAATTCACTTTTACTTACTTTATCATCGATCTTTTCACTTATCACAGCATTTACCTCATCATTCTTCATGTCGTGCATATTCTTTATCTCAATCTCACCATTACCATCATTCCTAATCATCGCATCTTCTATAAGACTTGTAAAGTCATTTTTTTGGGAGACATCATCAGTTGGAAGAATACAACTTGTCCCCATCTCACCATTTTCACAAATCACCATTTCTCTCTTCACAGAGAGCTCATTTATAGCAAGTTGATCAATGGAGGCATTAACAGAAGCGTCCAAATTAACTCCTTGATCCAGTTTCTCTTCCTTCACCACAGTCGATCCAAACTCACCAGAATGGAAAGTTGCTGACTTGTTTGGGAATTGATCAAAACAATAGTCCCTGCTAGAATCGACAGTGGTGTCAAAACTAGGTCCTTGATAAACATGTTCTATCTTCTCGTCCTTCACCATGGTCGACCCAAGCAAAGTTCCTGAGTCGTCTGGGAATTGCTCAAACCAATCCCTGATGTTATCAAAATCAAGGAATGTATCAGCAAGAGAGAGATCAGCCAGTTTCTGGTCAGTCAAGACAGGTGAACTGATAGAGTTCCTCACTTTTGGGTTGCAGCTAGGGTTCTCACTCTCTTCAATGCTGGCTTCTGGAATAAACTCGACCATTCCTGCAGCGGAAAGAAAACCCGTCTCAACCAGCAGATCAGCACATACAAGTCCAGATTGCAAGAATTCTTTGTTTAGCAAGCGATTCATTTCACAATCATGCACAAAAGTCGAAGGGAATCAAGGGTTGACTACTAGAGCTTGAAACACACACAAGAATGGATTAATGGAATGTCAACCTACTGAACTCCCATATGTTTTAACTTTGAAATGCATAAATTCTATGCAATTTCTTAGGATATACCGAAGAAACCGCTGTACGTGGGCAACCATAAGTTTATATTCCCTGTTTTTATTTAATAAATCTGTAAGCGTTTAAGTTTTCTTCACCACTACGAAGGCTAACCCTTCTCAGTTGGCAACTAAAACTATTTTACTGCAATTCATGATGTTTCTATATCTGTTAGAGCTCAATCTACACTTCTACTACAACGTATTCTGCACAAGAATATAAGTTCGATAACAGTAGTTTCCACAGGCTCCAGCTCAACTATAATGATGAAAAAACAGTTTTTAAGATGAAGACAAATTGCAAAACAGATTATCAAGAACTCTAACGTCAGTCCCACACTAACTATAACCATTAGATCAAATGTAGAGCAAGGGAGACAAACAGAATAGGGTATCAGATAGACAGACTAGTCTTATACCTGACTAAGTATCAGAGGGGCGGCTGTCGAGTGAAGATGAAGATTGCTGATGATTCGGTTTTTCAATGAATCTTTCCGCTGCAACAGAAGGTAAGGTGATCGATAGTGTAGGAGGGAGCGATGAAGAGGAGTAAAGGAGGTAGAAAGAGCAGAGTCGGCCCGACAATGCTGTGACCGGGAAAGATAAGGGGTTTTGTTGGGGGGACGACGGAGGAGGGGGTTTAGATTTTTGGCGTGGGTGACCCGTTAGACGGTAACGACAGTAACCGTTAGACGGTAAACTTTATGTATTTATTAAAATAACATTTATAATATTTTATTACATTTCAAATGTGGTAATAAATATGAATATACGATTAAAACCGTGGTTAATAACCATGGTTATGGATATGATTATGGTATTGAAAATTATACATGTAATGGTTATGATATGCAATTTAAAAATATGGTATGGTTATGGTATTTGACATACCCACACTATATCCTAACCATTGCCAACCTAGTCCTCGTTCTGAGCCAATGTATTTATTTTAGCAAATTTCACGTAGAAGAATTGTGGAAGCGATTAAAATATTTTTTTTGATCAAAATACCCGCTTTACTTTAAGAAATAAAACGTCATGACTTTGGGTCACAGAAGTTCGTACATTATATCATTCACAACTAAACATACAAAGGGTAGTGATGGTCTTTCAACCCAATCATTAAGATTCACTCCCGTTCTCGCTTGCTTTGCTATCCAATTTGCACATTCATTGCTCATCCTTGGAATAGTTCGCAATTGCACTTGCTCGACTTGTCTTGCTAGTGCTCAGATATTTGGTATGATTGTTTACAGTCTCCAATGTTTCGGTCCCTCCATGATTTGTTTGTGAACCGTGTGTGAGTCCGTCTCTATTATAATGGTTTGTCATCCCGCTTCAATTCAATCGCTAGTCGCACTCCTTATTGAGGAACATGTCTCTTCTATTTAATAATAGAAAAAAATAGAATTAATACATCAGGGGAAAAAATAAGAGGGAACGTGGTCGGAAGATGTAAGGTGAGGGTGCAAATTGCAATTTAAACTTTAATTATAAAATTATTATATTTATTAATTGGAAAAGGAAAAGGAACGTTCAGTCGAAGGTGTGAAGTGTGAACTGTAGTCTGTGGACTCTTTATAAAAGAGAATCACTGAGTCAAGTCTTCTTGTAAAACCTCTGAGGAAGAAAGGAATCTTCATCCACTGCTCTCTCTACTGACTTCTTCCGATCAAGTCTGGATATGGAGGCCACGGAAATTGTTGGATACAGATTCCACCCAAGCCATAAAAATCTCGTCAGTTACCACCTAAAGAGGCGGCTCTTGGGGATTAAGGAAAAAAAGTGTCTGATACCCGATCTCAATATCTACGATTACGAACCCTGGGATCTGCACAGAATCTACAATGGTAAGTGATTATGATGCCTCGTTGATGAGATGCAGTAGGTTCACTGATCGTGGTTTCTTGTTTTGGATGTAGAAAAAGCGGATAAAAAATCTTGCGGTAAGGAATGCTTCTTCTTCTGCCCTCGTAACAGCGGCGGCGGCCGTACGAATAGGAAGGCGGGTGGTGGGTACTGGAAGGACACTAGCCGGAAAAAACCCATAAAAGCGGGGAATACGTCTGGGATCAAGAGAATCTTTGTATTCTATGAAGGAAAACAGAAGGATTCACGCAAGACCGAGTGGGTCATGCACGAATACCACCTAAATGCTCTAAACGAAGGAGCTGTTGATGATCTGGTACTTGTTTTGCTGTGATCATGCAGTTTATCTGGAAATGTTGCGTCTCTTGATGCTGTGTTTTCTCTCCTTTTGATATGTGGAAAATGGAAGGGGGCCTATGCGCTTTGCCGCTTCAAGAGAAAGCCGATGACGAAGAAGGAGAAAGCTCTTGCTTCTACTGGGGAGGCCAAATTGAGCAGCCCTAGTACAGCCATTGTTGAAGTTGAAGAGCCAACTCATGAGGTACTACCATTTTATTTTATTTTTCCATCGATCCTTGAAGCGTCTTCAATTAGACCTGCCAATCTGTTTCATTAGAGAGAGATGCTCCAGCCGCTTAGGATTGTGTTGTTTTATTGGTTGTGTGCAGTTGGAGATTGATAATGCAGTTATCAATACGGATGTAAATGAATCACCAGATTGTACTAGTGGCATGATCAATGTGGATGAGCTTCTTCAAGACATTAGAGATAAAGAGACCAACCAAGCCATATCGCATGAGAGTGCTCCTCTGTTCCAGCATCAGATTGAGGATATATTGCCTGATGATGCATCCACATCCAATGGCGAACTTCACATAGACGACACCTTTCGGTGGTTGTATGATCTTGCAGGAGATTTTGCAGAAGATGTTGATGTTTGCTGCCCAGGTATCAGTGATATATGGACCGTAGATAAGCCCATGACGCTTTTATGAATGGTGATAAGTCGAACTGGGATTGGGATGAAAACTATATATGCATTCAGGTTAGTACGATCTATTTCAGGCCGATATATTACCTACGGATGAACATGAAAGACCGACACTTTGTTGAATGATTTAGCGATATATATGTAATAAATACAATGTATAATAGCAAGTTTTTCGAGATAGGAGCACTTGGGAGGAGCTCTACTTGGAATTTCTTCTATTTTGTGAAGATAAACTGATGGACTCTATACAATAGAAATCGACTTTACAATGCTAGGAACACAACTGGAAAGACATCACCGAATCTGATTGCATATGAAAGCAAATAACATAGTAAGAAACTAAAGCCAAAAGTCTGTAATGGAAGGACATGCTTACACAAGAAAGATTGCATTGAGAACTAAATCAGTAGTCTAATGTATTGTTAGCCTGCTCTCAAGATTAGGTGCCCTGCCAAGAAGTTTGATGACATTGCATTTCCTTTCAGTAGAATACAGATCAATTAACTCAATTGCATTTTCAAGGCAAATGTTATTGAATTCAAACATTGCATTTCCTTTCAGTAGAATGCAGATCAATTAACTCAATTGCATTTTCAAGGCAAATGTTATTGAATTCAACTCGAATAGTGGAGTGCTTAGTTTTTAGAGTAGAGATTGTAACATGTCATTTGAACTATTACAGGAATCTCGCAAGCCGGCTTTTACAGCCCGGCTTCATTTCTTGAAATGTGGTGTATCTTCAAATTTAGTATATCCTGCAACCGGACAATTTTAGTCGGGTTAGATTATATTACAGTTGAATAATAATTGTGAAGAAACTGGGTGGTCGGTTGAACCGGTTGAACCCTAACCTTGATTTGCAATTCCTCGATATTTGGTCATGCCACAGATTGAAGGGTTAATTACCTGAACTGTTATTTATGTTGACACATGTGATTGAACGGTTCAAACTTGAGCTCAACCATTACTCATGTTGCCATATGTGACTGAACAGTTCAATTTGTTAACTTCCGTTATTTATCATCGTTAACATTTCGAACTTCCCAAACTACCCAGTTGCCTTCCTTCCCTGCTCCGCCGCCTTCCTTCCCTGCTCCGCCACCTTCCTTCCCTGTTCACTACCTCTCTGCCGCCTTTCTTCCCTGCACTCACTTCAGGATGAGCACAGCAATCCGCCGCCTTCCTTCCCTGCGACAGAACTCGTCAAGCTTGAGAGATCTCCAGTACGTTGACAGAATCCGACAGAATCGAGAGAGCTCCAGAATCTGACAAAATGGTCATTTCAATTAACTTTAAATCATTTAAATTAAGTCACGTGATTTCCTCGTGACAGTCAGAGGGAAATATGTTACGAAAACTTCACATAATAATCATTTCATCACATCCTCAAACTTAAGTAACGGTTCAGTCACATAAAAAGAAAGTGTAACATTTTAATCACATAAGTCAATGATACCTAGATTAAACTCCAAACTTATGTACAGGGACTTCACCACTTGTTCTTACGGTCCTGATGAGGCGGTAAGTGATATTTTCTCAATGAGCTCCTCCGGGGCAAATTGCTTATAAAATCAAGGTTGCTGAGGTATGCTCTATCGGAATAATGAGGAATACTGCATCAGCAACTGGTAAGCAAATTAACAAAATTCACTCCCATTTTCTTCAACTGCATGGAGCGGATAATGAAATTTAAAAAACATAAGTACAAAATCAATTATTCGTAGACATAAATTCATCTCAATTGTTGGAGAGAAAACAATTAACAGAATCACGAGTACCATCGTTGAGCCAGAAAATGTTGGAGATTAGAAAATAGGGTTTTCAATTATTCCGATTGAGTTTGAAATGATTTAATTTTAAAGATTAGGATTGCGAGACATTCTAATTATCACGTCTGATAAAGAATAATAAAAATACCTCAATGGAAATGGCTACCTTTCTCCCTCGTGTCTACCTTGTCTCCCATGATCCCGAAATCCAGTTACAATACATCTTCATTTCTCTTGTTTGTCGACTCTAGAGATGTAATGGCGCCAACTGCCGTAAGGGAAGGGAGGGAGAGCGGGAAACTGAGAGGGACATATGTTCGATTTCGAAGGGGTAAATGGGCCAAGTCGGAGTTGGGCTTTCCCGCGTCTAAGATCTTTCTAAGGAGAAACCAATATTATTTTAATTTTGTTTTTGTATTTTTTTAATTATATGTATTAGATAAAAACATTTATTGTGAGTTTAATATTGCAAATTACATTAAATTTTAATTTTTGGATTGATTAAATATGCTGGTGAAAGTTGAAGTCTACAAATTTTTGGTTAAAATTTTGGATTTTAATTTTGATACTTTTGTGGTCACCTGGTCAAACTCAATATAATTTGCTACATTAAACTTGTAGTTAAACTTTTTATATACTGTAATTTTTGTAGTTTTCTTTGAATAAGTGAATAATTAAATTTTTAACGTAACATAAATATGATATTGAGTTTGTCTCTGAATTTAAGTTAACAAATTAATTATTTAAGTACTCAAAGATAAACAAACACTATATTATTTCATGGTGGTCACATAAACGGCTCAAAATTGAAATTTAAAAGTTTAATAAAAAAATTTGGTCTTCAACTTTAGAAGAAAAAAAATTGATTAGCATATATTGTTAATTCGAAAATTAAAATAATTTATGACACTAAATACGTAATTAAAATTTTCATCTAGTATGAGTTTTAAAAACTAAAATAATATAATTGATTGCCCCATGTTATTTGGGGCAAAACAACCCCACAATCCAACACACTACCGAGGCGTTTGCTTGTCCAACATGTTTAGGAGCGTGGTTATTGATACAACATGCTAATACTAATAGTGTGTTTGTATATACATTTTTTTTATAAAAAAAAATATTTTTGAATATTGACACTTTTTTTTTTTTTTTTTGAATATTTCCTTTTTTAAATACTTTTATTTTATGGCTTAATTTTCATTCTGATATTGTGTCCGACTGTTTTGCCTTTGAATTGGTACGCGGGATCCACACTGCTATAGAACGATCCAAATACATCACTTTCAACTAAAGTTGTCTTTTTTCTCCACCCATCAAAGGGTCTCTTTATTTTACTGAAATCTTAACTTCCATGGGAAGGGGGAAGACTTCAAAGCGGCCTAACAACATTGACCCAGATAAATAATGAAGTCAGTGATCTCAATTTCTTTGTTTCAGAGCTGCGCTATACTGTCTAATAGAGTGAAGAGAGGGTTGCCTCAGTATGGGTTTGACGGAAATGCAAGAGCTGTTGTCCCTTGCAATGGCGAATCTGCCTCCCGGGTTCAGATTCCACCCGACTGATGAAGAGGTTTTCGTTGATTACTTGGCGGGTGGAAGACAAGAACTCATTGTTATTCCTGAGATCGATATCTGCATGTTTGAGCCAAAACTGTTGCCCAACCAGTTCAAGGGTATGTCTTCTGCAGTAGGCGTTTGATGAAATTACTCACCCAACTTTTAATCCATCTATATCTTCGGTGATCTTTAATCAGACTGTTTTTGTTAATTGCAACTGTCGTGTGCAGAAAGATCGATTGTGCGGTCCAATGATCCAGAAGGGTGGTTTGTGTGTAAGCAAGAGCAGGGACAAAAGGCTAGAAGGTCGACGAGGGAAGGTTTTTGGAAAATCACCGGGAGACCATCAGAAGTGAAGTACAGACACACCAACCAGATTGTTGGCTTTGGCTACAAGAGGTTTTTGACGTTCTATAAAAACGTACCAGGTTCTAAAGCCATCAAGAGTAACTGGGTCATGCATGAATATTACCTACCCAATGACAGTGTAATGTTTTTTCTCTCTTTTTCCCTATCTATTCTTTTTGTTACTGATGATTATATGCTTGTTGAAATACGAGGACATAAGTAGTGTCTTTCCTAAGAGTTATTGAATTAGGGATCATAAAGCTTTCATCTATTGTTCAGTTGATTATTTCAGTTTTAAGGTCACGAGATGGATTTGAATTTTGAACGTGGTGCTCTTTTGCTCTTGATTTTTGTTTTATAAGCTGCTTCTAGTTTTATTTATTTTTGATCAATTTGAATGCGTTTCTTGTATTTTTGGTAACTTGAGTCTGAAGTATGATTTCCATTTACTTGCATGAGCATATACTTAAACCAAGAGCTGAAAAGAGTTTGTTTGATGGACCACTGCAGACGAGGAGCTCTGTTATATGTCACGTAATGCTCAAAGAAGATGATAAGGCTATTTCTAGACCAGGCTCCTATCTCCCTCTTACTGAACCCCACTTAAATGGTAGCGATTCCATCATACAGGTCACCGGAAGCTGGTCCACTTCTAGTCCATCCAGTTCCTCTAGAAGTGAAAGGATAGACTTCATGGATATTTTTGATGATTCCGAGCCCGAGGATTGTAATTTATCTGAGGTGAGCAAGATCTGCTTTTCTTGTTGCACGAGATTCATTGATTTATAATCTGATGTTTTATTACTGCAAACTTGCAGGATCAGATCCAAATGAGAATGTACTTACTTTCCTCATGTATGACTCCAAATGGCAGTATTAGCCAACATAGCCTCAGTGGTGCTCCAGATTCCACACTTATGGAGTTTTCATTCTCCAGTGAAGATCAAGATTCCCTACTCAATTTCAGTGAAGAAAGTGAAAATCTTGATCTCTTGAATGATATTGGTGATTTTGATGACCAAATTATTCCCCAGGTCCAGGTATTTGTCCTCAACCAGAAAAGTAAATCAGCTGAGGTTCTTATTTGCTTCATAAGATGACTGTGTGCCTCTTTTTTATCCTGCTTTTCCGTAGTATGAACTCCAAGCTTTTTGTGAAGAAGACACATTCATCTCGGAGAATGCACAAAACCAAATGGCGCTGGCGCCTAAACTGGCGCCCAAAATGGAGTCTAGAGTATGTGTCTTTGATGAAGCAGAAAGAGGGTTTGTTCGGGAGTCCTCTAATCATACATTTGAAAGCAAACTGGAAGGCTACGGGGAAAATTCTGTTCCAGTAAATAACATAGTGTCAAACAGATCTTCCAAGCTTCACAATGAATTCAGACATTATAAGGACTCATCTCTTTCTAAGGATAAGAAGATCAAAATGGAGATTGAACCTTTCATAGTCAAGGTGAGATGACAGAATTATCTGCTATAACCTTGATTAGTACTTTTCTATGTTTTGAATTTGTGTACTTGATGCATTTCAACTTCTTAAGCCAAAAAAAATGCAAATATTAATCCAAAACAATTTTGCAGGCAAAGGAAGTGAAAAAACATGCTACTGCATCCAGTTGTTTAGCCTACAAGAAAAGCAAGCATTCAAGTCAAGAAACCAGAATCAACTGCAAAACAGAATCAATGATATTATCATCGCCCCACGATCTGTCGTGTTTCTCAACTCCACCAATATGCTACTTGATCAATTTCTTAGTAGGAATTGTTTTGCTTATCTTCTTTATCGACCAAGTGTTTTAGTTGCGGGTTTTGATGGTAATAAGTGGCTATAAAGTCCACGGGTGATGCTGTTTTAAGTAATAAGTTTCCTTGGTATGTAAAGAATCTGAACCTTGGAAGGAGGCATATACTTAGGGCCGACAATGGTGCTGTGAAAAACTCATAACCATGGTTATAACCGTTACTGTTTAATATGGTTAACCGTACCATTATGGTGCGGTACGGTTATGGTGATAAATTTTCTACCCATAATGGTTATGGTATTTGAGTTATACCAATGGTTATAATCATGGTTATTATATAAATATAATATTTACTTATTATTAATAAATTAATATATATTAAATAATGGAAGTTACTGTATATACGAGTAATAAATAACCATGATATTAGTTTTATATATTTTTATTGTTGACAATATAGATTTATGTATTTTTTAAAATAAAATTTTTGGTATTTTATTATATTACATGTGTGGAATACATATGGGTATACATGTAAAATCATGGTTAATAACCATAGTTATTTTAATGGTTATGGTATTGAAAATTGTACATGTATTGGTTATGGTATGTGGTTTAAAAATATGGTATGATTATGATAGTTGTCATACTCGTACCATACCCTAACTGGCTACCAATAAAATCTCCTAACTGGCCGCAAGATCCATCCTTCAGTCACTACTCTACCGGCAGAAGAATACTTGGGAAGAGTAGTTCGTGGAAGGCTGAGAATTTGATATCATAATTCAACGAATATAAAGGAGTGAAGCGTTTTCTTAGAAACCTTACCTAGCCCCTGATAAATTTCTATTAGGAGTCTGGAGTCTAGGACTAAAACCTGGTTATTTGTGACTGAAACACAGTAACATAATTTTAGGACAGTAAGTTCTTAGTCCTAAACAGTTGGGATAGGGTAGGGAACGCCAATTTAGTACGGGTGAAGTGACCTACAATTTAGCATTCACCAAAAAGTTGGTCATAAAATAATAAATTGAAGTGAAATTCTAATTTTTTACAAAATATTTTGCTAAAAAACTAAAATGACCTAATAACGTTTTACATATTTACTCGTATTAATTTTAAGAAATTAATTATTAAATCGATCCTATATTTTTATAGTTGTCAAATTACAATCTAAACAGGTGAAAATTTTATGTTTCTTATAAGTTTTGAACCATAAACCTTGTACTTACTACTTACTAGCATGTACTTCGAATATAGTTGTTAAATCAACTCTTCTACTATTGTGTTAAACATTTTATGTTTATTTATTGATACTAAATTTAAAATATTACTTAATATGTTACTAATTTAAACATCTCATTTTTATTTTTAAAATAAATAAATTTTATTGAAAAATGTTTACTAATTTTAAGGAAATAAATTATCAAATCGACCATATATTTTCATAATTATCAAACAACAATCTAAAACGGTAAAAAAGTCGTACTTTTGACAAGTTTTGATTCTTTTAAACTTGTACTTCTTACTTACTAGCATATAGTTCAGATATAGATGTTGAATCAACTTTCATATTATTGTATTAAACATCTCAAGTTTATTTATTGATGTTGTTTACTAATTAAGTTTTGTTCAACGCCGTATGTTTAATTTTAGTTTTTTAATTTAATTATGTATCTACTCTATTATGCTTAAAATAGTTAAAAAATAAATAATATTCTAAATTTAGTATCAGCATACTCATTTTGAAAATATTTTTTTAAATTATTTCTAAAAAACTCAGAAAGACTATAGTATGTATCTCAATTATCTTCACAACTTTATCAATCCATTTTTCGCAAGGTATTTTTTTCAACAACAATCAAAAAATAAATCTTGACGAAGAATCATAACAAATTGATTAAATATAATGTCAACTAATAGTGATGCATTTTCAAGTCAAGTGAATTTTAGATAGAAAATAATAATGTCATTTGAACTGTTAAAAAATCATAAAATGAGACTCTTCATCAAGTGTACTTTCACAAGCAAGTATTTCAATATTATTATCGACCACTATAATTAAAATTTTGAGTATATTTAAATTTAGGAATTCCTCAAATGTAGGATCTACATTTGAGTTTTTTTTTTAAAGTAGGTATATTTATTTTTATTTTTAGAAAAGTAAGTATATAAAAAATATATTTCAAAAAATAAATATACGCGCACTCCAGGGTGACGCTTATTTAATAGACGTCACTCCAAAGTGGCGCCTATCAACCCACATTTTTTTATATTTTGTTCGATAACGACGATTCGATGTTTAATTAAAAATAAAATTATGTATCTATTAAAAAAATTATAGTAAGTAGATATTTTAATTGCGATTCAAATGATGCAAAAAAATATTAAATTTGGATTTACGGATTAACTGTACGGCCTGCCGTAAGTTGAGATATGAAAATTTGACTTAAAATATTATAACACAGACCATGTAAGTCCAAACTCACCACAGTTAACGTCATTTATATCGTAATTCAATTATCTGCCTAGGGTAATTTTTTGATTAGAAATACATTGATTTTGTAACATAACATCGTTTGTTTTATAATTTGACCGGAATAATTAAATGCATTAGGTGAGAAATTTAATTATGTACTTACTCAAAGAAAAATCAAAAAAATTACGATGCGTAGATAATTTAATTACGAATTAAATTATGCTAACTATGCATTAATTTTTTACTTTTAGACTGATTGTATAATACGATACGTAAAAAACTCTACATACGATACAAAATCTTCTAAATAGTATTTTGAACAGTAAATTTACTATTAGAGTGACGCCTATTAAATAAGAGCCACATTGGGATGCGCGTATACCTATTTTTCAATTTTTTTTTATACTTACTTTTCTAAAAATAAAAATAAATATACCTACTTTTTCAAAAAAAACTCGCCACATTTGTAACACTTTCTCTCTTTCGTCAGGTCATTCGTTTCATCTCCCACCACGTTCCTCAATCTCATCTCTGCTTCCGTCATCATAATGAGTGGGGAGAAAGGAAAGAGAAGCAAAGCAGGCTTCCCGTCCTCAGTTTCTCTCCCGCCCAGTCCCTTAGTCATATTCCCGCTTCCGTGGGGAGTGAGGTGTTGGGTTCAACTTCTAACCCAACATCCCTCGGCGCGACCCGATCAAGAACCAATCCGACCCTTAGGTGACAGTAGCGTCGTTACTTAACAAGATGACGTAAAGTACGATGCATGTCAGAGGGACAATCGAGTGTCTACAACCACCAATACGACACCCCCTTACCTACGAACGACCATTTAAGGATGATACAAACATGTTTAACCAAAATGATATGAATGACAGTCTTCCAAAAACACATTTCCATTCAACACATTAATGAGCATCCAACCATGGTCACTTAACCAGATGACAGCTGGGATGACCATGATGAGGGCTGACCCGAACCAGGTTAGAGGTGAGGGTTACAAATACACTCACACACCTCATTTATGAGTTTAATGTCACATTGAATGATATCACTCTCCCTACTCTCTTGCATTTACTTTCTTTAAACGAACCTTCGACTTACTTGATCGTCGGAGGGAAAACAACGGGATTTTTTTGGGCTTTCTTTATGTGCAGGTCACCGGAGCATCAAGAAGACCGACTCAGAACACCCGAACCAAATCCTACAGGAAAACGTGATCCAACATGAGAAAAATGGAGAAATTGGGCATGAGCAGTGGCATGGCAGCGAGGATGGAAGACGTGACATCAATAAGAAAGAAAATGATATAGTCAAATATATAAAATGTAATTAGAATTTGATCCATAAAATAATCATCACCAAAAATGAAGAACTTGATCCATAAATATAAGAACAATGTATAATTCACCTAATCAAGTTTTTAAGATTAGGAGCACATATCACTAGCCCCCATAAGAATGTAAATTCCTTTCATTTCTTATTGTCTTGCATGAAACATTAAAATTTAAAAGTAATAGAGATGACTAGTAGAAAATTACTTCAAATGTCAACATCAATAAATTTGATGAGAATATTATTTCTTAAATGGCAAATGGATTAACGATAATGTCAACTAACAATGATTATTTTCAAGTAAATGTCCTTTGAACCATTAAAAACCAAGGGTAATAGCTTCAATGGTACCTTATGTTTGGGTCATGTGATCGGATGGTACCGTATGTTTTTTGATGTGGTCAAATGGTCTGTTATGTTTGGAGCATGTTGTCCTATGGTACTCTGTTAGTCAACTGTTAGATTTTTATGTTAAATGGTCCATATCAGCACCACGTAGATATATAATATAATATTTAATTTAAAAAATAATAAAAATAAAAATAATAGGGAAGAAATATGAAAAACAAATATGAAAAAAATCAGAAAAATTATAAAAATGTTTTAAAAAATATTTTAAACTTTAGCGACCTGGTGGGAGTCCAACTCAGCCCAGGGTTCGACCCTTAGCTGGGTCAATTGGACCCCAAGGGTCCAACCCTATATATTTTTTTTTCAATTTTCGATTTGTTTTTAAATAAATTTATAAAAAATATTTTTTATTAATATATAAAGTTTAAAATATTTTTTCAATTTTTTAATAATTTTTTCCGATTTTTTCCGATTTTTTCCCTATTTTTATTAATTTTTCTATTTATTTTTATTTTCCATCCGCCACATCAATGTCACATCAACGCCACGTTAGCATTCCGTTAGTTAACCTTGACGGCAACAGTAATTTGGACCAAATAACAACATTGCGAAACATATGGTACCATAAAACAACATAGGGGTATCATCCAATCACATGACCCAAACATATGGTACCATTGTACCTAGGGTTAATTACTTAATTGGTTACACATGTTTGACCAATGTTCAGAATGGTTACACATGTTTCAAAATGTGATTAATTGGTTTTGAAATGTGACTATTTGGTTTTTCACTATTCACCGTTAAAATCACAGTTAAGTAACTGTTTAGATAAGTAAAATGACGAAATTACCCCTAGAATCATCTTCAAGAACACATCATCATCTTCAAGAACAATAATTGAAGAAACCAGAAATCTGATTTCTGGGTCTTCAAGAACCCAGAAATCTGATTTCTGGGTCTTCAAGAACCCATAAATCTGATTTCTGGTTCTTCAAGAACCCAGAAATGCTGTTTCAGGGTTCTTCAAGAACTCAGAAATGCTGTTTCTGGGTTCTTGAAGTTCTGTATTGCAGTATATGTTATCACCAAATGTGATTAAATGGTCATACATATTTCTCTATAATGTGATTAAAATGTCATACATGTTTCTCTATAATGTGATTAAAAGGTCATACATGTTTCTCTATAATGTGATTAAATGAATACTGTTGTTTGAAATGATGTGATTAAAAGGTTCGACATGTTACCCACATTGTGAAGAACCCAGAAATCTGATTTCTGTGTTCTTGAGAAACCAAAAATCAGATTTCTGGTTTCTCAAGAACACATAAATCAGATTTCTGGTTCTTCAAGAACACAGAAATCAGATTTCTGGTTCTTCAAGAACACAGAAATCAGATTTCTGGTTCTTCAAGAACACAGAAATCTGATTTCTGGGTCTTCAAGAACACAGAAATCAGATTTCTGGTTCTTCAAGAACACAGAAATCTGATTTCTGGGTCTTCAAGAACACAGAAATCTGATTTCTGGGTCTTCAAGAACATCAGAAATCAGATTTCTGGTTCTTCAAAAACCCAGAAATTAGATTTCTGGTTCTTCAAGAACCCAGAAATCTGATTTCTGGGTTCTCAAGAACATCAAATCGAATTTGATTCGATTTTGGTTATTCAATCCTTCCAATCTGTTCTTCAATACAACTAAGGGCATAATAGTCATTTCACAATTCAATAATATGTTAAAAAAATGAATTAACGTTAAAATTAACGGTTTACTAACAGAATAACCAATTAATCACATTTGAAAAAACATGTGTAACCAATTAGTCACATAGCATAACCAATTAATCACATTTTGAAACATGTGTAACCATTCTGCACAATGGTGAAACATGTGTAACCAATTAAGTAATTAACCCTTGTACCTATTAACCCTTAAAAACCATAAGATAGACTATTTAGCAGTGTACTTTTACAAATATGAAGAAAATATATAATATAAACCCCCAATATTGACGTGCAATTACTCGAGATTGGCTTCAATTCTAAGCGCATCTATCGGTCTATTTTGTGTCCTAACATCATCAATGTTCCATGTTGAACAACAAATTCACGGATAAAGACTTTACAAAGTAAGTGCTGTTCCTCTTATCAAATGATTCAAATCAATGTTACCACTACGGCAAAAAAAAATTCACCAAATGCCGTATTAGATAATGAGTACCAGAAAGGTGTAAGCGATTTCACAGCTTTTTCCACAAAAACAAAATTTTAAATTAATGTTTCATAAAAAGTATTTCAATTTCATCACGGAGCTTAATTGCATGCTTTCCAAATCATAAATTGAAATGTACACAAATACGATCGTACAGACGAAAAATGTTAGAGATTAAATAGTATGATTGATTATTCATGATTAGTATTAAGAAATATATCTCAAATTTATGCAATAACATGAATAAATGCTGCCAAATCTTGATTACAGAACATGTATGTATAGCATTTGATAGTCATTCCAAAATCATGTTTTATGTATAGCATTTGATAGATAGAGTCATTCCAAAATCATTTTGTATGTATTGCATTTGATAGTCATTCCAAAATCATGTTTTATGTATAGCATTTGATAGATAGAGTCATTCCAAAATCATTTTGTATGTATTGCATTTGATAGTCATTCCAAAATCATTTTCTGCCTACAGCTTATAATTTGTATTGCCCATCAAATTTTGATAAGAAAGAAAAGATATATATAAACAACTTCACGATAAAGTTTCTCCCCAATCCTCATGTACTTGATGTTGGATTATGTTACTTGATGTTGGATTAAATTTCTATGCTAAGTTTCTTGCACAGAGGCAATATATTTGCAGAATGTATGTAGTTTGCAGCAAAAAAAATGACATCATTGCAGTAAAACTAACATGATAATAGGAATGGCAAAGCATCATTAAGACTGTACAAAGATTGTATTGTAGCCTACAAAAGTCTATACAAAGCTATATCCAAAGTGTATATCCTAAACTATATTCAAAGGTATTTAGAAAAAACAAAAAGTCTATACAAAGTGTATATCCAAAACTATATTATTCAAAGGTATTTAGCAAAATCAGAAAGTAGTCTAATTTTCAAAATGATTGTTGACTGATTTGTCATCCGCATGAAAAGTCACTTCGGCTCGAGGGGAAACACGGGGAAGTTTTGGCAATTTCTTATACATTTGGTTTATCACCATCCCGCTCCTTTCAGAAGATCTTAACTCCATTTTCTGTAGAATTGGTGTATTGTGGAGCATGAATTTTGCAAACTCTACTTCATGTGACACACAAAGCATGTCTGTCATCTCAATTATTTTCAACTTTAAGAATCCATTTTCAGTAAGGTATTGTTTCTGCCATGAATCAAATTTAACTCTTGGTGTTGAAGCATAACATCTGTAAGGCTACATGCATCCATCGAAAGGGTGTCACCAATAATCATCAACTATTAGTGAATAATTAAATACACTAATATAAATATAACTCACCTTTATAACAAATTTTTCGAGGTTAGGAACACTTGTGAGCAACTCCAGAAGAATGAAAACTCCTTCCATATCTTGCAGATGGACATTAGACAATCTCATTATCTTCAAATGATTGAAAGTAGTTGAGAGTGCTCCTTTGTAGAAACCTATTCTGAAATGCTAGTGACAATTGAAAAAACATTAGCTAATCTAGCAAATGAAAGCTTGTGCATTGAAATGTTGTGCATTTATAAAATATATCAACACCTTAGTAAAGTAATGTATTGTAAGTCTCTCCAGATTTGGTGCAGCAACAAGAAGTTTGATGAGATTACCCTCCTTTGGAATACCAAACGGATCAATGATCATGTCAACCAGTACTGATGCATTTTCAAGGTAAATGGTCTTGAATTGACCTTGCAGAGTGAAATACTTGACTTTTGGAGCGGAGATTGCAATAGTTTCGTTTGAACAATTAAAGGACCATAAAGTGAGTCTCTCTAGAAGTGGGCTTTTAGAAATAAGCCTCCCAATATTACTGTCTACCGTCATGGTTGAAAGTTGGAATATTTTCAAATTCTGAAATCCCTCAAATGTAGGAGGTACATTTAGCTTGGAACCGGACAATTCCAGACGCCTTAACTTTTTGCAGTTGAATAACAAATGGGAAGGAAATATGTAGTCGCCTGAGCCCCAAACACCGACCTTCAATTCCTCGAGATCTGGCTTCAACACCAAGCACATCCACTGATCTATTTCATGCCTTAACGGCATCAATGTTCCAACTCGAACAGCAAACTTATGGATAGGGCCTTGGTGAAGATCCAAGCAATGGTTAATACCCAGATTAAGTGCAGTTCCACATCCTTCCCAAAAATTAAGAATGGGTATTGAAGTCCATTTGTATCTCCAAGTACGAGATAGAACGCTTGTCCTGACAGCCTCACGAGCCGTTAAGAAAGTAAGGATTTTCTCGATAACTTCTTGAGGCATATTGCTTATCAAATCAATGTTACCATCATCTGCCATATTGGACTTCAGACCACTGCATCAGAAAGATGTAAGCAAATTAACAAAGTGCATTGGCTGTGATCAACACTTTCAATCATTCAACGAAAATGACAAATAACAGCTTTCTTTCCACGATAACAAAATTCCAAATTAATTATTTATAGACAGCACGTTTTCGTCATAGGACTCAATTGCATGCTTTCCAGCACACATAAATCCAAATGTACACAAATCACATCCCAATTACCATCTCTATTACTAGAGTATAAGAGAAATATCTTTAAAATCTAAGGCTACAACAACATGAATAAACGCGGGGCATTATGTTAATTTGCATACGGTAAAGCACATAGCTGTACATACCTCACTAGCCAGTTACGCTACCATTTCAATGTTCTGCGTCAATGTTCTGCGCGGAACGAGGAGAGAGAAAGAGCGGTTCTTCAACTCTTTCCTGAACGATGGAAATGGCTACCTTTCTCCACGGACAACCTGATCGCGAAATCCAGTTGCGCTACAGTTTCCTGGCAGAACGGGAAGAGAGCGAGAAAAAGCGGTTCAACTCCTTGAACGATAGAAATGGTTACCTTTCTCCATGGACAACCTTTCTCTGAGCGGGAAGATAGAGAGAGAGAAAGAGCGGTTCTTCAACTCCTTGAACGATGAAAATGGCTACCTTTCTCTATGGGCAACCTAAGAGAGAAGAAGGAAAAGAAAGAGCGGTTCTTCAACTCTTGAACATGAAAATGAATCCCTTTTGTTGTTGGGAGAGCGGGAAGATATAAAGAAAGGGCGGCAAGGACTGTTTTACACAGCTGATCCAAGTTATCGAGTGAATAATAGAAGTATAAAATTTGTATATTACTGAATATGTAGTCTAGTGAATAATAGGGTGACAATAATCGTGTCGTGTTTAAGCAAATAAGTTTTAAATGTGTCTCTAAATGCAAGACACGTACACGATACGTTTATTAAATGTATCACACGACACGATTAAGACACGACACGATAATGTTAACACAGGTAATTCTGACATTCATATGTGGAATTTACAGCTCAATTACCTTCAATTCAGACATTCAGGTATTCTTATACAGCCATTGCCTATCTATTTAGTAGTTATAGCCATCATTACATTAGAACACATATTGTCAAATATTACTGTTTTACTTTTGACAATATTTCCTAATTTTATGGATTTGTTGACTTATTCTAACACTTGCTTTGTTGAATTTTTCTAACACTTCCCTTCAAGATAAGTGGTCGGATCTCCGATACTCAGCTTGTCTAGTACTTCCTTAAATACCTTTAAGTTCACTACTTTGGTGAGTATATCTGCTAGTTGGTGCTCAGAGCGAACGAAAGGCAGTTTGATGCTTCCAGCCTCAAGGTTTTCTTTTATGAAGTGTCTGTCCACTTCAATGTGCTTGATCCGATCATGGTGCACTGGATTTTCCGAAATACTGATCGCGGCCTTATTGTCACATAGTAACTCACATGATTCGGTTGGTGGGAAACAGATTTCTGTCATCAATTTTCTTAGCCATAGGATTTCTCTTAATCCTCTAGCTATCCAACGAAATTCTGCTTCTGCACTTGATAGAGCCACCACCTTCTGTTGATTTCCGATAAATTGGGTTGCCTGCCTAGTCAACATCTGTGTACCCTTGTATTTCCATATGATTATTTCTTCTGAACAAAATTTCATTCCCCGACGTGCCCTTCAAGTACCTCATTATTCTCGTGACTGCTTCCATATGCTCAACTTGAGGTTGATGCATAAATTGACTTACTACTCCGACCGCATAAGCTATGTCTGGTCGAGTATGTGACAGATATATGAGCTTGTCCACCAGCCTTTGATATCGCTCTTTATCTGCCAGTCTTGCTCCTTCTGATAGTTGTAAGCCATGATTCACTACCATTGGAATTTCAGCGGGTTTGCATTCCAACATCCATGTCTCTGTCAGGAAATCCAGAATATACTTCCTTTGGGATATAAAAATCTCTTTTCTTGATCTTAGCACCTCGATTCCAAGGACGTATTTCAAATTTCCGAGATCCTTCATTTCGAATTCTTCAAACAAGTTCCTCTTGAGTCTGTACATTTCTTCTTTGTCATTCCCTATGATAATCATGTCATCGACATAAATAATCAAACAGGTTAATAGGGCCCTTGTCCTTTTTAAGAACAAGGTATGGTCTGAGTTGCTTTGCTTTAGGCTTGTTCATGAACCGGTTCGCCCCCGAACCGATTCAGAACTGAACTGGTCTAGTTTGTAAAAAAACTAGTACTTTTTTCTGTTTCTAAAAAAACTGGTTTGGTTTATGGAAAAAATAACTGGTCTGGTTCGAACCGATTCAGAACTGGTTCGAACTGTTCTGGACTATTTTTTTTAATAACAATTTTGGTTTGGAAATAATCTGGTTCAAACCAAAACTAAACCGACTGAAAATCCGGTCCAACAAACTGAACCGATTGAAAAAACACTGAACCGACTGAAAAATACACTGAACCAACTGAAAAATACGTTGAACCAACTGAAAAATACACTGAACCGATTGAAAATTTGTTCCACAACCGACTAAAATCTCCAACATCAACATACGAGAGTCCAATATATCTCTAGGTTTGGTTTATTGAAGACATCTCTATGTTTGGTTTAATTTCATACCGGTTGAGTTGATTTTGCTTCAAATCCGTTAAAATTATATAGGTTTAAATCGGTTTTAAGTATAAACCAGTATAAAAAACTGAGTCGAGTCGAACCGATTTTTGGTACTATTTTGAACTGGTCTATTTGAAGCCTAAAAACACTAATTTGGTTTTGGAACTAGTTCGACCAAACTGTTTCGAACCAAACCAATTTCGGACCAGACCATACCAGTTCCTCTGAACCGGTTATTTTGAACAAGCCTATTTTGCTTATACCCATATTTTTTTATGGCTATAGTAAACCTCTCAAACCATGCTCGGGGAGATTGTTTCAGACCATAGAGTGCATTTTTTAATCGGCACACCTTTTCTTCCCGACTCTCATTCTTGTATCCTGGAGGGACTTCCATATACACTTTTTATTTGAGATCTCCATGGAGGAATGCATTCTTTACATCGAATTGGTGGAGCGACCAATGTTTATTTGCGGCTATAGACAGTAATACTCTGATTGTGTCTATCTTGGCTACCAGCGAGAATGTCTCAGAATAATCAATATTGTATGTCTGAGTGTATCCTTTTGCCACCAATCTCGCTTTGTATCTATCAATGGACCCATCTTGCTTATATTTGATAGTATACACCCACCTGCACCCTACTGACTTCTTTCCAGCTAGTAATCTGCACATTTCCCATATCTTATTTTTTTTTCTACTACCTCCATTTCAATATCCATATCTCGTTGCCAATTCTTTGACTGTTGAGCTTCTTTGATTGTTCGTGGGACTTCTTCTGTGAGAATATACATTGTGAATGCCTTCGCCTCCTTACTTAACCTCCCTCTTACTGCATTTGCCACTGGATACCTTGATCTGATTGACTCCCTTTCTGGTGTGTACCTCTTAGGTGCTATTCCTCGATTCTCTCTTGGAGGTAACTTATATCCTCCAATCCTTATCTACTCTTGTTCACCTCGTTCTTCACTCAAAATATTGGCATTTTGAGTTTCAGATGAACTTACCGGGCTTACCTCAGATACCTCAAATGGTGGTGAAATACCGATTGTGACCCTTAGTTCACTGCTCGATATTGGCGTATCAGAGGTTGGCTCGGTAGTTGGACTATCTTGCTCTTTTGGTTCTTCATAAGAGAGGCTTTGTCTGCCATATAAGATATTTGGATTGCATACCCATTCCAGTGGATCAACTGTAAGACTCCCCCCCTGACCACTGAACTGGTGATAAAAATACTATGTTTCAAGGAAATCACAGTTCATAGTGGTGAACATGCGACGAGTTTTAGGATCATAACACTGATACCCCTTTTGATTAACTCCATATCCGACAAACACACATTTGACTGCACACGGATCAAATTTGGTCTGGTCAATCTTAGGTATGTGGACGAACACACAGCAACTAAAGATCTGAGGATTTAAACTGAGGGTCGGGGGTACTTTGGTCAATTCGGAGAGATTCTGAATCGGTGTTTTGAGATTTAGGATTTTTGTAGGAATACGACTAAGGAGATATGTTGTCGTAGCAACAGCTTCATGCCAGAATGCTTTTGGAACTTTTGACTCAATAAGTAAGACTCTTGTCATTTCGAGGAGAATTCTATTTTTTCTTTCGGCCACACCATTTTGTTCCGGAGTGTGTGGACAAGAAGTTTGATGAATAATTCTTTTTTCAGAAAAGAAATTTTCATATGTTGATTGACAAATTCCCCCCCCCCCCCCCCCCCCCATTATCAACCTGAAAGACTTTAATGTTTTTATGAAACTGATTTTGGATCATTTGGAAGAAGTGGGTGGATTTGTCAAACATTTCGGATTTTTGTTTTAAAAAATACACTCATGTTATACGAGTGCAGTCATCGACAAATAATACAAAATATCTAAAACCTTGACCCCCATAAATAGGTGCTGGACCCCACACATCAGAAAGCACTAAGGAAAATATGGAATTCATACGAGTACTATTAGGTTTAAGCGCATGTCTATGACTTTTTGCAAGAATACAAGTCTCACAAGAAAGATCACTACTCTTAAAAACAATTTAGGAATAAAAGTTTTAGATAACCCGAGGATGGATGACCCAATCTCCTGTGCCACAACCAAGCCTCTCTTTCGGAAGTTTCATGAGCAAGTAGTACCGAACATGGTTGAGCTACTTCATCAACGTAGTACAGACCAACGCGTTCAGTGCCACACCCAATAATCACTCCTGTTTGGATATCCTGCAGTATGCCAAAAATTGGGTTCATCACCATAGTGCAATTCAGTTCTTTAGTGACATGAGACACCGATAATAATTTATTTGAGAGAGTCGGAACCAAGAGACAATTTGATCTTCTCAAGGTTGGGGAAATTTATGTTGTTCCCATTCCCGTCACTTGGGACTTCGCCCCATCTGCAGTATGAATATATTCAATCCGGGACTTCACAATATTCTTAATATCACAGGCATCATACGTCATAGTATCGGTTGCCCCACAGTTAAAAATCCACTGATGATTTTTAAGTATATCTTTCTGGACTGAATATGCATGCTTTAAAAAATCAGGGACTGAACCGAAATTAATTTGGGCGTTTTTGTGATTTTTTATAACTTCTGGTCCAGATTCGGTAGGGTTTAAAGTGAAGGGACTTGGATGCAAATTCTAAATCCCTTTACCTTCATTGCAGACGTTTTCATTCCAGCAGCCCCCTCCATTCGGTCTGAAGCTCCTCTCTGCGCCTTGGCTCCTAGGGTTCCCGCTGTTGCCTCCGTTGTTGTTTCTTCCTGCGATTCCGACGAAGGACGGGTCCCCTTCGTATGCTGGAGGCTGCTGAGGAGTACGACGAAGCGTTGCGGCTAGCTCTTCGTTGCCACCGTGGGTGTTGGTGGCCACCGAGCTGCCCACCACAACGACGGGATGGCTCCGCTCCTTCTCCTTGCGGATCTCGTCCCGCCAGTCGGGATATCCGACCAACTTGAAACACCGTTCCTTTGTGTGTAAGTATCTGGGATCAATTCCCCCTAAGAATTGATGCAACTTGGTCTCGTTCCAAATCTGGTTATAGGAAACTATCTTGACTGCATACCATAGGGTTTGGCCTCCTGACTTCGATCTCTCCCCATAGGGACTGTATCGAAAGCCATAAATCTCCGAGTGTAAGTAATCCTTGCATCATTTTCACAGCTCTATTATGAAGATCAAAAATTTGCAGTGAATCCTTACCACTCCCATAAGTCGTTTGCAATGCCTTCCATAAATCCCGGGAAGTAGGATAGTGAGCCACATTATTTGCTAATTGTGGCCCTATGTTCTGAATCATCCATGAGAATACGATTAGGTCGTCTTGTTTCCACCTCTCATAGTCTGGTTCAGATCTGCTTGGGGGTTCCGGATCCCAGGTTATGTGCTGCAATCGTCCCCTTCCCTCTATTGCAATTTGCATCAATCTGGCCCATAGATGGTAATTTTGGTTGATGAGCTTTGTGCTCACTGTGACGGTTTCTGGTAGTTTTTTTTCGGGTTAATAGTTCCAATAGTACCATAAGTTTGGGCCATGTGATCGGATGGTACCATATGTTTTTTGATGTGGTTAAATGGTCTGTTATGTTTGGAACATGTTGTCCTATGGTACTCTGTTAGTCAACCGTTAGATTTTTCTGTTAAATGGTCAATGTCAGCACCACATCAACGCCACGTAGATATATAATATAATATTTAATTTAAAAAATAAAAATAAATAGGGAAATTTAAAAGAATAGGGAAAAAATATGAAAAATTATAAAAATAAATTCAATTTTCGATTTTTCTAAAAAAACTAAATTTATAAAAAATACATTTTATTAATATATAAAGTTTTAAAATATTGTTTGAAATTTTTTATAATTTTTCCGATTTTTTCATATTTATTTTTTCAATTTTCGATTTTTTTAAAAACAATTTATAAAAAATACATTTTATTAATATATAAAGTTTTAAAATATTTTTTAATTTTTTCATAATTTTTTAGATTTTTCTCAATTTTTATTATATTTCCTATTTATTTGTATTTTCCAATTGCCACATCAGTGTCACGTCAGCATTTTGTTAGTTAACATTGACAGCAACAGTAATTTGGACCAAATAACAACATTGCGAAACTTATGGTACTATAAAACAACATAGGGGTACCATCCGATCACATGACCTAAACTTATGGTACCATTGGACCTATTAACCCTTTTTTCTGGTTTATGGTTGATATTGAGACTATATTTTAAGATGTTGACTATTTTGAGGGTTAGGTCATCTTCACTTAGACCTGAACCCATTTGGGTTTGGGAATGTTGGCTTTCGTTGTCGGACATGGCTGGTTGGATCGAGTATTATTATGGTATATGATGAGTCAGAAAAAATCCCAATCCTTTATGGATTGTGGACCTGCTCTGATACCATGTTAACATAGGTAATTCAGACATTCATATATGGAATTTACAACTCAATTATCTTTAATTCAGACATTCAGGTATTCTTATACAACTCTTGTCTATCTATTTAGTAGTTATAACCATCATTACATTAGAACACAGATTGTCAAATATTATATATATATATACATATATATTTCTAAATATATTTAGGTTATATTTTAAATATTTAATATAATATCATATATAATATATATAGATATAAAATATTCTATTTGTAAACTATAACGGTATAAAATATATGATATAATATTAAATATTTAAAATATAACCTAAATATATTTAGAAATATATATATAATATATGGTGTAATATTAACTATTTAAAATATTACCTAAATATATTTAGAAATATATATGTATATTGTAAATTTGGTTATATATATATATATAGTTCATTTCTCTATAATTTTCAAATATAAGAGAACTTTCCAAATATATATATGGTTATATATATATTTCTAAATATATTTAGGTTATATTTTAAATATGTAATACTATATCATATATATATATATATATATAATATTCTATTTGTAAACTATAACGGTATAAAATATATGATATAATATTAAATATTTAATTACTAAGTATGGTTATATATATATACCTAAATAGTTAATATTATACCATATATTATATATATATATATATATATACTAAATATTTAATATTATATCATATATTTTATACTGTTATAGTTTATAAATAGAATATTTTATATCTATATATATTATATTGATATTAGGATTCTAATTTCGTTTATATAAACGAGAGTACTTCCTTTGTTAAGGGACACATTCTTCTTGAAGTACCACTTTTCTCTTCTTTTTTGTCTCTGTCATCATCCTCTACTCTTGAAATAATGTCGTACGTTGAAGACAAAGGTAGTGTCGAGTATCATCGATTAACTTGGTATGCTCTCAGAAGAAGCATAATCGGTCTGGTTAACAAAGTCAGCGCGGCCAACATCCGCCATATATCTCGAGAGCTCTTCGAAGAGAATCTGATCCGCGGTCGGGGTCTGTTCTGCCGCTCATGCTTGAAATCCCAAATGGCATCTCCCCAGTTTACAGATGTGTTTGCTGCATTGGTTGCTGTTGTTAACGTAAAGTTTCCCCATGTGGGCGAGCTTCTGCTGAGAAGGATCGTTTTGCAGGTGAAGAGAGCGTATAAGAAGAACGACAAGCCTCAACTACTTGCTGCTGTGGCCTTCATCGCCCATCTCGTCAACCAGCAAGTGGCTCATGAGATCATTGCATTGGAGCTGGTTTGGATCTTGTTAGAGAATCCTACGGATGACAGTGTAGAGGTAGCTGTGACATTCGTCAAGGAATGTGGGTCCATACTGCAAGACCTATCCCCCAAGGGCATGCATGGCATTTTTGAAAGATTTCGAGGAATCCTCTATGAAGGAAAAGGGATTGGCAAGAGAGTGCAGTTTTTGATGGAGGAGTTGTTTACAATAAGGAGGGTCAAGTTCCAAGGTTACCCTTCTGTTCGGCCGGAGTTGGACCTTGTTGAGCAAGGCGATCAAGTGACCCATGAGATATCACTTCAAGATGAGATTGAACCTGAGATCTCTCTCGATATTTTCAAGCTTGATCCTCAGTTTATGGAGAATGAGAATCGTTATGAGGAGCTCAAGAAGTCAATACTAGGCTCCGAAGAGGAAGAACATGGGTTTGATACACAGTGTTCATCATCATCTGATGATGATGACGAAAAAGAGATGAAAATTCATGATGAGACGGAGATAAACCTTGTGAATCTTCGTCGGACCATTTATCTAACAATTATGTCGAGTTTGGACTTTGAAGAAGCAGGGCATAAGCTGTTAAAGATCAAACTGGATGCAGGTCAAGAGATGGAACTTTGCATCATGCTTTTGGAGTGCTGCAGTCAAGAGAGGACATACCTTGGATACTACGGTCTGTTAGGGCAGAGGTTGTGCATGATCAACAAAGTTCATCAGGCGAATTTTGAGAAATGCTTTGTCCAACAATACTCAATGATTCATCGACTCGAGACCAATAAGTTGAGGAATGTGGCTAAATTTTTTGCTCACTTACTTGGAACAGATGCTCTGCCATGGCATGTTCTTTCCTACTTCCAATTGACCGAAGAGGGTACAACTTCTTCTTCCCGTATATTCATTAAGTTGATCTTTCAGGAATTGTCGAATCATCTGGGAATTCAGTTGCTGAACAAACGGTTGAATGATCCAAACATGCGGGACACATTCGAATCAATCTTTCCCAAAGACAATCCGAAAAATACCAGATTCTCCATCAACTTCTTTACTTGTATTGGGCTCGGTGCAATCACCGAAAACTTGCGTGAGCATTTGAAGAACATCATACAACAGCGACAAACACCTTCTGAATCCACAACGATCTCCAATGATAATGACATGGATTCAAAAAGTAGGAAGCGAATGAGGAAAATGTAGAAGATAGACCTGTCTATTCTGTCAGTTCAAAACAGATTGTGTTCTAATTTTGTGTCCATGTTATTATCATTTTGTATATATGGTTAATGGGAAACTGAACATCAGTTTACTTTTAGTATCTAGTTTTATCTTTATTGCACTTTGGTCTTAATACTTTTTCTGAATTTTAAAAGTTATATAGTATCACATGGCAATTGGCATCGTTCTCACGTTGAATTTTTGACCAATAAAAATAGGGATGGCTGGAGTAGTAAATATTCAATTAATTTCTTGGGGAATATTATATTAGAGCCAAATAGTAGAAAACTGAACCATATATATATATATATAACCAGATTTACAAAATATATATATATTTCTAAATATATTTAGGTAATATTTTAAATAGTTAATATTATACCATATATTGTATATATATATATATATATATATATATATTTCTAAATATATTTAGGTTGTATTTTAAATATTTAATATTGTATCATATATAATATATATAGATATAAAATATTCTATTTGTAAACTATAACGGTATAAAATATATGATATAATATTAAATATTTAAAATATAACCTAAATATATTTATATATATATATAATATATGGTGTAATATTAACTATTTAACATATTACCTAAATATATTTAGTAATATATATATATATTGTAAATCTGGTTATATATATATATATATATGGTTCAGTTCTCTTTAATTTCCAAATTAAAGAGAACTTTCCAAATATATAACCTAAATATATTTAGAAATATATATATATATATATATATAATATATGGTGTAATATTAACTATTTAACATATTACCTAAATATATTTTGAAATATATATATATATTGTAAATCTGGTTATATATATATATATATATATATATATATATATATGGTTCAGTTCTCTTTAATTTCCAAATTAAAGAGAACTTTCCAAATATATAACCCAAATATATTTAGAAATATATATATATATATATATATATAATATATATGGTGTAATATTAACTATTTAAAATATTACCTAAATATATTTAGAAATATATATATATATTTTGTATATCTGGTTATATATATATATATATATATATATATATAGTTCATTTCTCTTTTATTTCCAAATTTAAGAGAACTTTCCAAATATATATATGGTTATATATATATATATATAAGCTTTACTCTTTTAAGCAGATGTATGAGTTTCCAAATTTCAAATTAAAGAGAATTGAACCATATATATATATATATATAACCAGATTTACAAAATATATATATATTTCTAAATATATTTAGGTAATATTTTAAATAGTTGATATTATAACATATATTTTAAATATATATATATATATATATTTCTAAATATATTTAGGTTATATTTTAAATATTTATTATTATATCATATATATATATATATAATATTCTATTTGTAAACTATAACGGAATAAAATATATGATATAATATTAAATATTTAAAATATAACCTAAATATATTTAGAAATATATATATATATATAATTAATATGGTGTAATATTAACTATTTAAAATATTACCTAAATATATTTAGAAATATATATATATTGTGTAAATAACTAAGTATGGTTATATATATATACCTAAATATATTTAGAAATATATATATATTTTGTAAATATGGTTATATATATATACCTAAATATATTTCGAAATATATATATATTTTTTAAATCTGGTTATATATATATATATATAATCATATTTACAAAATATATATATATTTCTAAATATATTTAGGTAATATTTTAAATAGTTAATATTATACCATATATTATATATATATATATATACTAAATATTTAATATTTAATATTATATCATATATTTTATACTGTTATAGTTTATAAATAGAATATTTTATATCTATATATATTATGTTGATATTAGGATTCTAATTTCGTTTATATAAACGAGAGTACTTCCTTTGTTAAGGGACACATTCTTCTTGAAGTACCACTTTTCTCTTCTTTTTTGTCTCTGTCATCATCCTCTACTCTTGAAATAATGTCGTACGTTGAATACAAAGGTAGTGTCGAGTATCAGCGATTAACTTGGGATGCTCTCAGAAGAAGCATAATCGGTCTGGTTAACAAAGTCAGCGCGGCCAACATCCGCCATATATCTCGAGAGCTCTTCGAAGAGAATCTGATCCGCGGTCGGGGTCTGTTCTGCCGCTCATGCTTGAAATCCCAAATGGCATCTCCCCAGTTTACAGATGTGTTTGCTGCATTGGTTGCTGTTGTTAACGTAAAGTTTCCCCATGTGGGCGAGCTTCTGCTGAGAAGGATCGTTTTGCAGGTGAAGAGAGCGTATAAGAAGAACGACAGGCCTCAACTACTTGCTGCTGTGGCCTTCATCGCCCATCTCGTCAACCAGCAAGTGGCTCATGAGATCATTGCATTGGAGCTGGTTTGGATCTTGTTAGAGAATCCTACGGATGACAGTGTAGAGGTAGCTGTGACATTCGTCAAGGAATGTGGGTCCATACTGCAAGACCTATCCCCCAAGGGCATGCATGGCATTTTTGAAAGATTTCGAGGAATCCTCTATGAAGGAGAAGGGATTGGCAAGAGAGTGCAGTTTTTGATGGAGGAGTTGTTTACAATAAGGAGGGTCAAGTTCCAAGGTTACCCTTCTGTTCGGCCGGAGTTGGACCTTGTTGAGCAAGGCGATCAAGTGACCCATGAGATATCACTTCAAGATGAGATTGAACCTGAGATCTCTCTCGATATTTTCAAGCTTGATCCTCAGTTTATGGAGAATGAGAATCGTTATGAGGAGCTCAAGAAGTCAATACTAGGCTCCGAAGAGGAAGAACATGGGTTTGATACACAGTGTTCATCATCATCTGATGATGATGACGAAAAAGAGATGAAAATTCATGATGAGACGGAGATAAACCTTGTGAATCTTCGTCGGACCATTTATCTAACAATTATGTCGAGTTTGGACTTTGAAGAAGCAGGGCATAAGCTGTTAAAGATCAAACTGGATGCAGGTCAAGAGATGGAACTTTGCATCATGCTTTTGGAGTGCTGCAGTCAAGAAAGGACATACCTTGGATACTACGGTCTGTTAGGGCAGAGGTTGTGCATGATCAACAAAGTTCATCAGGCGAATTTTGAGAAATGCTTTGTCCAACAATACTCAATGATTCATCGACTCGAGACCAATAAGTTGAGGAATGTGGCTAAATTTTTTGCTCACTTACTTGGAACAGATGCTCTGCCATGGCATGTTCTTTCCTACTTCCAATTGACCGAAGAGGGTACAACTTCTTCTTCCCGTATATTCATTAAGTTGATCTTTCAGGAATTGTCGAATCATCTGGGAATTCAGTTGCTGAACAAACGGTTGAATGATCCAAACATGCGGGACACATTCGAATCAATCTTTCCCAAAGACAATCCGAAAAATACCAGATTCTCCATCAACTTCTTTACTTGTATTGGGCTCGGTGCAATCACCGAAAACTTGCGTGAGCATTTGAAGAACATCATACAACAGCGACAAACACCTTCTGAATCCACAACGATCTCCAATGATAATGACATGGATTCAAAAAGTAGGAAGCGAATGAGGAAAATGTAGAAGATAGACCTGTCTATTCTGTCAGTTCAAAACAGATTGTGTTCTAATTTTGTGTCCATGTTATTATCATTTTGTATATATGGTTAATGGGAAACTGAACATCAGTTTACTTTTAGTATCTAGTTTTATCTTTATTGCACTTTGGTCTTAATACTTTTTCTGAATTTTAAAAGTTATATAGTATCACATGACAATTGGCATCGTTCTCACGTTGAATTTTTGACCAATAAAAATAGGGATGGCTGGAGTAGTAAATATTCAATTAATTTCTTGGGGAATATTATATTAGAGCCAAATAGTAGAAAACTGAACCATATATATATATATATAACCAGATTTACAAAATATATATATATTTCTAAATATATTTAGGTAATATTTTAAATAGTTAATATTATACCGTATATTGTATATATATATATATATATATATATATTTCTAAATATATTTAGGTTATATTTTAAATATTTAATATTGTATCATATATAATATATATAGATATAAAATATTCTATTTGTAAACTATAACGGTATAAAATATATGATATAATATTAAATATTTAAAATATAACCTAAATATATTTATATATATATATAATATATGGTGTAATATTAACTATTTAACATATTACCTAAATATATTTAGTAATATATATATATATTGTAAATCTGGTTATATATATATATATATATGGTTCAGTTCTCTTTAATTTCCAAATTAAAGAGAACTTTCCAAATATATAACCTAAATATATTTAGAAATATATATATATATATATATAATATATGGTGTAATATTAACTATTTAAAATATTACCTAAATATATTTAGAAATATATATATATTTTGTATATCTGGTTATATATATATATATATATATATATAGTTCATTTCTCTTTAATTTCCAAATTTAAGAGAACTTTCCAAATATATATATGGTTATATATATATATATATAAGCTTTACTCTTTTAAGCAGATGTATGAGTTTCCAAATTTCAAATTAAAGAGAATTGAACCATATATATATATATATAACCAGATTTACAAAATATATATATATTTCTAAATATATTTAGGTAATATTTTAAATAGTTGATATTATAACATATATTTTAAATATATATATATATATATATTTCTAAATATATTTAGGTTATATTTTAAATATTTATTATTATATCATATATATATATATATATATAATATTCTATTTGTAAACTATAACGGAATAAAATATATGATATAATATTAAATATTTAAAATATAACCTAAATATATTTAGAAATATATATATATATATATATATAATTAATATGGTGTAATATTAACTATTTAAAATATTACCTAAATATATTTAGAAATATATATATATATTGTGTAAATAACTAAGTATGGTTATATATATATACCTAAATATATTTAGAAATATATATATATTTTGTAAATATGGTTATATATATATACCTAAATATATTTCGAAATATATATATATTTTTTAAATCTGGTTATATATATATATATAATCATATTTACAAAATATATATATATTTCTAAATATATTTAGGTAATATTTTAAATAGTTAATATTATACCATATATTATATATATATATATACTAAATATTTAATATTATATCATATATTTTATACTGTTATAGTTTATAAATAGAATATTTTATATCTATATATATTATGTTGATATTAGGATTCTAATTTCGTTTATATAAACGAGAGTACTTCCTTTGTTAAGGGACACATTCTTCTTGAAGTACCACTTTTCTCTTCTTTTTTGTCTCTGTCATCATCCTCTACTCTTGAAATAATGTCGTACGTTGAAGACAAAGGTAGTGTCGAGTATCAGCGATTAACTTGGGATGCTCTTAGAAGAAGCATAATCGGTCTGGTTAACAAAGTCAGCGCGGCCAACATCCGCCATATATCTCGAGAGCTCTTCGAAGAGAATCTGATCCGCGGTCGGGGTCTGTTCTGCCGCTCATGCTTGAAATCCCAAATGGCATCTCCCCAGTTTACAGATGTGTTTGCTGCATTGGTTGCTGTTGTTAACGTAAAGTTTCCCCATGTGGGCGAGCTTCTGCTGAGAAGGATCGTTTTGCAGGTGAAGAGAGCGTATAAGAAGAACGACAAGCCTCAACTACTTGCTGCTGTGGCCTTCATCGCCCATCTCGTCAACCAGCAAGTGGCTCATGAGATCATTGCATTGGAGCTGGTTTGGATCTTGTTAGAGAATCCTACGGATGACAGTGTAGAGGTAGCTGTGACATTCGTCAAGGAATGTGGGTCCATACTGCAAGACCTATCCCCCAAGGGCATGCATGGCATTTTTGAAAGATTTCGAGGAATCCTCTATGAAGGAGAAGGGATTGGCAAGAGAGTGCAGTTTTTGATGGAGGAGTTGTTTACAATAAGGAGGGTCAAGTTCCAAGGTTACCCTTCTGTTCGGCCGGAGTTGGACCTTGTTGAGCAAGGCGATCAAGTGACCCATGAGATATCACTTCAAGATGAGATTGAACCTGAGATCTCTCTCGATATTTTCAAGCTTGATCCTCAGTTTATGGAGAATGAGAATCGTTATGAGGAGCTCAAGAAGTCAATACTAGGCTCCGAAGAGGAAGAACATGGGTTTGATACACAGTGTTCATCATCATCTGATGATGATGACGAAAAAGAGATGAAAATTCATGATGAGACGGAGATAAACCTTGTGAATCTTCGTCGGACCATTTATCTAACAATTATGTCGAGTTTGGACTTTGAAGAAGCAGGGCATAAGCTGTTAAAGATCAAACTGGATGCAGGTCAAGAGATGGAACTTTGCATCATGCTTTTGGAGTGCTGCAGTCAAGAAAGGACATACCTTGGATACTACGGTCTGTTAGGGCAGAGGTTGTGCATGATCAACAAAGTTCATCAGGCGAATTTTGAGAAATGCTTTGTCCAACAATACTCAATGATTCATCGACTCGAGACCAATAAGTTGAGGAATGTGGCTAAATTTTTTGCTCACTTACTTGGAACAGATGCTCTGCCATGGCATGTTCTTTCCTACTTCCAATTGACCGAAGAGGGTACAACTTCTTCTTCCCGTATATTCATTAAGTTGATCTTTCAGGAATTGTCGAATCATCTGGGAATTCAGTTGCTGAACAAACGGTTGAATGATCCAAACATGCGGGACACATTCGAATCAATCTTTCCCAAAGACAATCCGAAAAATACCAGATTCTCCATCAACTTCTTTACTTGTATTGGGCTCGGTGCAATCACCGAAAACTTGCGTGAGCATTTGAAGAACATCATACAACAGCGACAAACACCTTCTGAATCCACAACGATCTCCAATGATAATGACATGGATTCAAAAAGTAGGAAGCGAATGAGGAAAATGTAGAAGATAGACCTGTCTATTCTGTCAGTTCAAAACAGATTGTGTTCTAATTTTGTGTCCATGTTATTATCATTTTGTATATATGGTTAATGGGAAACTGAACATCAGTTTACTTTTAGTATCTAGTTTTATCTTTATTGCACTTTGGTCTTAATACTTTTTCTGAATTTTAAAAGTTATATAGTATCACATGGCAATTGGCATCGTTCTCACGTTGAATTTTTGACCAATAAAAATAGGGATGGCTGGAGTAGTAAATATTCAATTAATTTCTTGGGGAATATTATATTAGAGCCAAATAGTAGAAAACTGAACCATATATATATATATATAACCAGATTTACAAAATATATATATATTTCTAAATATATTTAGGTAATATTTTAAATAGTTAATATTATACCATATATTGTATATATATATATATATATATATATATATTTCTAAATATATTTAGGTTGTATTTTAAATATTTAATATTGTATCATATATAATATATATAGATATAAAATATTCTATTTGTAAACTATAACGGTATAAA